>BSBK01012446.1:5000-25000 GCA_027943335.1 Chamaecyparis obtusa | reverse complement strand
TAGTAGGTAGCCAACTTGAGGGGAATGGATGATGACAATATTAAAGAGAGTATCTGTAACTTTTAAACTTTATCTTCTCCTCTGTGGATAGTTCATTAAGTTACTTGCAACCACTCTTTTCATGTTCATGAGTTCCTATCAGCCCCTTCATTTGCCAATTTTTTTCCCTTGAATTTCCTTCCTTGTATATATGATTAAAATTATCTACTTCTTGATTGATTTGATTAGTGATAAAACTCTAGAAAGTATATCATTAAGTTTCCAACTAGGCATGGATCCTTGTCTTAGTGCATTTATAAAGTTACGCTTGAATCTCCTTCAATCTCCAACTTTTCAACCTTTAGTTCTTTGTATATTAGCAAACCCTCAACCAATGTCATAAGCTCAACTGCAATATTGGTTTCTATTCCAATTGGTTTTACTATAATTACCACTTCCATCCCTTCCAAATTATGGATGTAGAACCCAATTCTTTCCTTTCTTGGATTTCAATGAGAAGCACTGTCAAAGTTATGTTTTAGCCAATCTTTCTTAGGAGGAATCCATCTCACTTCCTTTCTTTTCTTCTTATACTCTTCCTGACTCCACCCCAAATAAGGTGGTAACTTTAAACCTATCCACCTACATGTCATCTTTTCATCCCACTAGGTCATCTTCGATTCCTTTTTGGGCTGATGCAAAAGTCTATTGTTAGCAGTTTCATTAATAAATGCCTCTATTTAGTTTGTTAGTTGCTCCCATTCCAATTTTTTAACTTTGAACAAACATCTATTTCATTATTTCCATAGTTCACATATTACTATTGAAGGTGTTATTAGCCATAGGTTTCTCTATAAGAATTTTCTCTTGATGGTTGGCCATGACTCGAATAGACTTAGAATGGGGTTAGGAAGGGTTGTAACTAATCCCATTTTATTACATACCCATTGCCAACACTGATCAACATAGTTGCAGGTCAAAAGGATATAATCTACACTCTCTTCTTCTAACTCACATAGCAGGCACCTTATAGGAAATCTAAAGCCCATTCTCTTAAATCTCTTTGCCTTCAAAATCTTTTTCTGAAAATCTATCCAAGAGAACAAACCTGGCTTAGGTAAGCAGTTTTTGTCCCAACACAAATTTAAAGGGATCTAAGTTTTTGGCTGTTGTTTTTTCCTCATAAGATATTCATATCCTTCTTTAGAATTATATGATCCTAATTTTGATCCATCCCATGCCAATCTATCTTCTATTAAATTAATGGTTATGTTTCTATTTTTTTAGTAAACTCTCAAGTTGTTTCCTTTCTACTTCTCGGATGTTAGTATTGTCAAAGGATTTCCATTTCCATTTGTGTTCTCCAGATATTCCTTTAATATTTCAATGTAGTCCTTGACATATTTTCCCCCCATGACTTCTAGGATACTTTTAAAACTCTCAAAGTCAATGTCCTTTCTACTACCATGTAGCCTCCCCAAGACTAATTCCAAAACATTGATTTCTCTCCATTACCCAAGTTCTAGGTTAAATTTTCCATGATAATATTTCTACATTCCATCATGAAGTTCCATATGTGTTATCTGTTAGGGGAGGGGGGAGGTTGTTCTAAATATGCTAGTTGGCCCATTGTTGTTTAGGTACTTGTGATATAATATTTTGACCCATTTCGGATGGGGGTTCATTTACATTTTCCAAACTAGTTTTGCACTCAATGCTCAGCCCTGATCCTTAATGTTTTTAATCCTTATACCTCCTTCCTTCTTTAGCCTACATACCTTATCCCATGAAACTAATGAAATCTCCTTCTTATCACCCACCCCTTTCCAAAAGAAGGTTCTGAGATGTCTATTGAGTTTTGCTCTTTTTTCATTGGTAAATTAATGAATAATAGTTGGTAGATTGGTATAGATACAATTACCAATTTTAGCGTAGTTTCCTTGCTAGCAAAGGAAATCCACTTCCCTTTCCATGATTCTATTTTTTTCTTAATTTTTTGGATATTCTAGTCCCATAATATCTTTGTCCTATCTTTATCTATGGATAGTCCTAAATATTTATAGGTTAATTCACCCTTTTTAAAGTTTAGGGTCCTATGATGTGCTTCTTCCATGATCAAGCTTGTGTTGAAGAAAATGACTTCTGATTATTCCTTGTTGATCTCCTATCTTGAGGATTTTGTATAAGAGTTAATTATGTTTTTGAGTTCTATTTCTTCTTGGTTATCTCCTTAACCATATAACATGGTGTCATAAAAAAATTGATGTGGGGTAAGATCAGGGTCATTAGTTATTTTTTCCCTCTTATAAGATTCCATTATTTGCATAATACATAATGGTATATAGCTACAACTAACCATCATCTAGTTCAACCACCCCAACCTCATATTCTATATATAGATTACATTATGATATTGAAAATGATATTAGGTTTTCACCAATATCACCGCCATTTGGTATCAGAGTGTCATTCTAGTTTCTATCCATTTTAGTGAATGCTTTTGATTTATCTATCATCACGATGTGACAAATAAAAATAGCATGAGATTACCTATAGAATGGTAGTGAGAATGATAGAAAAGTGTTGAAGGATGGTCCACTTCAATCTTATTGAAGAGCCAAATATTTTGGTGATTATTTCCTTTTGTACCACTAAAGAAGAAAACCACAAAAACCTTTGAACTTTCCTAATTGTATTATGTTAATTATATTCATCATTTCAATAGGTATGTATTGCATTTTCTTTCACTACCCTCTGCTATAGTAGAATATATTAGAACAAGGAGTTTGTTTCCATGGCTAGTTTAAAAAGTGAAGTTTTTTAACAATGCCAATTTAAAAATCAATAATTTTCTATCATATTGTCTATATGGCGTCAAGTTGATTGTCCATACTATTTCACTATGTCTGGTTCTCATTGATGGTAGTCTAGTTCTGGTGTGTATGTTAGATGATGAAACATCATATTTCATGCAGTTTGTTGTTTGGGATAGATATAAAGTAAATTTTTTGTTGTCATATTAATGAGATAGATGACAGTTATGATGAGTATGAAGATCATGGTTGTCATTTCTAGAAAACCATTCAATCGCTGAAGATCAATTTTTCTCAGTATGTGAAGTTACACCAATTGGTATTCATATATAAAAAAATGGTAAGAAATAAGCTGATCAATAAGTAGTATGGTAATCAGTATACAAGAAGGTAATCGATGAATAGGACAATAGGTGAAGGCCAGACAGGTAGAGATAGAAGATTAGTAAATGAAAACTAGTGAGACCACAAATCAGTATAGGTAAAATTCAAGATATTAACAACCCATTAAAATGGTGAACAAGTATAAACAAAGGTTATTAAACAATTTTACTTAATTAGCCAAATCGGTCAAGACAGTGGAAGATTCACTGAATCTGGCCAACAGAGAAATTGTAGTACAATGTTTGAGAAGAGTATTAAGTCAATTTATAGGAGCTTGTGTAAAGATCTTTCCATGATTCTAAGGCATGTTTTACAATTAAAATTGAAGAAATATTGCACATTGGAAATGATAACAGATGTTATAATTTGGCCGACATGGTAAGGATTTTATGTTTTTGTGAGTTAACTGAGATTGAAGAAGCATGTTTGGAGAAAAATGAAAACCCTAATTA
Source organism: Chamaecyparis obtusa (assembly GCA_027943335.1). Taxonomy (NCBI): domain Eukaryota; kingdom Viridiplantae; phylum Streptophyta; class Pinopsida; order Cupressales; family Cupressaceae; genus Chamaecyparis; species Chamaecyparis obtusa. The sequence continues at coordinate 21,372 of BSBK01012446.1, read as the reverse complement.
GGTATTACACTTGGTGGTGAGGACTATATATTAGGATAGATTTGTAAGAATGAAAAGGTTATTTTTGTAGATGATGAAGTTGTTGTTGTTGTTGTTGTGAAAAGTTGATGAATAATTGAAGTTGCAATCAAAGAGTTATTTACAAATATGTTGTAGAGTTGAAGTTAGAACAAGAACAAAGCATAAGGGATATGTTCAGCATTGCAGAGTGCAAATTATAGGTCATTTATTATTTTTCTATTCCTAATAGTTTCAACAAGTTGTAAATCCATTAATAGGGTAGTCTTTAGCTAGACTTTTTTTCTAAATCCCTTAACATGGTGAATACTATAATAGTGAGATTAAATCCTCTAATGAGGTAGTTTGTAATAGGACTGTTGATACTTCTAACAAGGTATTGGTCACTCCTAGCAGGGTGAGTCACCTAGAAAGTGACAAACTATAGCTCCTAATAGAGCACTCTTTTCTACTGCAGTGAAAGGATTGTGGGTTTCATCTCCACCATGGTTTTCCCCTCTAACCAAGGGTGATAGGAAGATATTTTTTCCTGAATCCTACCTCCTAGAGGAATCCTACAAGTTCCTTCTCCTGACCTTCCTAGGGTTCTTTCTATGACCCTACACTAGAGTAACTCTTCCCTTAATGACTCATTTCTGAAAGACCACACTACCAAGTTTGTTATCAACACTACTTCCACATTCTTTCATAGAATCAAATCACTAAGTCCACTTGCTATCACAACATAACCTTGTTCAACTAGAAATAAGATGGAGGGCATTCTAACTACTCATTTCCACTAGTTTTAGTGTTATCTTACTCACAACCTTCATGGTTTTGCAAATGATCTCTTCAAAACCTTACAAAAAGGGCTAGTAGCCTTTTAGGCCTAAATAGGTCTCCTAATTGACCTTTCAAACAATAACTTTTAAAATTTCCAAACAATTCCACAAAAAAAAATTCTTTTATGATACCCTTTTTAGTGGACTCAAGGATTTTTAGGTTCTTCCAAGCCCAAATTTTCTATACACATCCTTCCTAAAAATAGGCCTATTTTTAAGGGCTACAAACTTGGTTAGACCACAATGGACATTATGGTTTCAAATGCCCCACAAATGACTTCACCATACCTTTTCCTCTATTATATTAACTATTTGGTCATTTCTCTACACATCCATTGTCTTGGATTGTGTTTTCTAATCCATTAAACCCTCCATCTTTACTCTGTAACTATCAAGCCTCCTAGTTGGGTACATCATGTCTTGCCTAGGGATTGATGGTAAAATTAGTTAACCTACAAATCTTGACTCCAAAATCCATATTTATAAAGTATTTATAATTCCCTAGCATATTCGAAAGTACCATACAGTGCCCACCAATGGAATTTATGCTAGAGCCATTTAAAGTTTTTACTCTGTATGGACAAGTTAACCAGTTATAGAGGAAATATTTTATTTCTCCTAATAAAATAGAAGAACTAAATCTTTAATTGTACACAAGATTAAGTATATACAAATTCCTATCTAAAAATGAAAGAAACTTTCTCAAATCAATCCATTAGCACTTGGATGATTGAGTTTCAAATCGAGTGTCACCGCGATTGTAGAAAAAATAGTCTAGTTTTATATTGTCAAACTAAATATACAATGTTACAACTTTGATCACAAACTAGAATTGGTCTTAAATAGCTTCACGCTTCAAGCCACAACTTTCCAAACTGAACCTCAACCACTTCTTTCTTTCCTTGGGAAATCTTGCTAATGTTTTAATGACAACATTGCAAAGTTGCAATGTTGTCATTGACAACTTTTGCAACTTTTATTGTCAAATCTACTTGAACCACTCAAAAGAGTATAGTTTGATCCTCTGAGTATATCTAAACCCATTTGACCTCTTTTTAATTCAATTCCATACATTTGGATGTCATTTTGACCTTTGACCAATTATGCAATATGTTGACAACTTATGACATAGAAGAAAAATCCAAGACAAGTCCTAGGTACACTTTGGAAAATATTTTCCCATATATCCTAAAGAATTTATAAAGACACAAAATCACACTTTAGACTCCTTCTTAGTCCTTATTGATTAGTGACTTGGCCAAAGTCACTTACAAACCAAAATTGCCTAGGGTAGACCTAAGACCCTAGGTGCTCCTACACCATTCTACCTTGGAGCAAGGAAGTTATGTCACCCCTAGAGATAAGAGGTCCATAATGATGCCTAAATTATTGAAGATATTCTCTACTACCCAAGTGGCTTTAGATTCTAGTTGGTGCCTCCACTTGATGAGGTGTTCCATATAAAGACCATGTCTTGTCTTTTTCTTAACCCTTGAATCTAAGACCTTTTTATCTTGTGGTTTCCCTTGGATAGGGATTTTGAGCCCCTTTACATCATCATCAACATCTATATTTTTTTCTTCCTCTACTACATCTGGACCTTTGTACTTGACTAGATCTTTCCCATTGAATACAAGGGAGATGACTAGTTCTTTGGGAAGACCTATCTTGTAAGCATTTTGACCATACTTGGATAGGAATTTACATGGTCCTACTCTCCTCATTTACAATTTTCTTGGAATGCCTTTTTGAAGCATGGCTTTGTTGAGATGTACCATCATCCAATCTCCTACTTCAAAATGCAGATCCTTCCTTCTTTCATCCACCTTATTCTTCAGTTTCTAATTTTTTTCCATCAAAGCCCTTCTCACCTACTCATGGAATTCTTTCATGGATAGAGAAACTTCCTCCGCATGTCCATTGTTGTCTCCATGACTCCCTAATTCTATGAGTTCACATACTCCTCATAGATGGATGTCGTAGACCACTTCAAATGGACTCTTACCAGTAGATCTATTTGAACTGTCATTGTAAGAAAACTTAGTTTGAGGCAGCACTTAATCCCACATCTGACCATACTTCTTTTTTAGACATCTAAGAAGGTTTCCAAGAACTCTATTTATTACTTCTATTTGGCCATCCATTTTTGGATGATATGTAGAACCAAATGCTAAGTTTGTGCCTAGTCTTTTCTACAAAGTCTCCCAGAAATGCTTGATGAATTTAACATCTCTATCAGATACTATGCTGATAGGTAAGCCATGAATCCTTACTATCTCTTTGAAGGGGAGATGAGAAATATAGGTGGCATCACGAGTTGACTTACAAGGTATAAAATGACTCATTTTACTAAATCTATCAACTACCACAAAGATACTATCAAAACCAGTATTTTGTCTTGGTAAAACCACTATAAAGTTGATAGTAAGGCACTCTCATGGCCTATTTGGAGCAGGTAAAGGCTGGTACAGTCCTACATTAGAAGATGTCCCCTTATCTTTTTGGAAAACTAGACATTGCTCCGCATATCTTATTACATCCATTAGCATCTTGGGCCAATAGTAGAGCCTTTGGACTAGGTCTAATGTTTAGTTTAAATGAAAATGTCTCTTGACACCACCATTATGCTTCTCTTGTATGATTTTTTCCCTTGTAGACCGCATAGGTACACATAATTCATCTCCCCTAACAATAAGTCATTCTACAATGTGTAGTCATAAAAATTGCTACGAAAATGATTATTGAAGTCAAAACATACCTTGTAGGCTTTTGAGAAGTCTTCATCAACCTCATATAGATATTTAAACTCTTTAATACCAATGCTTTGTAACTAAATTTATTAGAAAGTGAGCAACATCTGGCTAGGTGTATCTGCCACTTTATTGTTTAGGCCCTTCTTGTGTTTGATAGTAAAAGTATAGGCTTGGAGAAACTCTATCCACTTGATGTGCCTATGAATCAACTTTTCTTGTGTATTTATATAGGGTATGTGCAAGATCATGAGGGGCCAAACTATGCCCTTAAGTGGCAATGAAAAATCAGCAAATCAGGGTTAGTCAACTTGAAGTGAAAATTTCAACTAGCTATCAACCTAATATCAAAACATTGTAAGAATAGAATCTGTAGAAAATTGAATGTAGTTTCTAATCTACTAGGCCTTTTTTGAAAAAAAGTTAGTATGATTGGTGAAAAGTATAGATTTCAATACACCAGTACAAAAATTTCTAGAAAAAAATAAGAAGTAGGTCTATGTCTGACCACCTTAATCATAATCAAATGATAATATTTTATTATATGATTTTATATATAAGTAGTAGACTCATGCCCAGATGTGACACATATTTTTTTGTAATTTTATTTCAAAATAATAATTAATTATGAATTTTTTTCTACAACATTTTCAGAATAAAACAACTCCTGTGTCTAACCACCTTAACTCATTCAAAACTTTACAAAATTCAAATTTATTTTTTTTCCTTATAGTAGGCAAAGCATAGAATGTGACGCATTTTTCAGATTTCAAAAATGTTATACCGTCTGAAAGTTATAGTTATTTTTCACTCAGTATATAAATCAACACTTTAGAGGTAACTCAATTAGAAACTAACTAATAATTACTTACCGAATTCAAAATTTGACAGCAATAATATCGATAGAAAGCTGATAATCTCCTTAAGATACCCTTTTTGTTTCAACAAATCCAGGTGAAAAAAAAGTCATCAACTACATGGTCGAAGTCTGGAACTCAGAGAAATAGGGGAAAACACATTTTTGAAACATTTCAATAGTTGACCATGTAGGTTTGGTGGACAAAGCAATACCGAGCCTGATCGGGTATGCAATATTTTTGTGTGCTTGATATTTTCGGGTACCCCAAATGGCCAGTAGAATTTTGATTTTTCACTTTTCCCTCCCCTTTCTCCCTCCCATTTGTCCATCCTATATTAGACTAGATTATATATTAGATTATATATTATATATAAAAATCTATATATTAGATATATATTAGATTATATATTATATATATTAAATATTATATAATATCAATTATATATTAAATATTATATAATATACATTTTACATTAAATATTATTTAATATATATTAATATTAAATGATACATTATATATCATATATTACATATTATTTTATATGTATATAATATATATTAATATGTATTTTACAACTATGTACAAAAGGTTGGAAGATTGCAAAAAAATCATGGATAGCCATTGAAAGAAGCAAAAGAAATCAATCAACCATTTTAAAAATTCATGGGTGGCCATTGAGGAAGAGAGAGAGTGAGAAGGTGGCAGGGGTTGAGAGAGCAAGAGAGAGAGAGTGATAAGGTGAGAAGGATAGAGAGAGAGAGGGGGGGTGATGTGAGAGAGAGAGAGAGAGAGAGAAGGATAACCAATTCATTATAATATTAATCAGTGAGGAGCAAGGAAAACTTAAATAATATCACAATAGGCATTATAAATCCAAGTTCTAATTAGGAGTTTTAAGCAAAGTTAGTAAGGTCCTGGATAGGGATATTACAGATCCACACATTGTTCAATAGATACCTCCAAGAACCCACATACATGGGACTAGGTTTGAAGTAAGACTAAGATTGTTTATTAGTTCAAAAATATTACTGTGTTGTACTTTTGATTAACATCTAATGATTGGATGTGGAATACAAAAATTTGATTATATTACCACTGGTTCAATTTCAAATTCTAGGAAAAATGGATATTTGACATATGTTTATAAATTTCAGTCAAGACCATTTTAAAATAACACATTAGTTTAGTTTTACACATTGGGAATACCATCAATAGGAGTTGAACTGAAATTGACATAGGTCATAGGAAATATATGCCCCAGCTATTTGTTGTCTTCCGCATTTTGAGTTTCTTATTACAATCAGGAGAAGAATATTACTCTACAAATGGTTTTGGACAGGTAACATTTGTACTTCCTCTTCTCAAATATTTATTCCCTCATCTTGCTACCTATTGATACCCACAAAGTGAATCTAGGCATTTCTTCCATGTAATGGGAGTAAAATGGTTTCCTAATTGATATGTGCCTAAATAATACATGCAAGAACCTTTTCTTTGATATTGCTCACTAACCCTTTACAACAGAAAATGTTTACAAAAACTATCATGTACTTGCATGAGGACATTATTTATTATAAAAATCCTGCACAAAAGTAGCTGGAAAGTGGCTCAAAAACTAGTAATTGATAGCAAGTGGGATAATGCAGATGCTTTAATAAACCACTATCTTATTTACTCAAGCAACATCTAGTTCATCTGCTCAACTGCAGCATGTTTCAGAACAAACAATCTCCATTTAAACTCAAGTCTCTGGAAGCAATTGTATTTGTTAGTGGAGGAGATACACCCATTGGATCTACAATAATTTTATGCTCACTAGAATTTCCATTTCTCTTCAATTGGGGTGCTCTTTACAAAATTTCATCTACCCTTTTACCAATTTGGGAAATCAATGGGTCTATTTGTGGACCTCCAGAGAGTTAGTCACCTTAACGAGAACCTTGAGATGAATCAAGAACTTCTCTATGAAAGAGATCAATACCTTGAGAATCTTTTCACTTGTCATCTGAATTAAAACCTTGGACCATAGATGGCTTCCCTTTGTTGTAAAATGAGGAGTGAGATTGCCTTGCCAAAGGTGGCAATGAACTTACATTTGAGGGATAATGCCCAACATGAGTAACCTAGTTACCCAACTCTCGTAAATGCAAGGCCATTGACAAATAGGAGAGAGGGATGAGGAGAGAGAAGGAGAAGGGGGGGGGGGGAGAGAGAGAGAGAGAGAGAGAGAGAGAGAGAGAGAGAGAGATTGTTTATCGGTTCAAAAATATTACTGTGTTGTACTTTTGATTAACATCCAATGATTGGATGTGAAATTCAAAAATTTGATTATATTACCACTGGTTCTATTTCAAATTCTGGAAAAAATGGATATTTGACATATGTTCATAAGTTTTAGTCAACACCATTTTAAAATAACGTGTTAGTTTATTTTTACATATTGAGAATATCATCAATAGGAATTGAACTGAAATTGACATAGGTCATAGGAAATAAATGCCCAAGCTATTTGTTGTCTTCTGTATTTTGAGTTTCTTATTACAATCAAGAGAAGAATATTACTCTCCAAATGGTTTTGGACAGTAACATTTGTACTTGAACCTCTTCTCAAATATTTCTTCCCTCATCTTGCTGCCTATTGATACCCACAAAGTGAATCTAGGCATTTCTGCCATGTAATGGAAGAAAAATGGTTTCCTAATTGATATGTGTCTAAATAATACATGCAAGAACCTTTTCTTTGATATCGCTCACTAACCCTTTACAACAAAAAATGTTTACAAAAACTATCATGTACTTGCATGAGGGCATTAAATATATTACAAAAATCCTCCATAGAAGTAGTTGGCAAGCCACTCAAAAAATAGTAACTGATAGCAAGTGGGATAATGCAGATGCTTTAATAAACCACTATCTTCTTTACTCAAGCAACATCTGGTTCATCTGCTCGACTAGGGCATTTTTGGGAATAGACAGTCTACATTTAAACTCAAGTCTCTAGAAGTAGTTATATTTTTCAGTGGAGGAGATACACCCATTGGATCTACAATAACTTTATGCTCACTAGAATTTCCATTTCTCTTCAATTGGGATACTCTTTCCAAAATTGCATCTACCCTTTTACCAATTTGGGAAATCAATGGGTCTATTTGTGGACCTCCAAGGTGTTGGTCACCTAAACAAGAACCTTGAGATGAATTAGGAACTTCTCTATGAAAGAGATCAGTACCTTGAGAAGCTCTCCACTTGTCAGTTGAATTAAAACCTTGGACCATAGATGGCTGCCCTTTTTGTAAAATGAGGAGTGAGACTACCTTGCCAAAGGTGGCAATGAACTTACATTTGAGGGATAATGCCCAACATGAGTAACCTAGTTTTCCAGCTCCCCTAAATGCAAGGTCATTCATGAATAGGCATTTCTAATAGAAATATGTGTGGTGCTAAACTTAAGTGCATGACCAAATTATTTTCCTACTAAACCAATTTGAGGCTTCATTTCAAAAATTTCTCTATGGATAATTCCACAACACTTGTTACTTGAGCTACTAGCAGATGGTGAGTACTCATCATCATCATATGACATAGGTTCATAGACATATCTTACTTCTTTCCTGTCATTTTCCCCTTCCTAGCTCTTCCTCCTTATCTATAACTTCTATCATGGGTCCAAGAAGCTCTTCCCACTCTTTCCCATTAATTGTGGACTTTGTCTCTTCATCCTCAATAATTGGCATACCTTGGATGGCACCAAGATAACAATTTTCTTCTAAAATATCCTTTTCTCTCACATTAATCTCTCTATTAAGAAGATTTTCTATATCTTCCTTTGTATATTGAATAGATGTAGTTGCAATCCCATGTTCATCAATAATATTCCTTAAACCGTTGAGTAATATATCATGCAATTCCTTAATAGTTTCTATCATGGGTCCAAGAAGCTCTTCCCACTCTTTCCCATTAATATGCAAATATTTTTGTCCATAACAGTATTTTTTGCATATATTAATGTATTGATCCAATTTGATGAACCTTTTCTATTTGACCCTACAACCCCTTCGGACACACTTGGGCATTCAAATGTGTCAAAAGGGGTCATAGGGACTTCCCAGGGGTCCTAGTATGCCTTATCACATGTTAGGAGCCCTAGGAAGTCCCCGTGACCCCTATGGACACATTGGAATGCTCAAGTGTTTCCTAAGGGGTCCTACGACCTAAAGTGACCCACTTGAGCTTTCAAATGTGTCAAAAGGGGTCACAACGACTTCCTAGGGGTCCTAGTATGCCTTATCATGTGTTAGGACCCCTAGAAAGTCCCTGTGAACCCTATGGACACATTGGAATGCTCAAGTGTGTCCTAAGGGGTCCTACAACCACTTCAAACACACTTGAGCATTCAAATGTGTCAAAAGGGGTCACGGGGACTTCCTAGGGGTCCTAGTATGCCTTATCATGCGTTAGGACCCCTACAAAGTCCCTGTGACCCCTATGGACACATTGGAATTCTCAAGTGTGTCCTAAGGTGTCCTACATGTTAGGAATGGGAACAATGAGAGGGGGGGATCTGAATCAGTGCTCACTATAATTTAACTTTTCACTTTAATCTAAATACTGAACTATAAATGCTTAATTACTAAATTAAACATTCACATAAACATGAAACATGAAATCAACACATGACACCCAAATAGGTAAAAACCCTGGTGGGACTTGATACCCACTAATATTCTACACTAGTGTTTTGTGATCCTTGTTAGAAGGTCTTTTACTATGTTAGGAGTAGCTTTACAATGCTTTAAGTACAGTAGACCTTGTTAAGGGTCAGACCCTATTAGGTGTCTTTTAAAATGATCCCTATTAGGGGAGTGGACTCACTATCCTACAACTCACTGCTCAAATGGTGAAGGCTACAACCTTCTGATTTCAGATACACACTATATTTGTAGGTGAATTGTCACTGTGACACTACTTGTCAAATCAGTTCCTTTGGTGTGCTGATGCTTTGACCTCTTGCAAAGCTCTAATACATCATATGCTCTCTTTGCATACCTATACTCTGCTTAACACAAATCTATTACAACTTCCACGTCGAATGCAATGGGCGCATCTTATATTTATACGCTCATATAAACAAAATAATTAGGTTGGCGCTATAACTAATTACAAACAACACTTCCAATTGAATTGGCTTAAGCGTGCTTAAAATTATACATATAAACATGTTGGAAACCTAAATACAATAGGCACATAGCCTTTACAACATTATATTACAATTGCAAACAAAAATGCTAACTGTCGGCTCTACGCTCTGTTCTCTCCTAGCACATACTGGCTATGCAACTTCAACTGACTGTAACTTTCACATCTTTGCATATCTATTTGTGCACTCATATAAGCATAACTATAGTCTAACAACATTAACTTCTAGGGTGCATACCGTAATTCATCTATACATACGTGCGCTGATACTCTGAGCTGCAGGAACTCTATACACTATCCAATCTTCAACACTTAACTGAATTCTAATGTTTACACTAAGTGCGCTGACTCCAAACTACTATATGACTTTGTTGCCATAATGAAAACACTATATCTAGTCATATACTTTAGTATAGAAAACTTGCCAACAATCTCCCCATTTTTAATTGATGGTAACAAAGGAATATGGCCAAGTCTCTAACTATTCCTTTACACAAATTTTTTTTGTCTTCTATACATCTTTATACATAATCTTATATCTCCTATATATGTATTCCATATTCTATACACAAATCCCCCTTTGACATTAATGACAAAGGTGTATCAAAAAACTATATATACACATACTCACTGAGGGAAAACATCTAGATATGCTATCTTTAGATTCTGGATCTCCTTCTTCCAAAAGGTTATCAGAGAGTTAACTATCTGGAGATGGGCACATAGTACATATTGAAGCTTCTCCATATTCTCCAAGTCACTGATGGGACCATGATCATAAGTTACTATGGTGGCATCAATCTCCTTTATGTTCTGATTGAGGATGTCTAAAGAGGGTGCAAGACCATTCCTCAACTGAGTCTGTCTGAACCTTATCCTTGTTATCTCTTTTTCTTCCTTCTCAATCTTGTCTATTTGTCCTTGGTAGTCATTGTTTCACATGTTCACATTAGTGGATGTGTCTGTCACTGAATTCTTCACATGTTTAATCATTACTTCTTCTTCTTTTATCTTCTTGAAATGAGCATCGGTTAGTTTAGCTCTAGATCCATACATGCTACGATGATCCTTCTTCCTTTAGTAGAAAAATCTTCCAGTGATGCTTGACCAGACTTAATAGAATTCAAGTCTAGTACAAAGTTACTCATTAGTTCATTGAGTCTCTTCTTTAAGTACTTCTCTTCTTCTACTTTGGACGCAGATTCCTCTAGGCTAGAAAAATTGCTTTTGAACTATGAGAGGACTGAACTAACATCATCAACCGAATGTACTTTTAGCACTTTCTTATCTTCTAGCAGCAAACTATTCAAAATATTCACTGATTCCACTAGGAGAGGATTCCTCATGACTTATTTCTCCCTTGCCTTCTCCATAGCTAGGATGCTAAACTTAATCAGGTCTTCTTCCTTCCAAGAGTCCAAACTGCTTGTGTCAGGTGTCAAAGTTGACAACAATGCTGAAGAGGGAATGATGGGAGTGCTATCCATCACTTCTTGTTTCACTAAGATAAGTCCAATAGAAGTATCTTCATCTTTCTTTCCTACCTCTTCTTCTTCTTTCTTATCAGATACATCTTCAATGCGTACTTCTTCTTGCTGAGTGGGAGGTGAATTGCTGCATAGGATTTTAGCTTCTTCAGTACTAACAAATGCTTCCTCAAACTTGTCCAAATCCTTATCAATAGCCGCCATGGCTATCTATACGTTACCTATGATAATAGTGCTGCCTTTGTGTGATTCTGAGATGGGCATAGACTTATCTGCTTCTGTTTAAGTTTCTACTATGGGTGCTATGTCCTAAGGACCTATCATTAGTACATTGGAGGTCTCTACTATTTTGTCTTGCTTACTAGGTGCATGAGTGATGGGCGCAATAGGTAGTTTTATCTAATTTTCTAATAACACCTTCTCAAAGGCCTTCTCAATTTCCTTTGTTATCAACTCATAGTCTTTGTTCATGATGTGAAGAGTTCTCATCTTTTTTCTTAGGTGTGGCTTCACCAAATTCAATATTAGCACTTCTTCTTCTTTAGAACATACTGGTAGAGTATCTTGTAATACTTTTTCTCCGATCCTTAGATCCTCTTCATTTGCTTGTTTCTTTTGGTATTCTAAAATATCCCAAACTTTATCAGGAATAGAGGTCTTTAATTCAAGAACTATTTTCTTGAACTTGATCATATGTTTGATAATCCTGCTATGAATCTCTGATTTTTCAATCTCACTGAATGATTCATAATGTTTCCCTACTTGATCAATTCTTCCCTCATCAACAATTCTAGTGCTCAAAACTTTAAGGCTAGGCCTGAATCCTACCTTAGGAGGTGCTTGAATGTTTTTCTTACTCCTTGTAGCACATGAGGATGGATGACTACTGCTAGCTTCTTTCTTCCTCTTGACCATTGGCTTATACTCTGGAGGAGTATTTTTGGGTGCAGAGGGAGTATTGTCATCTTTACCCTTCTGACTGTCATTTGATTCAGTTTTCATCCTCTTCCACTTAAGATCTTCTTGTTCTTCCTCTTCTGCTACACCTTTCAATTCTAAGGAAATCTTTTCATCACTTGCTCTATCAAGGTCTGCTTGTGATACACCATGTATTCTCAAGATTTTAGAAATGACCTTTGCAACCTTTGCAACCTTTCTTTTTTTTGTAGCACTGTTAAGTTTAGCATCAACTTATTTTGTCTTCTCTTCATAGGTTCCCCACCTAGGTTCATTATCATCTTTAGGGGCTGATAGCAGTACCTGTGCATAGGCTTGAAGAACTTTTTCCTCTACCTCATAGCCAAGTGGATGAATCCACTTAGTTCCAAGCTCAATGACTTCCATACAAGTAGTATCAATCTCCACCATAAAGCATATTGTATCTTTATACTTCTCTAAAATATTCTTAGGAATCCTATACCTCATCTGCATCTTAACCCTAAAGGTCTTCAATTCCAAAGTAATATAGTCTCTTAGTGTGCTTTATGTGGCTGCTTTGAGGGATATCTGAGGCATGGTAGGAATGAACTTGTCTAGATACAAATCTGAAACTCTTCCAACTATATGAAGGTACATATAGATGATTAGGGACCCAAACCTAAATATGTTAGTCTTGTCATGTTTGATAGCTTTGATTTTATCTATCAACTGTGCGCGCAAGATCTCACACAAGTTGAATTCTCCATCTTCCTTTACAATTTTGATGGCTACCAAAATAGTGCCTGTAGACACACTATTCACTCTACTGGTGTGATTAAATCTGTAACCCAATATCATTGATATCAATTTGATGTCTTCTTGCTCAGTCGACTCAATAGTCATGCTGCGCTTATCACTCCTTGACTTACACACTTGCTCTACCATTTTCCTAACATCCTTGCCCATAGGAAGGATGGTGCCTATCCTAGAAAGGCCTATCATCTCATGAATTAGATCACTTGTGATTCTAACTGGTATATCTCCAATCCAAAAAAGATCATCATGGATTCTGTTCAATAAGATCTTTATCCAATCAGTCTCATAGAACTCATATGCCATAGCATACTCAATAATAGGGTGATCATTCCATTTGGTGAATTCATCCAAGAAAGTTTTATCTAGTTTCAGCATTGTATCCATGTGCGCCCTTAACCTATCTAGTCCAACAAGTTCTTTCTTACAGTAAATGTAATCCCTTATGTCTTCCACATGCATGACGCCCATAGGCATGCGGGAGAAAGCTCCCTCTAAATCATCTAGAGTGGATTTAAATGGGTGCCTCTTGAAAACATATCTTTTCTCCTTAGTGACATCATAAACAATGGGAGTGGCCATGACTTACTTGATAAACACTTTCCAACTAAACTTAGAGATAATCTGATAGCTTCTGAATCAATGCAACAAGCTAGGGTTTTTGCAACTAATCAAATGCACTGCAAACACTAATAGTTCAATCTCCAAATCTTCACAACAACTTCCAAGGCTCAATCTACTCTCCAATCACTTTGAATTGAATGCAATGAGTGAACAAACAACTTTCTATGTACTTAAAGTAAGAATTCCACCATTAATGCTCGGTGCATAAACCAAGCTATCACTTCAGAATTTCAAACTCAAGCTCCACTAACAATCAGCATGTGCGCTTTTGCACAAAGGTTCCTATACACTCCAAACCCTTAAGTCCAAAGGTACATACTATGAGGATGAGTATATGAGCCACACATGGATCTAGAGATAAATTAGCTCCCCCTATGACCCTGAGGGCCATTCATGTAGATGTAGAGGGTGCATCCACTAGGGATACATCCAATACATTCTCATCAGCTTAGTCCTTCTTTCCTTCTAACCAAATTAAGCTCGCATCTTTTGAGGCTTTCACAAACTTGACTTCTTCTTCAGGATCCAATACTGGTTCTTTGGTCTTTTTAGGGCTTTCCTGACCTTGCGTCCTTGATCTACAAAACTTTGAGATATGTCTAGCCTTGTTACAAGAGTGACATATGACTGGAGGTCTATTATTCCTCAGCACATTGACATGAGTCACCATTTTACATGTTTTGGCTGAGTAACCATTATAGTTACATATCTGACATGTAACATTTTGAGAGCTTCTTACATTTGTCTGATTCTAATTCTATTGATCATGTTGAATCCTATTCTTCTTACTAGTCTTGCAATTCATATCTTTATGACCAACTCTATTACATGAATAACAGTAGCCATTAAAAGCTCTTACCTCTATACAGTTCCTTGCAATATGTCCATGCTTGTTACATGCAAAACAAGTGCATTCTCTAGGCTTGTGCTCATTCTTAGGAGGACCACCATTGTCTTTGGTTTGTTCTTTAGTCTTCTCAGTATCAATAGAGTCTTTTTGTGTCTCCTTTCTTGCTTGCATATTATCAATTTGATTTTGTACTTCATTGTATCCAATACAGCTAGTGTCCCCTTTGACTCTTCTTGCATACAACTGAGATTCTATCAAATCAGAATTGGTGTGCAATTTGTCAATGTGATTCTTTGGTTCTCTCAATTGAGACTCCAAGCTTTCTTTGCAATTCCTTAGATCCAAGATTTTGATGTTTTCTTGCCTTAGTTCCTCATTGAGTTGAAGGTTCTCCTTGACCTGTTCATTGTAGACATCTTGATTGTTCATCAGTTTGTCATCAAATTCTTCAAGCTGGCTCAATAGAGATGCATTTTCTTCATTCAAATTCTTGAATTTTTCTTCAAGATCACTGTTAGAGCATCCTTTCAAATCCTTTCTTAGTCTTTTGATAACTAATTGAGCATCACTGACTTTTTCTTTTAGTTCTTCAATTTCTCTTTCTAAATTGTCCAAGTCTTCAAGAGCGGCTTCAAGATTCTTCTTCAGATGTTTCATTTCTACTTTGTCCATGATATCCTCAAGTGGTTAAAATTATTTTTCTAAGGACCAGAGCTCTAATACCAATTCTAAGCAATGGGAACATTGAGAGGGGGGGGCGAATCAGTGTTCACTGTAATTTAACTTTTCACTTTATTTTGAATACTGAAATATAAATGATTAAGTACTGAATTAAACATTCACATAAACATGAAGCATGAAATCAACACATGACACCAATATGGTTACGGGGAAACCCAAATAGGTAAAAACCCCAGTGGGACTTGATACCCACTAATATTCTACACTAGTGTTTTGTGATCCTTGTTAGAAGATCCTTTACCCTGTTAGGAGTAGCTTTACAATGCTTTAAGTACAGTAGACCTTGTTAAGGGTTGGACCCTGTTAGGAGTCTTTTACAATGATCCCTATTAGGGGAGTGGACTCACTATCCTACAGCTCACTGCTCAATTGGTGAAGTCTACAACCCTCTCATTTCAAATACACACTATATCTATAGGTGACCTCTCATTGTGACACTACTTGTCAAATCAGTTCCTTTGGTGCATTGATGCTTTGACCTCTTGAAAAGCTCTAATATATCATATAATCTCTTCATATACCTCTGCTCTACTTAACACAATCTATTACAACTTCCATGCTGAATGCAATGGGCGCATCTTATATTTATACACTCATATAAACAAAATAATTAGGCCGACCCTATAACTAATTACAAACAATGTTTCCAAATGAATTGGCTTAAGAGTGCTTAAAATTATACATATAAACATGTCAGCAACCTAAATACAATGGGCACATATCCTTTACAACATTATATTATAATCCCAAACCAAAATGCTAACTATCAGCTCTATGCTCTATTCTCTGCTTGCACATACTGGCTATGCAACTTCAACTGACTGTAACTTTCACATATTTGCATATCGATTTATGTGCTCATAAAATAAGCATAAGTATAGTCTAACAACCTTAACTTCTAGGGTGCATACCTTAATTCATCCGTACATACGTGCACTGATGTTCTGAGCTACAGGAACTCTGTACGCTATCTAGTCTTCAACAATTAACTAAATTCAGATCTTTACACTAAGTGTGCTGACTCCAAACTGCTATGTGACTTTGTTACCATAATGACAACACTATATCTAGTCATATACTTCAGCATAGACAACTTACCAACACTACAACCCCTTCGGACACACTTGAGCATTCAAATGTGTCAAAAGGGGTCACGAGGACTTCCTAGGGGTCCTAGTATGCCTTATCACGCGTTAGGACCCCTAGGAAGTCCCCATGATCCTATAGACACATTGGAACTCTCAAGTGTTTCCTAAGGGTTCCTACGACCCCTTCGGAGACACTTGAGCATTCA
>BSBK01012445.1:7500-130000 GCA_027943335.1 Chamaecyparis obtusa | reverse complement strand
CTTCTTTTGAATCATCATTTTTGGTAAGCTTCAGTCCAGTACACATGGGGGGTACCAACTGGTTTTGCATCTTCCATACCAAACTTCTTAAGTATTTCCTTGATGTATTTAGACTAAGTAATGTAGATACTGTTCTTGCTCTACTCAATTTGAAGACCAACAAAAAACTTTATCTGACCAAACATAGACATTTCAAATTCTTTGTTCATTTGCTCTAAAAATTCTTTGCACTGATCATCATTACCTGTAAACACAGTATCATCCACAAATATTTCTACCAAAACAATTCTATTATCTGGTCCTTCCTTGATGTACAAACTACTATTATCATTAGTTCTTTTGAAACCAATCTGAATAAGATAGTTATGTAATCTTTCATACCATGCTCTAGGGGCTTGTTTCAGACCATACAATGCTTTGTGTAACTTGCAGACCATATCCTTTTTGTTTGGATCAACAAAACCTTCGGGTTGCTCAATGTAGACTTCTTCATCAAGAATACCATTGAGAAATGTAGATTTTACATCCATTTGATATACCTTAAATCCTTTATGTGCTGCATATGCAAGTAGAGTTCTTACACCTTCTAATCTTGCAACAGGAGAAAAAGTCTCTCCATAATCTATACCTTCTTCTTGAGAATACCCTTTACACACTAATCTAGCTTTGTTTCTAGATACTTGACCATCTTCATT
The DNA here is from genome assembly GCA_027943335.1 of Chamaecyparis obtusa. Lineage (NCBI taxonomy): Eukaryota > Viridiplantae > Streptophyta > Pinopsida > Cupressales > Cupressaceae > Chamaecyparis > Chamaecyparis obtusa. Next base: position 129,305 of record BSBK01012445.1, on the reverse strand, counting down.
CAGCTTGTTCCTAAATACCCATTTTGTTCCAATTACATTTTTGTCTTTAGGCCTAGGTACGAGAGTCCATGTCTTGTTTTTCTCTATTTGTTCTATTTCTTCATTCATAGCCTCAATCCAACTTTCATTTTCCAATGCATTTTTAACATTTTTAGGTTCAAAGTCAGCAAGTAAACATGTACCTTTCAGTTTACTTCTTGTCATAGTACCATCTAATTTGTTTCCAATAATTTGATCTGGTGTATGATGCTTCCTGACATACTTGGCCAATACAGGTTTCTTGCTTCTTGAATGAGTTACATTGTCATCTTCTTGAATTTCATCTTCAGGTTTAGTTTGCTCAAGCTCGATAGATATTCGCTTGGTAGCTTTAGGCTGAGACTCGGTTACTATACTAGGCTTGGTAGATGCAGTTTCCTTATTCACATATGTGTCTGGCAATGTATCAGGTTCAATGTAAACAAATCTTTTGTAATCCTTTGGTTCCTTTTTGCTTTCTTCTTCAGTCTTTTTTGCAAACTCATCAACTTTCACATGTGCACTTTTTATGATTTTGTGAGTAGACAAATTCAAACATCTATATGCTTTACTTTTGCAAGAATATCCCAAAAATATTTCTTCATCACTTTTTACATCAAATTTTCCTTTTCTAGATTCTTTTAAGATGTAACATTTACTACCAAATACTTTCAGGTAACTTACATTGGGTTTATAGCCATACCATAACTCATAAGGAGTTTCGAATGTGTCTGTCCTCAACTATACTTGGTTCAAGGTATGAAACTATAGTGCTAATAGCTTTCCTTCAGTAATTCATAGCAATGTTATTTTCAATCATTAGAGTCCTTGCACAATCCATGATAGATCTGTTCCTTCTTTCAGCTATTCCATTCTGCTCAGGAGTTCTTGGGGCTGATACCTATCTTTTGATTCCTCTTTCAACGCATAAATTATTGAATTCATGGGAGATGAATTCATCACCTCTGTCTGATCTCAAGCACTTCATTCTTTTTCCTATTTCCTTTTCTACTCTTGCAAGATACCATTTGAATTTCTCAAATGCCTCTGATTTTTCTCTTAAATACATAATAGTCATCATTCTAGAGTAATCATCAACAAAGAGAATAAAGAATTTTTCTCTAGTATAGCTTTCAAATCCAATAGGTCCACATAAATTAGTATGCACAATATCCAAAATATCTTCAGACTGATAGTTTTTACTTTTAAAGCTAGTCTTTCCCATTTTACCAATCTGACAATTATTGCATAGACCAACATCAGGTTTCTTCAAAGTAGGAATACCTCTTACTTTCTTGAATTTGCTTATTTTCACCATATTATCAAATTTACATGACATAACCTTTTGTGTCATAACCAACTTTCTTCAATTTGAGCAATAAAACATGAGCATTCACCAAGATCAAGATAAAATAGGTTACCTTTGGTTTGTTTTCCTGAACCAATCAGTTTTCCTTTGTCATCCAGTAGTCTTGCTTTGCCATCCATGAATTCAACCTTGAATCCAATGTTGATTAGCTGTGCTACACTTAGAAGATTATGCTTTAGTCCTTCAACCCAATATGCATTATCACATACAAGTTCTTTGGTTAATGAAATTCATCCTCTTCCTTTTATACAACAAGGTTCGTTATTTCCAAACCTTACATTACCACCATCATAGTCTTCAAGGTGTTCAAACTTTGTTCTGTCACCAGTCATATGATGTGAGCATCCACTATCTATAATCCATGTATCATTTTTGCTTATATGGGAGATAAGTGCCATCTCATCTTCATCATCATCAGATTCATCTTTTATAGCAATGAAGACAATTTCTTCTTCACTATCATCAGAATCCTTAGCCAAAAAAAATATTTTCTTACCTTTATCCTTGAATGACTTGAAATTCTTCTTGCCATTGTACTTGTGACCTTTCTTCTCATCCTTGCTTTGCTTGTTTGGGCACCTAGCTACAATATGACCAATTTCTTCACATGAGAAATAGATTAAAGGAGTTTTACCTTTGTATTTACCTCTACATCTAGTATATTTCTTTGCAAGTAATGCTTCAATAACTTCAAGATCACTATCTGAACTTTCCTCTGATTCTTCTTCACTTTCTGACTATATTTTCTTGCCCTTCTTAAGTGAAAGTTTGGCCTCAAATGCTGATTCAATATTTTTAGAAGTCGGAACATAGTTGTCATAGTTATCCAATTCAAAAGCTGTCAATCTTCCAACTAAGGCATCCAAAGTTATATTGTGATTTTGTTCACATCTTCTTTCTTGAATAGCAGATACTCTTCTTGCATAGATAGGAAGCAATGTTCTAAGAACCTTACTTATAACAGTTTCATCATCAATTTTTCCTCCAGAAGCTCTGATTGCATTAATAGTCACCTTGATTCTTTCAACATATTTTGCAATTTTTTCATCTTCTTTCATCTTCATCTGATCAAACTGTCCTCTTAGGCTTTCTTCTTTGGCTCTCTTCACATTGTCATCACCACCATAAATTTTCTTCTGCTTGTTCCACATTTCATAGGTAGTTGTGCAGTCTTTGATCTCATCAAATTCTTCATAGCTAAGAGCTGATGCAATGTCTATCATCATGGTGTTATGGTTCTTTTTCTCTGCAATGTCTTCAACAGTTAATGTGCCAGTAGGAACTGTATATTCTTAATCAATATATTTGCATCCTGAGTCACCAATGGAAGCCAGATGAAGTCTCATGAGACCTTGCCATGCTGAAAAGTTATCTCTGTTAAGCCTTGGAATTTTTCTCTTGTAAGACATCTTGATCTTTAGCTTAGGTCCTTGAAACCCTTCCTGCAAGCACCAAAAGCTCTGATACCAATTCTTGGAAATATAGATTTAGTAACTGAGAGGGGGGAGTGAATCAGTTAACCATAAATTTTCTTTCCATAGATCCCTTAGATGTCTTATTAAATCATTTGCTGCTATTATTCGGCAAACATACAGAGAAATGCTAAAACTTGGTTATTGCAGTGAGTATTAATTATAGCTATTCTTAAGCATTCATACGTGATTAACATACATGAATAAAAAAAATAACATGAACACAAGAGACACCAGATTTAATGTGGAAACCCAATATGGGAAAAAACCACCAATGTAACTAGTTACTATTTTTCACTTTTTTGAAGTGATGCACTATTAGGAGCCAACCTGGTAAAAGGTTACAAAACACACTATTTGGTGTGACCTTGTTAGAGGATTTAATCACCCTATTAGGAGTGGCCTTGTGAGAGGTCTTGAAACAATTCAATAGAACTGTCACCTTGTTACAGGATTTACAAAATGGCTATTAAACCAACTCGGTTAGGAGATTTTGAAATCACTGCTACAATGGTAAGTAAGTAACAATGAAATGACCTGAATAATGATGCAACTGAATTGTTGAATATAGATCCCTATTTTGCTTCACTAGATCCTTCCTGATCAAAATATATCTCTACTGCTCCTCAAGGATATCTAACCATCCTTCAAAATTCGCTCACACTTTCCTTCTTTTTCACTTCCACACTATTAATTCACAACTTGACCTTCTATATATACCATTCGGATTGTCCATTCAGATTTTCAAGTTAGCACTAATAACATTACAGATCATTACAACAATTGGCTGGAATAATCAAACTTTATTTCTCAAATTAACAAAATCCTTCACTGGGCCGACCTTGCTTGGTAAACACTAATCCAAAAAGATTTCGTTTGGTGGCCGAGAGAACTCGGTAAGCACTGCAAATTCTACAACATCCTTTGGAGACTGAGTGAACTCGGTAAACACTAATTTTCCTTTGTTAACTGTGGAAGCTCGGTTAACACTATTTTTTGCCATACTTTTCTTTGACACCTGAGATATCTTGGTAGACACTGAAAACCGCCTGCTGACCGACTGAGCTCGATAAATACTGGGAACTACTTTGCTGACCGACTGAGCTTGATAAATAATATGACATTTGTGTGACATCAAAGACAACACACAATTAATCCAACAATACATACATACATACATACATACATATATATATATATATATAGATATATATATATATAGATATATATATATATATACTATATATACATATATATCTATAAAATATATGTATATATATATATATACATATATATATACATATACATATATACATATATACATATATATATATACATATATATATACATACATATATATACATATAAATATACATATATATATATATATATATATACATATATATATACATATCTATATCTATATCTATATCTATATCTATATCTATATCTATATATATATATATATATATATCGCTGGAAAAGATAATGTGAATATTGTAAAACCACTTATTATATCCAAATTGACTATATTCTTTTGGGAAGTGTTATTCTTTTTGTATCATTAAGGGGTCGAGGCCGAGTATTATATATATAATAAGAGTAAAAGATACATAGTTTAGGGTCTCATTAGAACCATAAAGTATCATGGGCTCTTAGGTAGAGAGCCATCTTTCTTGAAATACATACATAATAAGAAAAGGCACTGGTAAAGTCCCAAAAATGTCAATGCATTGAACTAGCCAATGCAGTACCACTGTGCTAAGAAAATTCAAAAAACTAATATGCTAGGAAAACAAAAAATAAGAGAGAGAAAAGCACCTGGGCTAATCTAAAGTTGAAGTAGAATCCTGGTCTAAGTTGCTTGAGGAAGTAGCCTGATTTTCCTCCTCTTGGGATTCTGAGTACGTGTCTTGGTCCATGGGCTCCTCGTCTAGTTCTTGTTGGTCAACTCCTTCTGATTCCTCTTTGTCACCCTCCTCCTCATCATCTGTATCATGGTCATCTTTTCCATCCATTTTAAGATTATATTTGTATTTGAAGACCCAATCTAAATCTTCATCAAGTTCATCTCCATAGGGGAAATCTAGGCCTTCATCCATGCCTAGAAATTTAGTAAGGAAATTCATCCCCTTTTTCATGAAATAGAGCCTCAGCAGCTGGTGCTCCCACTCCTAGCCCCAAAGGATCAAAAATCTAATGCGAGGACCCCCATAGAAGTTTCATTTTGGCCCTGAGCCAAAACCTAGAAAAGGAGACCCTAACATCATTACAATTAGGAGATCCTAGGGAATTGAAGTGTACAGGTCATTGTCGATCCCAATGACCACCTTGTGAAGCCCTCCAAGATACTTAGCTTCAATGAGAGAGACATAGATTTCTTCAACATCATTTTTCCTTACACCCATGACTAGGAGGCTTGCTAAAAATCTCATGCAAATATCAATGTTCACCCTATACCTATGATTGGAGAGAAGAAAATTTGTGCCTAGAATCTCCTTGATGGCATGTAACACTAAATTTTTGATGAAATATACATACTTCTATCAATTTTTCTTCATAGAAAGGAGTGTCAAAAGTAGTCTAGTCAACACTCGCATATAACCTAATAGGGAAGTCCATATTTGTAGATAGAAGAAAGTTCATAGAACAAAAACCTCCGTACGAAAATGGAAAACTTTCCTCATATCAAGAAAACAATATGCAAATGATTATTATTCTGATAGCAGAACTTTCTGCAAGCAACCCTCCCAAGAGCCGCCAAACTTGATGAAACTTTTTCCAATTTCGTATGCAATGACAAGACTGATGGAGCTCTAAGTTCATTACTAGACTGAATAGCAATTTACCAGGCTCTGATAAAATATATCTAGGCTAAAGTAGATAGAGGTGATGCTAATTTTTTTCCAAATACCCAATATTTTCCAATTACCATGCTTTACATAGTAGAATCCCCTTGTGAATATGTGTACAATAGGTATTTGGGCCTAAAAAACATCACATCCAATGCCAGTTGAGTGAAACAGCTAGAAAAATTTGCTGGCATCGACTAATCTCTCTGTTTTCAATAAATGGAGATGTCTTTTCAACACTGTCAAGACCTCCAACTTGTCTCAAAAAACTTTGAATTTGGGTTTCCCTATTCTCCAAAAAGCACGCAACCATCAAAATGACTCACAGCAGTTGAATAGACCGTGGGAAGAAAATTTGAAATTCTCAATGCCATTGAAAAGAGGTGTTTATGAAAATGTTCTTCACATACCTCCCTTTAGAAGCCAAGTTAGACAATTCATTCGCCATAGAATTCCCTTCACAAAAAATGTGGTTGACTATTGTTGATTCAAATCTATTGATGGACTACAAAATTACTTCCAAAGAAGCTTGTAGGTACCAATTTTGTGTTTCCCTTGACCTTACAGCATTAATTGTTATCATGGAGCCACCTTCAATCTCCAATTTACTCACACCTGTCTCAAGCACTAGTGAAAGACCTAATAGTAAGGCCTTGAATTTGACCATGTTCTTGGTGTCATTAGCCAATGGTTTCGCTAATTTAGCTATGAATTTTCCTTCTAATGAGTGGATGATGCAACCCGCACCTGATGGGCCTGGATTGCCTTTGGTTGCTCCATCAAAGTTAAGTTTGAACTAGCCCACAGATGGAGGCCTCCAAACACAAGATGCTCTCAATGGTTGATTAATTTTGCATCCTCTGCCTAGAGAGATGGGGGTCTTGAGTCCATACCATTTTTTAAACATTTGATCATCCCAATCTGTATAATATTTGTGTTGAGCTGATTGAGCTTGATGACGATAATTCATCACCTCTATAATACCCGCTTCAATTTTGTTGAGAATAGAGTCTAGTCCCATAGTTTTCTCTTGAAACAATATTTTGTTCTTTTCTTTCCATATCTCTAATAAAAAAATAGATGGGGATATAATCTAAAGATGGCCACATAAGCTATTGCCATATAGTTCGGGCCAAGATAATAATAACTTAAGGATCTCCTTTGGAAAGGCTGACAACCAACCTAATTTTGAGCAGAGCCAATGCCAGCAATCTATAGCAAAGGGGTAGGATAATAATAAGTGATTAACATCCCCTTTACTATTATAACACAATGAACATTTGGAAGGGCCCTGGTACTGCATTCTAAGGAATTTGTCTGCAATTAGAATTTTGCCCTGAGAGGGAGCCCAAGTGAATAGACCTGCTTTAGGGAGACAAGCATTGTGCCAACATAATTGTAAAGGAATTTCAGCTTTGTTGGTTTTAGAACATTCTGTCAAGATATTATATCCATCCTTGATGTTATAGGCCCCTGATTTAGCTCCATTCCAAATGATCTTATCCGAGCCCTATTTAAAAAAGAAGATTCTATCTTTAATCAATTTTTTTAACATACTTAATTTAGTAGGGTCCAGATTTAGTTCTGAGAAGTCCTTCCATTGCCAAGAACCATCCAGAGAGGATGTGGATGAGGGAATAATGTAGTCTTTAAGAAGAGTACCCAAAGAAGCCGAGTAGATTTGACTGATTTGATTTAGTCCTAACATCGAGTTAATGCTTGGAAGCCCACCCCATGAATCCTCCCAAAATCTAGCTGCATTACCCTCTTTTATGTTCCAAGAGACATTATTGTCTATTACCTGCCTATATTTGATTATGAAATTCTAGATTCTTGAACCTCTTGGGAGAATTTAGAGGTGAAACACCTCCTCTTCAGATTAGTTGCCAAGGTATTTACCCCTTAGAATTCTAACCCATTTTAAGTTCTGCTTCTTCATGATTTTCCAATAAAGCTTGGCTCCAAGAGCTTGATTTTTCCATAATTGATTCTTGATGCCCGTTCCTCCAGCTGTATGATATTTACAAATCTTGTCCCATGAAATGATTGAAAATTTCTTCACACTATCATAGTTTTACACTCGGTGTCTTCACACTATCATAGTTTATTGGTAAACCCTGACTGAAAATTATTGAGGAGCAATCAATAATAGTAGATCTCAATGTCTTTGAACTTAGGTTTATAATCATGTTGCTTGGGCACTATCACAGTCAGCAATCTACCTTCTATGCTTGCTTTTGTCTCATCCACCTTCGCATCCTCCGATACCCTGAAACACCTCACGAAACTCCTCTTAAAACGTTCAAGATAGTGATATTTTTCCTCCTCATCTCAATTTTCTTCCTCTTTCCTTCGTTCAACGCTTATTTCCATAATTCTATTTTCTTCCATTCGTACTTTCACTGCCTCTTTCTTCATCCCTGCAACGAAACACCCAGACAAAATCATATTCCATTTTCATCAATCTAAAGACATAATTCATTGAAGCAAAATCGTAACAAAAATGAAACCCTAATAAATAAATGATTAAATACTAGAAATGTCAACATTTAAGATATGAGCATCCCGAGTTTCCTTCCAATCGACCTATGGAAATGGAGAGGGCGGTTTGACATAAGAAGACATTCTCAAGCCATTGCGGTTGATGTTTATTGCTCTATATGGAAGACATTCAGGCCATAATTGCTCTACATTTAGCATATTGTGGGCTTCACGGTTATCAAACATATTGTTCCAGTCACTCCCAACATCAGAATTCCCAACATTATACGCTATTAGGACTATATGACATAAGTACTCTATATCAGACATTTTGTAAGAATACACCAAATCGATAGAAAAAACTACTCCTGCCTACATGCATTATCTCTCTTGATGATTCATAAATGTTAGATTGAGGTGTCTTATATATATGATGCCCAAATTTGTTCCACACATTTCCCAACAGGCAAAATATTTGTAACACATTAATTTAACCATTTAACGATTTCGCTCTAGTCGAGCAGTGTTTATATAATATAAAATAGGCGTAGCGATCATATGTTTTATTATAATACTTTAAAACATAGATTTACTCCACCCAATTTGTACAGCAGGGAGGATGCTTATAATTCAGAAAATCACTACAAATTCTAATGAAATTTTAAGTTTATATTTTATAAGACTTTTAATCAGGAACATATTACAATGTGTTAGATTTTACAAATTTTATAAAATTTTATAAGTTTGGGAAAATGAATTTTAACATTTTATTTTTTTGATAAAAATGACATTGCCATTATACTTTTATTTATAAAAAATGCTTTGGAAACACTCTAGGGAGAAAGAAGCAAGAAGAAAACCCCCCTTCGTAGCTTCAAATAATCACAAATATAGGAGGCAAGGCTAAGAGGTCAGCCAGGAAAAACTAAAACTAGCACCCGTAGCCCCCACAATGGCCTGGGCATCTACAAGAAACTACTGCCCACCAAAAAAACTCCCTAACACCTACCCTACTGACGAAGAACCCGCAATGACATCAGACCCTGATAAAGCCACAAGAAAGAAGATGCCGACGAAGTAGAGCATATGATGCAACGACCACTGAGCCTGGGAACTGACCGCCAAAGATGAAATCTTCTTTCTAACAGATGCCACAGGCTAAACAAAGGCACATTCTGACAAAAAATGTAAGTAAATCAAGAAGATAACTCCCTTGAAAATATCACCAAGTTATCATTGGTACGAAGAGAAGACACTAGCTGATTATGGTCCCACTCAAAACAGCCCTGACGAAGAGAAACTCCCAAATTCGCTAGGTAGTTAGCAAGCCCATTTGCCTCTCTATAACAATGAGATATCTTGTATTCCTCAAATAGTGGGATGGATTTGTGTGCTTCACTTAAAACATAATTAATCTCTGAGTTCACAGACTTACCCAACGAAACCCCCGAAGTGACCAGCTGGGAGTCACCTTCCAAGTGAATCTATTTAATACCAAAACAGATTGCCCCCCTGATACCAAACAACAAAGCCCTAGCTTTTGCCAAATTATTGGATCCACAAGGAAGTCTAACTCCTGCCACATGGATAACATGGCCTTGTGAGTCCCATAGAACCCACCCAGCTCTTGAGACCCCTGGGTTCCCTTTGGAAGCACCGTCAAAATTTAACTTGACAAAGCAATTATCTGGGGGCTCCCATTTCACATCCTTCCTAATGTCCTACTTAGAATGCTTACCAGTTAGAACTCCCTTAAATGGAATATGTATTAAAGGCCAATTATTCAAAATCCTGGAGTCTTGAGAAGAGAAAGTAGATGATAGAGATTTTGAGCTGCTAACATAAGCATTAACCATCTCCGAGATTGACTTCTCTACCAACATAGTGACCTGGTTAACCGTGCAATATTCCTTCTTGAAGATCCTCTAGTTCGTTTCCCACCATAAACACCAAGTGATTGCAGCTAGAACAACCCTCCATATTCCTACAAAAAAGGAGTCTCTGTAAAGTAAAGGCCATTGGAGGAGAAACTGATGAAGGTAACAATGTAGAGGACCCTACCAACCTAGTTTGCCAAGAGCCCGAGACCATAAATCATATGCAAAGTCACAATTCATGAGCAAGTGGTTTGCATCTTCAAGAGTGTTTCCACAAAAAACACAAGGGAATCTATCTAAAATTCCCAATCTAAGGAGACAATCACTAGGTGTCTTTAGTATATAAAGATAAATATCCTTCTCGCAACGTATATCTACCAGAAGCTGCTTTAACCCAGATAAGAGAATCATCATCCTCACTATAGACAAGAGGCCTCTAATCAAGTATAACCAAAAGTCTATCCTTCTGAACCCGAGGAAAAGGAAGGTGGGAGAAGTCCTTCCAAACTACCCTTTGAATGCCCTCAACCACTACGATCATGAAATAATCTTTGACCCGAACTCCCCAACATCCTTCCAGAACTTGTCTAGCTAATGAAAATTTATAAACAGAAGATGGAGGGGGAAGACCATTCCAGGACTCAGTCCAAAACAAAGTCTTATTTCCTGAATTAACGACCCAAGAAAGATGTGGGAGGATGATTTTCCTACACTTGACAAGGAGGTTCCACATGGAAGATCCAACAGGAGGGTTCTTAATAGTGAAAATCCTAGCTGGATCAGAATTGTCAAGATATTTACCTCTCAATATTTTAGCCCAAAGGGCCTGTGGATTCTCATAATATTTCCATGATAACTTGGCTCCCAGACTGATGTTCCTCTCAAAAAGGTTGTGCAGCCCAGCACCACCACAATCTTTAGGGGTGCAGATGGTATCTCAGGATATAAGAGGAATCTTATGCTTATCATCAAGATTTCCTTTCCAAATGAAATTTTTTATGGACTTCCGAATAGCCTCCAAAACCCCTTTTGGAGCTAGCAGAACTGACATCACATAATTAGGAATTGAGCTTAGGACAGATTTTGCCAATAGAATTCTACCTGCCAATGAGAGCCAACTAGCCTTCCAAGTAGCAATTCTATCCCGAATCGCTTGGAGGATGTTATCCCAAAAACTTGTCTTACCTGCCCCTTGGAAAAAAGGAATTCCCAAATATCTACATGGAACAACTGCAACAACAAAACCCATAAAACCAACAATGGCCTATTGGACCAGCAAGGGAGTGTTGAAAAAGAAATTTTTTGATTTTGCCACATTAAACTTCTGGCCTGATGCTGAGCAATTGTCATCTAGAGTCTGTTTAATAGCATATGCCTCGACAATGTTTGCCCTTCCAAATAAAAGAGAATCATCAGCAAACAAAATATGGTTCAAGTACGTTCATATTTTTTGCATTTATCATTAGGGTTGCAATTAGAATTTTTAACTTAAAAATAAATGTTTAATGTTTAATTTTCTTTTTTTTTAATAATTAATCTTAAAATCAGTTTTTTAATTTTATTAATATAGATTTTGTTAAGTATAGTAAATGAGGGGAAAAAAATATATGCATAGAAGAAATGATAAATATATGTACATAAATAAAATGGAATATGTAATAAAAAAAAAGATGAACAAAACATTTATTTTAATTTTCTTTTGTTTAATGCTTAATCTTAAAATCAGTTTTTTATTTTTATTAATATAAATTTTGTTAAATATAGTAAATGAAGAGAAAAAACATATGCATAGATGATATGATAAATATATGTACATAAATAAAATGGAATATGTAATAAAGAAAAGATATGAACCAAACATTTGTTGATATATAATTACACTGTGATATTCTATTAAAATAAATTTAACATTAAATAGTAATTAGTATTAATGTACCAATTTCATCATAATGAAATTATACTTCAAATAGACAATTCTTATTTTAAATATTTTTTTGAAAAAAGTAATTATAAATGAAATTAGGGCCTCTTATGCATGTCAGCTCTAAACTGAGCCATTTTGAATTGAAAATAGTAATAGCGAAATAATATGGAGACATATTCATTATTCATGTGGAAATTGATATAATTGTGTGAGTAGATTTTGACTAAAGATGAAATTGTTTTTCATATGCAGATTTGAGTAACGCTGGAAATGATTTTCATATGTAGGAGGTAAACGATTTCTTATAGATTTATTGTGGTTTCAAATTGAAAGCTTGTAACATTAATTGTAATGATTTGGGAGCTTTTCATACCGTTTATAAGTTTCAATGTTAATATTTTGCAGGGCATTCAATGAGGATGAATTAAGGCTTAATGAGAAAAGACGTGAAGTTACAGCCTACCAAAGTACAACTAACGGGAATATTGATTAGATATTTACTTTTAGAAGTCTACTACTATTGTTAGAAGCGAGTAGTTTAATTCTACAATGAACTTAAGAAACCAAATCTGGAGACAGAAATTAATGCGTCAGAATTGCATTTATTTAAATTACGTTCCAAGTTCTTGGTACAAACCTGTATAGAAAAGTGAGTTATATGATCAGGCTACCTTATCTATTGTGAGTGAATTTTTGGATGTATAAATGCATAGTTTTTGCCTATACCTCTACTGGTGTAGGAAAGAAAGGTGTAATGAGAGGCAAAGTTGAAAAAGTATAGTTGTTTTTAATGGTCTGAATTTATCTTAAGTCTCCAAAAAATTTTTTTTTAATGATATCATGAGTTTTAGAATGGTTGAAAATTATGAGAAAATATAGTAAAAATTATGCTAATTATTGGGGTCAAATAAATAGATAATAATTGATTATTTATAGAAGTGGGTAACAGAATAGCTGAAAATAATTATTCTAAAAATTAATAAATTGGATACTAAAAGAGATCCTTTTATTAATCATTCAACTAAGTTATATCAATACAACTTCTCTTTCCAAATTACTACAGCACTTCACTATTTCAACAATCACTTTGGTGTCCTTAATCATTTCAGGTAAAACAAGTGTATATCCTTTTCTTTCTATTTGTCATCTTCACTTAATCACATTCTGCATTTACATTTGAAAAAACCTCTTTTCCCCTATTCGACACGAGCATTTGATTCTTTTATTTATGGGGGCATGCTAGGGCATATAGTTTAAAATGAATGTGAGGGTGCATTATGGGGATAATTCCTCTAATTATTTGGTGAAAGCTAATAAACTTATTCCCTTATCAGAGATTAAAAAAAAAACAAATTTTTAAACTGATTTTTTAATTCAAATGTTTTGCACTCGGTGTCGTCACACTATCATAGTTTATTGGTAAACTCTAACAAAACATTATTGAGGAGTAGTCAATAATTGTAGATCTCAATGTCTTTGAACTTAGGTTGATAATCGTGTTGCTTGGGCACTATCACAGTCAGCACTCCACCTTCCACATATAGAACCATTTGAAGGTTCTCAACTCATAATGAAATTTAATAAGTTTTTTGGACCATCTAGAGAACTTTGGAAATAAATTTGACTCATTTGTAAGGCCAATGATCTAATAAGGAATTTATAAGCCTGTTGGTCGAATATGATCAAAGGGTCACTAGGGGTCTAGGATAGGGATGGTATGGTGTTTTGGACCAATTATGGTCATTAGAATGAGTTCTTGGTATGGGGAAGGTTAGGAAGGTACATGATGACAAAAGGTATCAATGTTGTCATGACAATATTGACAACATTTAAGTAATTTTTTCATTTCAGTCCTAACGGTCTCTTTGGTTTAAATGAAAGTTAGGAGCCATTTCGGGGATGTTTTGAACTCAATATATTCCTTACTTGGTTGACGGAAAAGTGTTGTTAAATTTTTGTGAAGAGAAATCAATAAAATCTCACTGTTTCCTTATTTAAATCTATGTTTTCTATGATTGGTGAACAAAGATCATGATGACAGGCGCAGAAATGGTGAGAAGAATCAATTTTGTAAGTGTTTTCAAGGGGTCCAATTAATTGCAAGTCCAACCGATAATAGTAGGTTCTCTTCTTGAAATTCTTTGTATTTTTCTTACTGAATGATTAGAATGGTCAAAGGAATGGAAGGATTGTAAAAGTATCGATTTGATTCTATTCTATTGTATCTTGAATATATGCAATGATATGTTTTATTTAAAGTAAATTTCTTTCAGCAATATAAAATGCAGCGATTATTATAATTTGTTTTCTTTTGCCTAGAAAAATTAGAATTATAGTCTTTGTAAGCATTGTAAGTTGTATATCCATTATATATATATATATATATATATATATATATATATATATATATATATATCACTAGAAAAGATAATGTGAATATTGTAAAACTACTTATTATATTCAAATCTCGAGTATATTCTTTTGGGAAGTATTTTTTTTTTTCATCATTAAGGGGCCGAGGCTGAGTATTATAAATATAATAAGAGTAAAATATACATAGTTCAGGAAATAATTAGAACCATAAAGTATCATGGGCACTCAGGTAGAGAGCCATCTTGCTTGAAATATATACATAATAACAAAAGGCACTGGTAAAGTCCTGAAAATGTCCATGCATTGAACTAGCCAATGCAGTACCACTGTGCTGAGGAAATTCAAAAAACTAATATGCTAGGAAAATAAAAAACTAGAGATAGCAAAGCACCTCGACTAATCTGAAGCCGAAGTAGAATCCTGGTCTGAGTTGCTTGAGGAAGTAGCCTGATTTTCTTCCTCTTGGGATTTTCAGTGCGTGTCTTGGTCCATGGGCTCCTCTTCCGGTTCTTGTTGGTCGTCGCCTTTCGATTCCTTCGAATCTTCATTCTTATCAGAGTCCTCCTCCTCCTCCTCAACAACATTTGATGAGTCTGGGCTACCCAATCCATCTATTCTAAGATCATATTTGTATTTGAAGACCCAATCTAAATCTTCATCGAGTTCATCTCCATAGGGGAAATCTAGGCAATCCATGCCTACAAATTTAGTAAAGAAATTCATCCCCTTTTTCATGAGAGAGGGCCTCAGCAGCTGGCGCTTCCACTCCCAACCCCAAAGGATCAAAAATCTCCTGCGAGGACCCCAATAGAAGTTTCATTTTGGGCCTGAGCCAAAACCTGGAAATGGAGACCCTCCCGTCATTACAATCGGGAGATCCCAGGGAAATGAAGTGTATAGGTCATCATCGATGCCAACCACCACCTTGTGAAGCCCTCCAAGATACTTAGCTTCAAGGAGACAGACACAAATTTCTACAGCATCTTTTTTCTTGCACTTGCAACCAGGAGGCTTGCTAAAAGGCTCACACAAATATCAGTGTTCACCCTATACCTGTGACTGGGAAGAAAAAATTTGTGCCCAGAATCTCCTTGATGACATGTAACACTAACCTTTGATGAAATATACATACTTCCATCAGTTTTTCTTCATAGACAGGAGTGTCAAAAGCAATCTAATCAACACTCGCACATAGCCTAATAGGGGAGTCCATATTTGCAGATAGAAGAAAGTTCATAGAACAAAAACCTCCTTACAAAAATGAAAAACTTTCCTCATATCAAGAAAACAACATGCAAATGATTATTATTCTGGTAGCAGGTCTTTCTGCAAGCAACCCTACCAAGAGCCACCAATCTTGATGAAACTTTTCCCAATTTCATATGCAATGACAAGACTAATGGAGCTCTAACTTCATCACCAGACTGAATAGCGATTTGCCGAGCTCCGATAAAATATATCTAGGCTAAAGTAGATAGAGGTGATGCTAATTTTTTGCCAACTACCCAATATTTTCCAATTACCGTGCTTTTCGTAGCAGAATCCCCTTGTAAATATGCATACAATAGGTATTTGGGCCTAAAAAACATCCCATCCAATGCCAGTTGAGTGAAACAACTAGATAGAAATTGCTAGCATCAACTAAATTCTCTACTTTCAATAAATGGAGATGTCTTTTCAACACTGTCAAGACCTCCAACTTGTCTCAAAAAAATTTGAATTTGGGTTTCCTTATTCTCCAAAAGGCACACAACAATCAAATTGACTCATAGCAATTGAATAGACCATTGGGAAGAAAATTTGAAATTTACAGTGTCCTTGAAGAGATGTGTTTATGAAAATGTTCTTCATGTACCTCCCTTTAGAGGGCAAGTCAGCCAATTCATCTGCCATAGAATTCCATTCATGGAAAATGTGGTTGACTGTTGTTGATTCAAATCTATAGATGGACTGCAAAATTACTTCCAAAGAGGCTTGTAGGTGCCAATTTTGTGTTTCCCCTAACCTTACAACATTAATTGTTATCATGGAGTCGCCTTCAATCTCCAATTTACTCACACGTGTCTCAAGTGCTAGTGAAAGACCTAATAGTAAGGCCTTGAATTCGGCCATGTTGTTGGTGTCATTTGCCAATGGTTTGGCTAATTTAGCTATGAATTTTCCTTCTAATGAGTGGATGATGCAACCTGCACCCGATGGGCCTAGATTGCCTTTGGATGCTCCATCAAAGTTAAGTTTGAACCAGCCCAGAGATGGAGGCCTCCAAACAAAAGATGCTCTCAATGCTTGATTAATTTTGCATCCTCTACCTAGAGAGATGGGGGTCTTGAGTCCATACCATCTTTTAAACATTTGATCATCCCAACTTGCATAATATTTGTGTTGAGTTGATTGAGCTTGAAGGTGGGAATTCATCACCTCTACAATACCTGCTTCAATTTTGTTGAGAATAGAGTCTAATCCCATAGTTTTCTCTTGAAACAATCTTATGTTCCTTTCTTTCCATATCTCCCATAACAAAATAGATGGGGATATAATCCAAAGGTTGCCACATAAGCTATTGCCATATAGTTTGGGCTAGGATAATAATAACTGAAGGATCTCCTTTGGAAAGGCTGACAGCCAACCTAATTTTGAGCATAGCCAATGCCAGCAATCTATAGCAAAGGGGTAGGATAATAATAAGTGATTAACATCCTCTTTACTATTATAGTACAATGAACATCTAGAAGGGATGTGGTACCCCATTCTGAGGAATTTTTCTGCAGTTTGAATTCTTCCCTAAGAGGCAGCCCAAGTGAATAGACCTTCTTTAGGGAGACAAGCATTGTGCCAACATAATTATTAAAGAATTTCAACTTTGTTGGTTTTAGAACATTTTGACAGGATATTATTTCCATCTTTGACATTATAGGCCCCTGATTTAGCTCCATTCCAAATTCTCTCATTCGAGCCCTGTTTAAGAAAGAAGACTCTATCTTTAATCAAGCTTTTTAACATACTTAATTCAGTAGGGTCCAGATTTAGTTCTAAGAAGTCCTTCCATTGCAAAGAACCATCCATAGAGGATGTGGAGGAGGGAATAATGTAGTCTTTAAGAAGAGTACCCCAAGAAGCCGAGTAGATTTGACTGATTTGATTTGGTCCTAACATCGAGTTAATGCTTGGAAGCCCACCCCATGAAACCTCCTAAAATCTAGCTGCATTACCCTCTTTTATGTTCCAAGAGACATTGTTGTCTATTACCTACCTAGATTTGATTATGAGATTCTAGATTCTTGAACCTCTTGGGAGAATTTGGAGGAGAAACACCTCCTCTTCAGAGTAGTTGCCAAGGTATTTTCCCCTTAGAATTCTAACCCATTTTAAGTTCTGGTTCTTCATGATTTTTTAATAAAGCTTGGCTCCAAGAGCTTGATTTTACCATAATTGATTCTTGATGCCCGTTCATCCAGCTGTTTGAGATTTGAAAATCTTGTCCCATGAAATGAGTGCAAATTTCTTACCTGTATCTATCCCTTGCCAAAACAATTTCTTTAATTTTTTAACCATATCCATATACCCATCCGTAGATAGAGAGAGGCATGACATTAAATAAATAGGGATTGCTGACAATGTTACTTTTATCATCGCTAATCTATCTACCAAAGAGAGCCATTAAGATTTCTAGTTATCCATTTTTCTATCTAGCCTCTCATTGATGGGTTTCCAAACTTTAGTGGACCTTAGTGTTTTGTCTATGGGTATGCCCAAGTATGAGCACAAGAGGGATCCTGATTTGAAAGCCAATACCTTTTCAATCTACTGCTAAATTTTCTTTTTGGTATGAAAAAAGAAAATTATTAATTTTTCCTTATTAGCCACTTGGCCAGAAGCTCTGGCATAGTTCTTTAGTAATAAGTTTATCTGCTTAGCCTCCTGAATGTATCCTTTACCCAAAAGAAGGATGTCATCTACAAACTACTGGTGAGTGACTACTCTAACAAAGAAGGTGATTTGTACTCCTTTAAGAAGATTATGATCTTGTAATCTAATATGCATTACACATTGGATCCTTATTTTTAAATAGGAAGAATCGTTGGAAAAGTAAAATTTTTTTACAAAAGAAATACAGATTCTATATGTATAAATCATATTTTATTAAAGTATTCTAGAATTTTATAATCCTATCAAGTTTCTTTTACGATGCCAATGCTTCATGTTTTGGATATATATTCCCTTTGAAGGCATTTTTCTCAATACAAAAGAATCCTCGTATGAATTAATAACAAATCAAGCCAATAGGTATTCCTGAGTTTTGAATTACGTGGCATGAACAACTAGGCCCTGTAAGAATGGAGGGAAGACTTTAGGATCCCCCTTGGATGCCAACTTTTCAACCATGCAGCATAAGCACTCTGCATTCTAAGGACCACACTTTCACAGGAGGGAAAAAACCCTTTTTCCACCAGAGCGGAACTTATGAACATGAATGGAGGGGCAATAGAATTCAGGATAGTTTGGGTAGTTTTGGATAGCAACCTTCTTCCAGACAATAGGCCAACGCTTCTAATAAGAAGGGCTGAAATCTCTAGTCAAAAGAGGCAGGGGCCGATGGCAAAAATTCATATTTTCTTCAAACTCCCCTTCAACAGTCATATCCGGGATTCAAAAATTTTGAACATTTGGAAAGAAGTAGTAGGGCACGAGACATCAATCCTAATCTCATCCCAATTTTCCCAACCACCTCTTTTGGAAGACCATTCTATCCTCCTCTTCTAAAAAAGGCTTGGACCAGCATGCATTGGGATATTCATAGGAAAAGAAATGAAATGCTCAGACCTAACAGGACCAATGGCATCATAAAAAATTATCAAAGCTCTAATAAAGTTCCCTCAAAAAAATGGAATTCGGTCCAAGAGCAGAATCTAAACCAAGCACTCTTATCATCAGAGCTATCTTCAATGATAGTGTCAGCGAGAAACTAAGGGGATGTAATAACTTTCTCTCTATCCACTCAAGATCCAATGAAGGTAACAACTCATCGAGATCAGGTACCTTCCATCACTTTCTCAGAATAAATGCTCAAGCATAGGAATCTATTTCTCTTGCAGCATACAATAATATTTATATTCTATGATACTAATCTATCATTTACTGAGTTCTACACATGGGTCTATGAAAATTGGTCTAACATCAAACAGATAGATTCTCTGGATAATGAACTAGGATACTTTCTATTTACTTTCTTAGACAAACCTAGTAGAGATAAAATCTTCAAAACCAAGGCCTAGTTCTTTAAAAACTCTAGCCTTCACATACAACAATGGGCTCCAAAATTTGATAGAAAGAAGAATGTAATTAAGTTTATCCCTATGTGGATCTCCCTTCAGAATCTCCCTATAGAATATAGGGATGAGAGCATCATTCATATTCTAGGAAATAGGCTTGGCATTTACTTAAAGCATCACATAGATAGGTCTTCGGCTTCCACACTGATATGTCTGCTTATGAATCTGGAAAGAGAGCTTCCTAAATCCATCAAAATCATCTCAAAATATGGTACATGGATACAACTTATCTCATATGATTTTGGAATGTTTCCAACCTCACAACAAGATCTTCAGGATGAGGGTGGAATTGCGCAAGATAGGGCTTTGGTGAGTATCAAGAAAGATCAGTCACCCCCCTCATATCTATCTCCAATAGATGGTGAGCAGACTTCAATGTTAGCTCCCAAAGGTACTCAATTTTTGGATGGATTCTCAGACAACATGAAACTATTTTTAAGACTTCTGGGGTGGATCTTAAATGGGTTCTTTAAACACCAACACTCCTCCAATTTTCTTTTTTTACCCTCACCACAAGTACCAAAGGGCCTTACCTCAGCCTCAAATTTAGAATCAAATCTGAGTTATAAATTTTTTGGGGCCGAGCTCAAGATTAATCCAGAATTCTCAAATTTATCACTCTCTAACATGGTTTTTTTTAAGAGTTGGATTGCAGAGGTCTCCAACCCCTTTCCTTTGGAGAATGCCTTGATTAAATATGTCCCTAGATTTAATCACAGAACCATGGAACAAATGATAGATAAATGGATCATGGAAGTTCAACTGGAAATGATAGGGAACATTGCAGACCAAGTGATGGAGGAAGATGATATTAAATATTCCAAAGACCAAGGCCTTCTCTTAGAGGATACCATCCCAAAATAGGATACAATATCAACAGAAGAGGATGATATTCTCAAAGTAAGACTCTGTGACCTAATGGCCTCACTCAAGGTGAAGGGATCTCCAAGTACTCTCAATTCTCCTAATAATCTTCAATCAATGGCAACCCCAGATTCCTTCTCATCTAATTCTAATTTGAGATGTCAGAAATCTTCTAGGCTCAGAGTTAAATAGAAAAAAGTCTTGAATAAAATCTCTTCTTCTGAGCTTTGTAAGTCTTCAAGGAGAAATAAAATAAAGGAAGCATTATCTCTCTCAAACCTCTAAAACATAATTTTTAGACCAAATTTTTAGAAAAATCTTCTTTCCTAGTTAATCTAAACTTTCAAGTGGAGGAAGAATCCCTAATTTCTCCAAGAATTCAGGCAGTCTTTGACATGTTTGGAAATCTAGCTTCGGAGCGGTCCTTGGACAACTATCACTCTTCTTCCTTCGTTGAAAGGCTTCTAGATGATGATTATGTTGAAGAGAGGAGAGACTAATGGATATGGTAACACCTACAGAAGGGAGTGATCCTTTGGCTCCTCTCCTCGAAGAAGAAATAGTCAGTTCCCCCAAATTAGATATTCCTAAGGACTCCAACAATCTAGGTTTTCAGAAATCCTCACAAAGTAGTGTATTAGATTGTGCATTGGTCAAGAAGAAAGTTAGAGGTAGAAAATATTCTATTACTCTAAGAAAAGAAGTTGGGGAAGAGTTTGATCAAACTAAAATCATAGCTTACTTAAATGTAGGGAAGGGGAAGTTCCTTACCAAGTTTCAATGAGAATCATCTCATGGAATGTTAGGGGTCTCAATGCCCCTAACAAGAAGGGTTTGGTCAAATGATGTATACTTACAACCAAAGCATAGGTTGTATTAATCCAAGAGTCTAAGATGACCAAGGAGAAATTATCTAATTTCACAAAGTCTTTAGGTGACTGGAGTGCTTCAGGAGTGGATGCAATTGGATCCTCAAGCGGATTAGCGATTTTATCAAACACAAGATTTTCTTCCTTCATCCCCTTGGATAGAAGCTCTAACTGGATAGGTGGGAATATTGCAAGCTCACATTCTAATCTCAACATGCACATAGTGAATGTATATGGTCCCATCTCTAACAAACTAAAATTAGAGGTTTGGGAGGAAATCTCCAAATGTTTTGCAAATTGGAAGGCATGATACTTCATTGTGGGTGGGGCTTTCAATGCTATCAATCATACTTTTGACAAACTAGGTGGCTCCCATGGAGTTTCCCAATCTCAAACAAATTTTAAGGACTGGCAGCAAAGAGAGAATTTGATGGAGATTGATTTGGAGAATGGTTCATTTACTTGGTCCAACAGAAGAATGGGCATCTACAACATTTCAGAAAAATTGGACCGATTCCTCTTCAAAGGTGATCTCACAACCTTTCCCTTTGACCTAAAGGCTTCCATTTCTCCCACTTCAGGATCTGATCACTTTTCTATTCAATTAAATATTCTAGAGGGTAACAAACCCCAAGGATGTCCCTTCAAATTTAAGAACATGTTGTTAAGGGAGGAAAATTTTGTTGATTTGGTTGTTGAATGGTGGTTAGATTTTAAAGTGGAAGTATACAAGTTATTTTATTTTGTGACTAGATTGAAATATATAAAACAAAATCTCTTAATTTGGAATAGAACACATTTCAAGAACATTTTTCCTCAAAAGAGTATATAGAGCAAAAACTAGAAAGCTTGAACCAATCTATTATGCAATTTGGGATGGATCAAGTTCGATTTGTAGAAGAGAAAGTTTTGTTACGAGATTTGGAAGATATCCTTTCTAAAGAGGAAATCTTCTAGAGACAAAAATATAGAGAATGTTGGTTGGCAGAAGGAGACAAGAACACCAAATTTTTTCATGCCGGTACCAAGAACCGCATAAATGTGAATAGGATTTTGTAGATAAAAAATTATTATTTTTGAAGATTTTTTTAATTATTATTATTAGTATTTATGAATGGAATCCATACTGAGTTGTCGATTTCATTAACTGATTTTTGATTAACTAGGTTTCCAAAAATCTTAAGAAGTATTTCATTATTTTTATCTTTCAACCTACATCTGAGACATCCAGATCAAATAAACAACAAGCTATGATGGAAAGATCAATTTTCTTAAATCAATTGTCTTTCACACTAAACGTTTCTCCAAATTTGTATTACAACAGATCACTGGGTAGGTGTTATAGTTAGCTTTTTAATAATTAATAGATACCAATCCACACATTATTAGCGTTTGAAGGATCTAAAAACACTTATTGATGGTATAAAATTTTTGAATTTAAATCAGTCATTATTGTGGAAAACCCAGTCAGTAAACAAAAGATAGTACACCAAATAACCTATTTGACAATCATCTCTATTGGAAATTCTGAATGAAAATTCTAATAATGTAAATTGCAACAGGATACAAGAGTACTTCCTGTACCATTAGTATGTTCACCTAAATTTGAAATATAGAACTACTTTTATTATCATTATTTTTAATGGTTATTTTGGGAACAAAGAATTATCCTATTGAATGCATGAAATGAAGTGGTTTCACATTTATTAGTTTTTCTTAATAATATAAACTTTCCCTGATCTATATGGATATATATATTGTTCATAGTGTGAGAATCATCTTCATGTCTTCAAAATTTAAAATTACTTTCATTTTCTCTTTATAAGATTTGTCTTAATAGACATGGAGTTAAAGTCCTCTATTTTCTTTTTTGATTAATAATGCTCTAACTATTTATTGAAAATAGAATTTGAAACTCCTTAGTAGCGAAATATGTTCATCCATTTTGCAAGAAGTAATCAGAGTTAGTTAAATTAAGTATAGCTTTAGAAACTCTATGGAAAGATTATAGTGAAAATTGAATGTGTGTACCTGTGTACTTGTTGGTGAACTTGATATGATTAAAGTACCATGAAATCTTGTTGTTTCCTATGTCATTATTGAGAGTTCCTTCATTTAAAATAATTTCTTGGTATATCTATGTATGTGAGTGAGAAAGAATTAAGATGTCAACAAGATGATTAAGAAAGGGTTGATGCTTCAAATTTTATATACATAACTGATGTATTTGGTTTATCCATGTTTTGATTATACGGATTTAAGATATAGCTTTTTTTTTATTACATTACTACAGAAAATAAAAGAGGTGAAAGTCAAATCTTAATTAATAGATATATGAGGTAAAGTATAGAAATATAAATTCATTAGACCTATTTGCTAAGTACCTGTTAATCATTGTTATAGTTTATGCTTCGTGAATGAAATGAATTTGTTATATGTGTATTTGTGAGTTTTCTCCGTGTGGTATGATGAATTCAAGTTATAAATGTCATTTAAACTAAAAGAGATATTGGCAGAAATGTATGAGCTTGACATGTTTTTGACAGTTAGGAAAAGGATGTTGTTTTGTTCCTTTGTGTATGTTAAATGCACTGATGGAAAACTTGATGTACTATGCATAAAATGTGAATCTTTGCATGATATTTTCCATATGTATGAAATGGAAGTAGTTTTAAAAGGTTTGTTTTGGAAGTCCATGACTTGTTATATTAGAAAATGAATGAAGATGTAACAAGTAGCACATATTCCATTACTCCTTAGTTTTACTTTGTTAGATTACTTCTAGCTGGGCTGGGTATCCTTCATGTTAGGAAAGATTTCAGGGAAGTGTTAAAGCTTCATGGTAGGGTGGAAACGCACTCCCATAATATTCTCACCTCTATTATAATGTGTCGTTCCATCTGTGCATACACATGAACAACATCAAAGCATCAATTCATGTCACTATCATAATCAAAATTGAAAATCTAACATTCTCATACTCAATGCTCTCATAAATAACTTACATGGGCATCTATACATTTGAAACAAACCAAGAAATCCTCAAGTACTTAGGGTTTGGTATTGAAATGTAATTATTTCCACTTTTCACTGTGGGAAAATCATGACCTTTGGTGGAAAGTGATGTCCCTATATGTAACATAAGATTCAATTGGTTCAGGATCAAGAGATTAAGGGAGTTGGGAGAATGGGAAAGCCCTTACCAGGTATCTCAATGTGACTATTTAATCAATAAGATAAAATGAGTGGTATAGAGGTATCCAAGGGTGAGTTGTTCAAAGTCTAACAGTCCATCCATTAGTATTTTCTTTGAGGAATAGGGTAAATTAGGAATTAGGCCTAAGGAGACAATCAATAGAAAGGTGTCTAATTTATGTGATCATGAACCCAATTTGTGTTATGTTGTCAAGGGCTCAAACTGGTATCTAAAACTATGATCCAATCCATGGGCCATTTGAGAAAAGCTAGAGAAAAAGGATAAAAATGAGTTGGGAGAACTAGTCATAATTGAGTGCTAATTAACTCAAGTGTCAAGATAGAATTGTTGGGTTCATGAAATTAGTTCAAACCCTAGTTCTTATGCGAGAACAATGTCCAAGAAGAAGTCTCACTCATCCTTTTGAAGCATAGGAGATGAATAGCTTATCCAATCAAGACTAAGGACCCTATTCAAGGGCTTGGTTGAAGTAAATAAGAAGGAAGGTGTTCTCATGGATTAAGGATGGTCCATATTAAACAGTGATACCAAAGAGGGGACATGTAGGAGACTTTGAGTCTACAAGTGGCTTTTAGGAAAGGGGGAAGATAAGAAGGAAATCCTTTGGAAGGGATATAGGAGGGCCTAATTGAGAATATTGATAGGTGAAAGGATAATTTTAAACCCTTTGAGAAATTCTAGAAATCATTTCCAAATTTGTATTATCATGTAACTCTTGGTGCTCTGTGTTTATGCTATTGTTATTTTATGTTACATCTACTATGAATATTTAATGTGTTTAACTAATAGATCAGAAGTTGATATCAGTATCAGATCTTGGTACCTTGTAGAGAGAGCTTAGCCAATTGAGGGGGATCTTGGATGTTTGAATAGATGGAAGGGGGATGCAACTGAAGCAACATGCAACATCAAAAATTAGAATTCACCTACAAGAAGACCTCTGGCAAGACAATTGAATGCTCAAGTTAGGATAAGAATAGTGCAAGGAGAATGTTAAATATTTCAAGTGTGACTAGAATGGTGATTATGATAACTCATGCAAATTTGGTGCACAAATCATATGTGATAATAAATGAGGTAATTGAGACAATTACTAGATTATGTTGCATTAGTTTGTTATCTAAGAAAAAGTCAATTAGCAATGAAGAGGTAGCTAATGAGAAATATATAAGTATTTTTAGTATAGCTATTTTGTATTTTGAACCTTAGAGTAAACGATTATTTTCCTAGTAATTGTGTGTGTTTTAATGTTAGGACAAACTCTTATATTTAGTTGACAATCATTTACATGTTAAAATAGAAATTTTAGTTATAAACATAACAAAATTAGTTAATATGTCAAGTTAATACTTTTCCAAATAAGATAAATTAGTTGTAAATATTTAGATTTTAAAAAATTGAATAAGAATTATAGATATAATGAAATTTAAATATTATTAAAGATTATAGTTTAACATAAAACTAAATAAATTAAATAAATACAAATGATATCTATCATTGATATTTAACATTTTTATATTAATTATTTTCTCTAAATTTACATGCACTAGTGTTCTTTCCATTATTGTTGTAGATCAATTTTAAACTTTAAATTTTTAATTTTCAATTTTAAATTTAGAATTACTGAGTACAAACAATTTTAATTGACTTATCAATCATTCTTTTATCAATTATTTGGTGAAAGCTATCTACTTATTCCCTTTTTAGAGATCAAAGGAAACCAGTTTTTCAATCGACTTTTTAATTTAAAAGTTTTACATGGTGTCTTCACATTATCATAGTTTATTGGTAAACCCTAACAGAACATTATTGAGGAGCACTCAATAATTGAAGATCTCAATGTCTTTGAACTTAGGTTGATAATCGTGTTGCTTGGGCACTATCACAGTCAACACTCCACCTTCCATGCTCGCTTTCGCATCATCCACCTTCGCATCCTCCGATACCCTGAAATGCCTCGCGAAACTCCCCTTAAAATGTTCAAAACAGTGATATTTTTCCTCCTCATCTCCGTTTTCTTCCTCTCTCCTTCGTTCAACGCTTATTTCCACAATTGCATTGTCTGCCATTCGTAATTTCACTGCCTCTTTCTTCACGCCTACAATGAAACACATAGATAGAGTCAAGGCAGAATTCATTGAAGCAAAATCGTAAAGGAAATGAAACCCTAAATAAATATATATTAAATACCAGGAATGTCAACATTGAAGATATGAGCATCCCGAGTTTCCTTCCAATCGACTTGTGGAAATGGAGAGGGCAGTGGCGGAGGCGGTTTGACATAAGAAGACATTCTGAAGCCATCACGAATGGCATCAGAATTCCCAAATTTATACGCTGTTGAGACTATAGGACATAAGTACTCTATATCAGACATTTTGTAAAAATACGCCAAATCGATAGAAAAAACTACTCCTGCCTACACGCGTTATCTCTCTTGATAATTCATAAATGCTAGATTGAGGTGTCTTATATATATGATGCCCAAATTTGTGCCACAGGTTTCCCAATAGGAAAAATATTTGTAACGCGTTAATTTAACCATTTCACTCTAGTCGAGCAGTGTTTATATAATATAAAATAGGCGTAGCGAACTTATGTTTTATTATAATACTTTAAAACACAGATTTACTCTACCCAATTTGTACAGCAGGGAGTATGCTTATAATTCAGAAAATCAATACAAATTCTAATGAAATTTTAAGTTTATTTTTATAAGACTTTTAATCAGAAACATATTACAATGTGTTAGATTTTCAAAATTTAATAAAACTTTATTAGTTTAGGAAAATGAATTTTAACATTAAAATATGCTTTTTCAAATAGAGAAACCTAAAATATATTTTTAAAGTTAGATAAAATTTAAAAAATATATTTTATTTTATTAAAATTGAAGATAAATTCTACTTTTAAATGTTCATACTTTTTGCATTTATGATTAGGGTCACAATTAGAATTTTTAACTAAAAATGTTATCTTTAATCTTATTTTTTTCTTTAATGGTTAATCTTAAAATGAGTTTTTTAATTTTATTAATATAGATTTTGTTAAGTAAGTACAGTAAATGAGGGGAAAAATATATGCATAGAAGATATGATAAACAATGTTGGCTGTTTGAACTGAGGAACACTGTGAGTTCTAACATCGACTGAGAATGTGTTGCCAGATATAAATGAACTTGAATCTCTGAAAACTGAGACAAGATATTGTAGGCCTTGGCAACATAGTCCCATAGCACTTGATGGATCAATGCTACCTTGCACAAGCTCCAAGATATGGCCTTGCAAAGATCGCTAATTTCATGCTTAAGGGACCTTGAGGGACACTTCAGCCTGGAGTCGTCGACGGGGTTCGAATGAATATGTGTGCTGAACGAGGTTTCCCATAGCGTTTACCCGACCATTTGAAGCTATTGGAACAGATGGTTCGATGCCACAACCGATAGTTCGAAGGATACACAACATTGGCCATTTGAACTGAGGAACACTTTGAGTTATGACATCGATCAAGAATGTGTTGCCAAATTTAAACGAACTTGAATCTCTGAAAACTGAGACAAAGTTTTGTAGACCCCAACAACATAGTCCTGTAGCACCTAATGGATTGATGCTACCTCACATGAGCTTTGATATATGACACCACAAAGATTGCCGATTTCATGCTTAAGGGACCTTGAGGGACACTTCGGCCTGGAGTCATTTGTAGGGATCGAATGACCATGTGTGGCGAACAAGGTTGCCACTAGCATTTACACGACCATTCAGAGCAGTTGGAACAAATGGTTCCATGCTATGACCGATGGTTGGAAAGATACACAACGTTAGCCATTTGAACTAAGGAAGACTTTGAGTTCTGACATCAACCGAGAATGTGTTGCCAAATTTAAATGAACTTGAATCTCTAAAAATTGAGACAGGCTATTGTAGGCCTTAGCAACATGGTCTTATAGCACCTAATGGATTGATGCTACCTGACATGAGCTCTGAGATATGACCCCTCAAAGATCATTGATTTCATGCTTAAGGGACCTTGAGGGACACTTCAGCCCGGAGTCATTGGCAGGGATCAAACGACCATGTGTGACAAATGAGGTTGCCACTAGCATTTACCTGGCCATTCAGAGCTATTGGAATAGATGGTTCCATGCTACGAATGATAGTTGGAAAGATACGCAACATTGGCCGTTTGAACTGAGGAACACTTTGAGTTCTGACATCAACTGAGAATGTGTTGCCAATTTTAAATGAGCTTGAATCTCTAAAAAATGTGATAGGCTATTGTAGAATCTAGCAACATAGTCCCATAGCACTTGACGGATCAATGCTACCTCACATGAGCTTTGATATATGACCCTGCAAAGATTGGTGATTTCATGCTTAAGGGACCTTAAGGGAAACTTTGACCCAGAGTCATCGGTGGGGATCAAAGGACCATGTGTGGTGAATGAGGTTTCCACTAGCATTTACCTGACCATTCAAAGTTGTTGGAACAAACGGTTTGATGCTATGACTAACATTTGGAAAGATACGCATCATTGGCCATTTGAACTGAGGAACACTTTGAATTCTGACATCGACATTGAATGTGTTTTCGAATGTGAATGAACTTGAATCTCTAAAAACCAAGACAAATAATTGTAGGCCTCAGCAACATGGTCTTGTAGCATCTGACAGATCGATGCTACGTCACATGAGCTTTGAGATATGACCCCTCAAAGATCATTGATTTCATGCTTAACCGACCTTGAGGGACACTTCGGCCTAGAGTCATCGACAGTGATCGAACGACCATGTGTGGTGAATGAGGTTGCCACTATCATTTACCTAGCCATTCAGAGTTGTTGGAATAGATGGTTTAATGCTATGACTAATAGTTGGAAAGATACACAACGTTGGTTGTTTGAACTGAGGAACACTTTGAGTTCTGACATCGACCAAGAATGTCTTGCCAAATTTAAATGAACTTGAATCTCTGAAAACTAAGATAGGCTTTTGTAGGCTCCAACAATACAGTCCCATAGCACCTAAAAAATTGATCCTACATCACACAAGCTCCAAGATATGACCCTGCAAAGATCACTGATTTCATGCTTAAGCGACCTTGAGGGACACTTCAGCTTGGACTCGTCGCTTTGATCGACTGACTGTGTGTGGCAAACGAGGTTTCCACTAGCATTTATCTGGCCAATCATATTTGTTGGAATAGATGGTTCCATGCTATGACCGATGGTTGAAAAGATACGCAATGTTGGTAGTTTGAACTAAGGAACACTGTGAGTTCTGACATCGACCAAGAATGTGCTGCCAAATTTAAAGGAACTTGAATCTCTAAAAATTAAGATAGGATTTTGTAGGCCCAGGAAACACGGTCCTATAGCAGTTGATGGGTTGATGCTACCTCACACGAGCTCTGAGATACGACCCTGCAAAGATCATTAATTTCATGCTTAAGCGACCTTGAGGGACACTTAGGCCTGGGGTCGTCGGTGGTGATCGATCAACTGTGTGTGGAAAATGAGGTTCTCCACTAGCATTTACCTAGCCATTCAGAGCTATTGGAATAGACTGTTCGATGCTAGGACCGGGGTGAACCCACAATATTGGGTTACAATTTTTTGGAAGAAGGAATTCATCCCAAAAAGCATTTTTAGAAAAATATTCTTTACCAACTTTCAATAGAAACTCGCTTACACTTTTGATTGTAAGTACTAAACTTACGATTGAAAGTCCTTATAAATAGGACTTTTGATCGTAAGTTACTTTCGGTCGAAAGTTCTAAGGAACTTTCGATTGAAAGTTACTTATGAAATTTTGATCGAAAGTCATTAATTAGGTTTTTGGGCAAAGTATCTTAGTAATGACTAAATTTTTCATTTTTGGGCAAAGTACTTTCAATCGAAAGTCAATACTTTCGATCGAAAGTGCCTAAAATGGGACATGGTTTCAAGTTTTCAAGAAATTCTGAGAATTTCATGGCTTCAGGCCTCAAGTGCGCTGATCAAATGGATGAATAAGAAGACATCCTTTTGCATACAACAAGAAATCGGAACTAGCTTTCTAAGGATTATATATTTGACTTTTTTAAATTTATTATGTGTATGGTTTTTTACGTTAAATGAATGTAGGTTTTTTATCAAATGTAAACCTCTAAGTTTGACGTTCAATGAAAAATAGTAAAACAAGGAAATTTTTTTTTGAAAAATAATAGTGCCCTCTATATTTGAGTCTACTTTCAATTAAAAAAGAAATAATTGAAATCTGATAAATACAGAATATGTTATAAGCTATGTAGTCAAGGTAGGTCAAAATTTTGGTTTATTCAACTTCAAATGTTAATAAAATATGCAATAATAGTGATAATATCATCAAACCAATTACATGCCCTCTGTATGGATGTTACAAAACTAAATTGAAAAGAATCACATCCATATCTATTTTACAAAAAAAATTATGCTCTATGAAAATAGTGTTACTATTTGAAAATGACAATTTCAGAACCATACAAGTTTTCGTGGGAGAAAGAAAAAAGTATTCAAATAAATTCAAAAAAATAAAAAATATATATATTTAGAATCTAGACAGAAAATCCTAAAAGACTCTAATTTACTTCATCTTCCAATTTCAAGTGGTTCAATGGCAATATGCATCTGAATCTGAAAGTTTTTCTCAAGATGTAGAGTTTAGTGTCTGTTCAGGTTGAAAAGTGTAACCCACTATTGTGGGTTCACCCACTAACGGTTGGAAAGATATGTAACATTGGTCATTTGAACTCAGGAACATTGTGAGTTCTAACATCAATTGAGAATGTGTTGCCAAATTTAAACAAACTTGAACCTCTGAAAATAGAGACAGGATTTTGTAGGCCCCAGAAAAATAGTCTTGTAGCACCTTACAAATCAATGCTAGCTCACATAAGCTCTGACATATGACCCTGCAAAGATTTCTGATTTCATGCCTAAGCGACCTTGAGAGACATTTTGGCTCGGAGTCGTCAGTGGTGATTGAACAACTATGTGTGGTGAACGAGGTTGCCATTAGTGTTTATCCGATCATTCAGAGCTATTGGAATAGATGTTTCCATGCTACGACTGATGATTGGAAAGATATGCATCATTAGCCGTTTGAACTGAGGAACACTGTGAGTTCTGACATTGACCAAAAATGTGTTGCCAAATTTAAATGAACTTGAATCTCTAAAAATTGGGACAAGATTTTGTACGCCTTGATAGCATGGTCTCGTAACACCTGACAGATCGATGCTACCTCTCACGAGCTCTGAGATATGACCCCGCAAAGATCATTGATTTCATGTTGAAGGGACCTTGAGGGACACTTTGGCCCAGAGTCATCGGCAGTAATCAAATGATTGTATGTGGAGAAAGAGGTTGCCACTAGCGTTTACCAAACCATTCAGAGCTGTTGGAATAGATGGTTCCATGCTACGACTTTGTCTCACTGTTGGACCTTGAGGGACACTTCGGCTCAAAGTGTAGTCTAAGACCAGTTAATTAAAATATTTTCATAAGATGTGATTTGTATTAGTCTATGATGTGAGGAATTTGTCTTGGTTGTTATTTATCTTTCTAGAGGAAATTGTTGGTGTTCTTGATAGTGATTGGATTTGGGGCGATAGTCAGTGATTGCGAGAACCATGTTTTGGCACCAGTCATGTAGTACAAGCACTAGAATTGAGTTTTTGGCACGGCTGGGAAATTTTTGTATATCAACAAGCGATAGAGTTTGGGGATTTTTTAGTGTTTAAATAAATCTATGGCATGTATTTCAGTGTTTGAATATATGGGAAGAATGGCTGTGAAAAAGATATTTCGACGAGTTCTGATCACTTGAGGGACATAAAATTATCTGTTGAGTTGAAAAGAAAATCAATAGAAGACACTGAAAATGAAGTTGAAATCATCTCTATTTTATGTAGAGGAAATGGTAGTGGACCTTATTCACCAACTAAGTTTTCCAATTTGACTTAGAAACCCACACTTTTCCAAAAGGTGCACAATGGCTTTATAAGACTCCACCCAACCAAGACTCTTCACGATGCAAATTAATGATAGATTTGAAGTGTTTGATGTATATAAGGATGGATTAAGGATTTTTGGATGTTTCTAGACTTATCTCTCACTCACAATAGAAAAAAGTCACTAAACAATCCTAGAGGCCTAATTGCCATGTGTAGTAGCCCTGTCCAACAATAAAATGGACCATAAATTTGTACTTTCCCAAAGGATGAATAAAAATAATGATATACTTGGATACCCTTTTTCCCCTACCACAACATACTACAAGATTACTATAGACTCTTTTGGACCATGTACGACTGTCCTCACTATGTGACCCCAAAATGCACTAAAATTAGGTGATTTTACAAAGCATTTGCTAGCTACTTATATCCCAAAGACCCCAAACTTCCATCAGTATCTCAATATGTTATAAAACCTCTAAATACAAGAGGAATTCAACCCAGAACCTCAAGATCATCAAAAGCCCCAAATTAGTTCTCTTAAACCCTTAATTTGAGGGTTTCTTCAATCTCCCTCCTCCAAGCACTTCCTCACCTTCTTGGTGATTGATTCACCATCAATATACCAATATACGATAAACCAAATCATAAAAATACTATGCTATGAAGCCCAATCTTCTACTGTTGCTTTTTAGCCATCATTTCCCTTAAGGAACACATTGTTCCAACTAGTGATCACTCTAATTCTTTAATCATCTACAAGTATGATCATTAGAAAACTATATTAAAATGTTAGTAATCATCCTTCCATGGGTCCTAGGCCTTTGGGTACATGGAAAGAGTATAGATTATAAAATACTCTTCAAAACAAAGGAAACACTTAGCAAAAACAGTCTAATTCGATGTTGTTGAAGAAACAGTCATGTCTAAAAACCCTTCAAAACCTTTCAAACATATAGTGCACCTTCCAAATGTATTACTTGATCTTCCAAACCTTTATTCTAATCAGATGTACATAGAAAAGATAAAGATCCTCAAAAGAAATAATACATTTACAGACACAGTCAAGCTTGCTACTTACAAAAGACAAAGAACATGGAGTTTAATGTGAATCCAAATACATTCAATTGGTTAATGAATGGTTCAGATTGATTTATATTCTATATTTCACTTTGAAAACAAAACAAAAGTAATAGGTCCTAATGATAATGCACAAAACACAAGGATTGCAGATTAAACTTGTGATTTTATTAGAAATGTTGTTCTTGCCATACACTTCAGGCCTATTAGGCCCATACAATGGAATCATCTACAATATAAGAAATCTAATCTTAACTTCCCCAACCATACACAACTGGTTTGAGGGATTAGGTAAGTGATTTTAACAATAAAATCCCATTTCCCTCCTAAAGTCCTAACTAGTCGTTACTTTTAAATATTTGAATTTTTAAACCATAAAAAATGGCTTTATTGTATAATTAACCCTTTCTAAATAATTCATAATGCCTTGTATTTATCCCATGACCCATCCTAGAATCTTAAAACATAATTTAAGCTTGGACAATATTGGTCCATTTTAAAA
Source organism: Chamaecyparis obtusa (assembly GCA_027943335.1). Taxonomy (NCBI): domain Eukaryota; kingdom Viridiplantae; phylum Streptophyta; class Pinopsida; order Cupressales; family Cupressaceae; genus Chamaecyparis; species Chamaecyparis obtusa. The sequence goes on along the minus strand of BSBK01012445.1, from coordinate 95,103 downwards.
CAAGATTTTGTAGTCCATTGAGGACATTATGGTGTAGGGGAACCTAAGAACACACGAGGGTCACTTGGAGGACCTAAGGAGGATAGAGTGAAGAACATGACCGAGGGTCATTTTATCTGATGTAACATGGCATGTAAATCCATTTTATGTAATAAACAAGGCCTAAAATTGTAAAGGCTTGAAAATGACAAAATGGATGTAATAGATAGTTGCATGCCTATATTGACATAATGGGCCTAGATGGTTGGAATTAGGTCTTAGAGTAATTTTTATGGTTTAGATAGGTCATTTGGATAATAAAAGAATAAAATTCAAAGTTAAGAGTTTTTAGGAGTCTATTTGATTAAGTTTGCAAATTTGAATATTTAAATTCAAACGGTCACTTGAGATTAGGAGGGAAACTCTAAAAATAAGTTTAGTTTTCTTTGTTAGCACATCCAATTGATCTAATTTGGTTTGGGAGGTTAAAGGGAGTTTATTTAAGCCTTTAAAATGAAGAGAATGGGGGGAGAACAAATGGAAATCTATTTTTGTATGGGCTGGTTCAGATTTTCGCAATAAAAATCTGATTTCTTGCTAATTTGAGATGGTTTTCATGAGTATTTAATCTGATTTCATTCATGTGGTAGTGGAAGGATGTTTTAAATTATTTTTTAGTAAATTTAAATCATTTTGTAGGGTTTTAACTTCTATTTATTTTGACTGTCCTGTACAAGCACAGTTTGTGCATTGATTAAAGATGTAAATTCATTGATCCATCCCCTTCATGTATTTAATGTCACTTGGGGATGGATCCAAACCTTGTAACTTGGTATTCTAAGATTTCAAATGCAGCAAAGAAGAAGATTTTGCAAGTTGAGAGTGATTGAAGGAGTTTGATGAGTTTGAAGGGTACATAAGGGTCATGAAATTGGTGCAAGGGTACAACAATAGATGTTCTATCATTTGAAGGGGGGTATTTTATACATGAATCCATCATAGGATGGTCAAATGATGGTGAATCAACTTTGGTTCAGTTTCTATGGTGTTGGGAGACAAGACATTGGGTGAGCCCTAGTTTATAGGGGGTTTTGGGACAAGTTTAGGGCTTTTACATCTAGAAGTGTCAAATATTCAAATTGATGGTAGAATCATCTAATTAGAGTCATTTTAAGAAATGTTTGAAAGTGGCAAGGTCTGGGAGTGAGTCCTTAATAGGGCTTCTTTGTTAATTGAGCCTATTAGGCCTAATTGGGATGCATGAATCAACAATTTTAAGGTGTGATGTTCCAAAACACATAGTCTTTGTTTTGACATATGTTATGCAACTTGAAAAAGGGTATTCAAATACTTTTATCACCATTTGAAGAGGTGATCAAGAATTTGGTTGATGGAACCAATTGGCAAGCTTAATCAAGCATGAACCAGGAACTTGTTTGATATGGAAGATATGGAGTTGCTGAAGGAAACCTAAGGTGTGGAGTCTAGTGGACTAAGATATGATTTAATTTACCTCTAATAGGTCTAAGGAATGTGGGATGGGTCATTGGTATTGATTCCATGTCAAGGAATAATGAGAAGTGTAGTTAGAAAACAAAGGAAACTTGTGAGATTTCTTACAAAGTTTGGATTGTTACCACTAGCCTCTGCATCACATTACAAACATGAAAAAATTACATTAAATCATGATAGGTGCCAATATATTATAGTTTATGTGATTTTCATCCTTGAGAATGCCTTTGACCTCCCAACGCAACAACATAGGACCAAAATCCATAAAAGGTACACAACATTCAATTCCACACAAGCCCACAATCTCTTCAAAAGATATTGGGAGCCGATGAAAAATCCTTATATGTGTATGATCTTAATTACCCATAAAAAATGATTTAAATCAATTCTTGTATATAATCCAATCCCATACCTGTGCATTTGAGAATCCTAAGAAACTCAACCTACAAAAAATTCCAGTCAATTGTTCATACAAGCATAAACTCCATGGCTCCAAAAGCTTCTAGGGCTTCCACAACTGTTAAATAAGATGGTATGAAAGGAGAGAATGAAGTAAAGGCTTCTCCAAAGCTGAGAAAAGAAAAGAAAGTGATGCTCAAGCCCACAAAGGATTTAACAGTCAAAGGAATGAAATCTGAGAATAAGAAGAAGAAGAGGAAGAGAAGTGTAGGAAGTTACAAAAGGTTTATATACAAGGTGTTGAAACAAGTGCATCCCTCCAAGTATTATGTGCTTGCAACTCATTGGCATAACAACATAAAGTTTTTTTAGTAATAATGAGAAATATTTTTACAACTTAGCTCAATAGGAGCACCAGAGGAAAGAGCTGAGCAGAGAAAACCTTCCAGTATTGCCCAAAAAATAGAAAAGAAAGGTTTTCATTAAATCTTACAAACTTCCCATTATACATATGGGGTAATGCATGGGCAATTTACAGTCCACCCAATTTATAGTGATATATAAATTTGACATGTTACAATATTTTGTATCTCCATTTAGTCTAATGAATCAATTGGGTCTGCCCTACCCTTGATTGTCTCAAGTATTGCCTCGTGGTCTGACTCACGAACCTTACAATGAGTTTTATTATGTGGTCTTCCCCCATATCTGATCAAGTGGACATTTGATGCAATGACGAGGTTTGAATAATGAAGAATCTTTCTGTGTGTCTCCCAATCCTCGAATAAACACAACCTAGGGTTCTCATAGCATACCATCTAAGCCATGTACTAGTTACAACCACTCCTCCTATAGGGTATTCGAATGCTTTACCATCGATAACCGAGTAATCCAATTTCCTTTTTGCCTCAACACAAGGAGAAAAATAATAATAGGTCCCTTCTTCATTGTCTTCAGGTGCAATAACAACAAAAATGTGGCTTGTAATGATATAAACATAATGAGGACATTACTTTACTGAATATTTATGATAAAGTACTAAATTTGAGATTATTTGTATGTGGAAAATTTTACCTAGTTGTACTAGATCAAATATGCGATGAAAGTCAATGTATGATTCTATTTCTATCAGTTGTAGTGATTCATGGGGATGATTGGAGGCAATTGGACTCAAAATACATGTATACCATTCGTCAACCCATTCCTTTTACTCACACTCATCCCAATCTCAATCTACATGATGAACAAAAGCATGCCATATGTCATGTGTGGATACTCCATGAACCTGCATTACAACTTCTAAAAGAGTGTAGCTCACTCGATCCTGTCAATGTACAACAATCCTGATATGGTTCACTGTTAGTTTCATCCATCAACCAAAAAAATATATGAACCATAGACTCACCTTCATTAGCTGGACCCATTGTATCATTACACCACTGGACAATACATCTTGCATTTGACAATGTTGCTTTCTCTTTGTACTTTAATTCCTCACGTGCTAAGGCTCTTTTAATACAAGCACCTGTACCATCATGCTCTCCCTTTCCATGATTGGCCTCTATGAAATTAAACATATATTGAATTCCAGTAATCTTATGCATCTTGCACAACCAATAAAATATCTGAGAATTCTTGAATTATGATGCATAATTATCTGAGCATATGATATGTCGATGATATTTTATGCCCCTGTTTGCCAAATGACCATAAAATAGTTTAAATCAATCATGTACAAAATCTGTAGAAGGTGAGCAATCATCACTAATATAAATATGATACTCCCTCAATATCTTCATGTTCTCCTCTATACTATCCGGTGCATGCATGAATGCTATATGAACAAATATAGCAACCTATTGAGAGCTGTAATACTTTGCTTGCACCTCATTTTGTGGTTGTAGTGTGTAGTTCTCTACAAAGTACACAACCAAAACAATGGTATCAAGTAGGAATGTGTCCTTGCACAACTTGAATTGCTTATCCAACCATCGTACTCTATGTGTATGCCTTACATACTCATATATCATTTTTTTACAAAAGATGTCCATGAACTGATACACTGGAATTTTTCAATTACTAAATCACATCTTTAGCCTCTTTTCCATCTTTTAGATTGTATGTCACTGTCTTATATTTTCCAAACTCCACTATTTCATTACTGATTGCATGCGTACTCTCCATATGTTGACAAATTGGAAAACATCACAAACTTCCACAATCTATGCATGTACCATTCAAGCATTGGAGCTTGTAAAATTGTTGACTATCCACTCTTTTACATATAATCATAGATATTAATTCACTTGAAGATCTAGGTGGGACATTTATGTTGCAATCCTGCAAACATCATTGGAGTGAAAATCTACACATATATTCCTATAAAAATTCAAAATGGTTAGAAAATTCAATATGTACCCTACAACAACAAGTTGTGCATGTGTGATTTATCTTCACATAAAAAGGTTTACACATTTCAAAATATCTCTGACTAATTTTAATTTGAGGATACATATGCATAAATTTTGCAAACAATTGTGTCTAAGTTAAATCCAAAAAATGTTTTGGATGTGGAACATGAATTTGAATACCAAACCTCATTCTTACAACATCTCTTTGATTAGGAGATACCTGTGTATTATTCTTCTAAAATTTTTCAATCAAAGATTTCAAAGCTTCAACAATTGCTTTATCTTTTCGTGGTAGTCTACCGGAAAATGACCATAACTCATTGCTATTTTGATCTTCCACTCTTTGACACCTTCCTAGGGCTCTCATTAGAGACTTTCTACTTATTTTCAATGTTTTTCTTTTCTTTCTTATGAGTCAAGATTTCTTCATTTGAGTGCTTACTATCGTTGATGTAAGTACATGTCATGTGACATTACTATTTTTTGTGCATGATGTAGAACCCACACTCTCATATGCAGTCATTAGATTCTTTGCAATATATTTTTCACTTGACTCATCCATCGTTCTTAGCCCAAAAATCTTCATAATGGGCCTAAATTTTAGATTTATCATCATTTCAACAAATAGTTGACATCTTCCTGTCATGTTTAAATTCTCAAAAAATGATCTTCAAATATGATTAGAATTTATTTGACAAGTACACTTGGGAATCTTGTCAGGTATTTATTACAAAATGTTAGTATCAATATAAATCAAATATATTGGATTTCTATAAATAATTCTAGGAGCATCAAAAAATATATATGTGAATTGCGTACCATCTTGAGTGCCTTCAACATGAGATGATGTTGTGCCTACACCTTGGGATGTAGATAATGGTGTGCCTTCAACATGAGATGATGTTGTGCCTACACCTTGGGATGTAGATAATGGTGTACCTTCAACATAATATAATTGTGTACCTCCACTTTGGGATGTAGATGATGGTGTGCCTTCAACATTATACAAGGTTGTGCCCACACCTTAGGAAGTAGAAAATGGTGTGCCTTCAAAATGATACATTGGTGTGCCTCAACCTTTGAAAGTAGACAATGGTGTCCCTTCAACATGATACATTGGTGTGCCTCCAACATTTGATGATGATGTCTCTTTAACTTGAGAACTCATAGATGATATCCCCGCATCTTCATAAATCAATTGTCTTATTGAACACAAGTTTCTCATTTGTTGTCTTTTTATTTCCAATTCCAATTCTCTCTTAATTTGTATTTATGTTTCATGTTCCTCATCCAAAGTAAAATATTCTTGTATGGTATCTAATTTTTTTTGTTCATGAAGTTGTCTCATTCTTTCCCTTTTATTCTCTTTGTCTCTTTCATGCTCTTTTGGTGTTAAATTCTTTTCTTGTTTACTTGGCATGATGATGATTTCTACATATGAATTGATTACAATTTTAAAAATATAATATAAATGTAAAATAATAAGTCAAATTATAATATAAACCTCCTACAATATGAGAAATTATAATATAAATTTATTAAAATTATATCAAATTATGTATTGAACAAGTCTATATCATACCAATTATAAACCAAAATAATCTTTATTCACATTTGGCATGTAAAAAAATAATAAACTTACCTCAATCGATAAATTTCGGTGATAATAATTGACTTTCACAATTTGATGTTGATTTTTAAATAAAAATATGGTGCAAGTTGATAGAATATGCTTCTTTGTCACTATCAACACCATGAAAAGTGAATACTTTTCAGATAACATGCAGAACTCAAACAACATACAGAAAAAGTGAGCTTCTTTCATGAGATCCTTGGAAAATAAGACCGTTTGTTTTAGTTTTGCATAGCACGAGCACACTATAGCCTATGCGCCCTATACAAAACTAAAAAGTGTTATGCATACTCTTAAATAGGGCATGCTCCCTATAGGGCATGCGCCGTATGTAAAACAAGAAAAAGAGAGAGAGAGAGAGAGAGAGAGAGAGAGAGAGAGAGAGAGAGAGAGAGAGAGAGAGAGAGAGAGAGAGAGAGAGAGAGAGAAGGTGAGATAGAGAGAGAATGGAGATAGTAGGAAAGAAGGGGAAGGAGAGAGAAAGAGAGAAGGGGAGAGGGAGAGAGAATGGAGAGAGTAGGAGAGAAGGGGAAGGAGAGAGAGAAGCAGAGAGAGAGAGAGAGAGAGAGAGAGAGTATTTATATCTATGACTTAAATAGGGTGCATGCCCTATAGGATGAGTGTACTATTGAAATCTATGACTTTCATAGGGTGCATGCCCTATGGAAGTCATAGTTTTCAGTAGTGCACTCGCCCTCTAGGGTGCACACCCTTTAGGGTGCACGCGCTTTGTAAGGAATTGGAATTTCCTAATCCTAAGGCTTGGATTTTCCTTGGAGATCCAACCCAAAGGCTTGGACGATTCAAATAGGCTTGAGACATGTTCTCGAGTAGACATACAAAAAAATGACATCTTTTTTTGTGTGCTCCTCATTAGGTTTACTCCTGGCTCAAGAACGTAAAAATCAGACGACATGATATTGCAGATCTCTCTATTATCTATCTAAGCATATAATTTATTTTAAATTCTGATTATGTTAAGTTTTCAACTCTAATTTCTTTTGTGTGTATATCTATTTTTTTTTAAAACCAATGTGTAGTATTTTGGGCATAGATTTTGGCTCATTCATTGAGTTTTGCAACAAGTTAGATTTTTAGAAACTAGACTCCATTCTACACACTTTAAAATAAAGAAAAATTGATTTTTGATTACTTTTAAATTATTTCTAGGGCGAGCACAAAGAAATTTCATTTTTTCAAGATGTGTGCACTTCATCAATTCATCAAAAATTATACATTCATAAAAAAAATATCAAAAAATTCTAGGATAAACTACATGGTGTTACCTAACATCTCACTGGAGTGATTAAAAACATTCAAAAAGAAAGTTAACATTTTAGGGGGACCACACTAGACACTATGTTATGTTTTCTCACAAAAAATAGGACCACTTTTTGTTCTCCCCCTTTTTGAGGGCCTTAATCTACACCATTTTCAAAATAAGTTAGTAGTTTAGGAACTAGATTTAGAGTATTACAACTCTTATTTTTGTCACATCTTAAAATTTTGAGTCTAACTATCTTCAATTTCTTGTTGAAGTTAAGAGTTTTCTGCTTTCAGAAAAAAAGTGGCATCTTATACCCCCTTTTGGTCGCCCATCTTTGTGCACTCACCCCATGATAAATCAATACATTGTGCAATTAATCTAATTAATTTCATAGTCTATTTAAATCAAATCAACCCATTCAAGCGGTATACATGGCTAAACATATTAATTAAATTCAATTAATTAAATCATATCTTCCTCAACCACCAAATGGGAGGAAAAGGCCTCAACCAATAGGATTCAAAGACCAATCTCACATGGATCAAGCTCACATTGAATCTCCATCACACATAAGGAGAAAGAATCTTGTCCACCCATTTTGTCCTCTTGTCCCAAGCTTTTAGGATAAAATATTTAAATGGTCTCCAAATGTGGAACCATGGACTTAACCCTAATCAAACCATGATCAAATCAACTCCACCCCCTACCCTTGCCAAAATATATAAAACTAAGGCATAATTTAACCAATAATCATCCATAATTATTTGAATAGCATCAAACCTCTTGTAATTTTAAGCTAGAAAGGAAAATCTAGGAGCTAATTAGACTAATTTCTTTTGAAATTAATTGTTTTATCTTTTTTATCATAATTTCTCATATTATGACTATCACTAATGGAAGCTTGCTAAGAGCTTTTCATTAGCATCTGTAATTACAAAGGCATAGAGTGCTCATTTATCATTTATCTTGCTTATTTAGATTGCTAGTTGTGGTAATTTAATTTGTATTTTGAGTTATTTGATGAAACTAACCCTATGAAGGTGATTTCCATTGAACATAAATATTTTACAAAAACAACCAACATCCAGGTACTTAGCCTCCATAATTTTGTAATAGTTAGTAGATCCCTTGACCATGGTCCAAGTAACCTTGGACAGGAGAGCCCTATTAAGGTCCCAACTAACCCTCAGGAAATGCTTCTTTTTCTTAGATCCAGACCAAAGGAAGGTGCGTTGTATTCTTTCCATCTTATTAGCCATGAAACCAGATATTTTAAAGATAGAAAGGAAATACACATGTATGCCTTGAAGGGAAGCAACAAGGAGTTGGAGCTTACCAACACTATTGAGGAGCTTACCTTTCCATCCCGCCAGCTTCTTTTGGGTTCGTTCTAGTATGGTGTTCCAGAATTCATTCCTCACATTTTTTACAGTCAATGGGAGCCCAAGGTAAGTGGCAGGGAGAGTATCAACCTGGCAGCCCAGAATCTTCAAGATTTTTCCCTATAGTAAAGGATCAATGTTGAAAAATAACATTCTTTTTTTGTTATAGTTAATGTGTTGTCCCAAAAAACTAGAAAACATATCAAGAATTAGTTTCCACATCCTTTCTTCCTTAACTGAAGAGGTTCCAAAGAAGAGGGTGTCATCCATGAACTCTGGAATAACCGACGGGGCCAGGGTAGTTTCTGGTTTAATTCCCTCAATTTCTCTGGATTGGACCAACTACATCATGTTACACTCCAGGACCTTAGCAAGAAGGATAAAGAGGTAGGGAGAAAGGGGGTTCCCTTGGTAGATTCCCTTACATGAGATGAATTTGGTACCTAATTTTCCATTGAACAACATTGACAATCTAATAGTTTCTATATAAGCCTTGAGAAGAACAATAAAATCTTGAGAAAAACCAAAAGCAGCTAAAACCTTATAGAGAAAAGTCCAATTGACTTTGTCATAGGCTTTTGAGATATCAAGTTTGAGAGCCATCCCAATAGCCTTACTATGGTAAATGGAGTGTAGGATCTCATTTGTGGTAATGGATATGTCCATAATTTTCATTCCATGGAAAAATCCCTTCTCATTAGGATTGATAATCTTGTTGAGCATGTTAGCACTTGTTAAAAATTTCATGGCTCCTGGTCTTATCCCCTGGTCCCTGCAATGTTTTTCCCTATTTCTGGCTAAACCCTTAGTTCAAATTTTTGAAAAATCTAGCCATTGTATGCATAAACCCCAAAATACCTTGTGTTAGTCCATTTTCCTATCGTAGCAAAGATTATTTGAAGATGGCCTCTTCCTTGCAGTTTTTCAGATGTTGTCTCTACCCGGCCTGCAGTCACAGTTTTGTCTTGCGAAGTAGATCCACTTGGTTTTATGGTTTGTGCTCTTGGCCTTGTGATGTTAATTATATTACCAAGCTCTAGCTCTGATCACATCTCTTAATTCCTAAAAACTAGGGAGTTTTTAATGTTTTAAGGTCTACAGGAAAATAGTCTCATAATATGTCAAAGTGTCGAAAACCCATGTGTTTTCGGTTTCCCCTGCTACCTTTATGTCTGCATGAAAACCCTCATTGTTTTCACATCCCTTGTTTACCTTTGTGTTAATGTGAAAACCTTGTGTGTTTTCAACCCTTCACCATTGTGAAAACCTTGTGTGTTTTCGACACTCCTTGTTTGTCGGTCCTATCTGCACAAGTGCGACCTGATGGTGGGCCCAAGTTTTGAAAGGCTTTAAAATGGTTGGTTGTCACATGATCACATGTCAAAAATTTATGACATGCGACCATGTGACCGGTTACTTCTTGTGCTCGGGCCTATTGGTGGGGAATGCTGTGGTCCCGCTGGTAGTTATGTGGCATCTTGTGGTTGGCTATCTCATGTTCGCATGTTAGATTTTTCTAACATGTGACCAGTTGAAACATGTTCCTAGGCTTGTTGGTGATGGAAGAAGTGTTGTGGTCTTGCTGTCAGACTGAAAGGATGAGGTGGCAGTCTTGTTGCCTTGTCGCATGATCATAAGGGCCATCTTTCGGCCATGTGATCATGCGACAAGGGTGCCACGTTGTGCTGGGGCCCGGTGGCAGGTGGTGACATGCTGAGTTCTAGTTGGTTGTTGGTGTACCAAGGTGGTAGGGGGTTTGCAGTGGGACCTGTCTACTCAGTGGTGCTAATGTGTGTGATTTTCATTAGTTGACAAGTGTTGAGGTGGATACACATGGTGGGTCTGATACTTAAGGGCAGGCAACGGTTGCAGTGTTGGCAGGTTGTCACATGATCACATAGCCTGTCTCTTGGCTATGCAATCATGTGATGACTGCTATGGTATGTCATCATTGTGGAGTTGGACAGTTGTGAAGGTAGTGTGGTCGAGGACCTTTCAGGGGGTTTGTGATCGACTGTTGACCATGGTTAAGAGATTGTGGTCGCATGATCACAAGGGTTAGTAAGGTGCCTTGTGATCATGTGACAATGTAAACCAAGACTCCTGTTGTGGTGAAGTAGATGGCTGGGTGACTTCATGATTAAAGATAAAAGAGGCATAACCCAGGAAAGTCGTTTCTCTACAAATTTGAATATCAAAAGGACTTTCCAACTGTAAGGAACTGGTATTGAATTCTTGGGTGGCTGGATTTGATAGAATTAACCTTGAGTACTGATGCAGTGTGGTCCAAAATGCTTGATAGTTAATTGCAAAGACTTTGGTGCCATGTGAAGGACTATTTTTTTGCTCAAGGTAGGTTGCAGGTGAATTGATCAGTTTGATTTGCATGGTAAATTTATGATCTTCCTATCCTTATTAGAGATTCTTCTCAAGTGCAAAGATCATCCTTGGTCTGATAGACATGTGCTTGGTTTTCCCTCTAGGAGTTTTAAATTTTGATGTATTTCTGGTTGGTTGAGGTGGGTGAAACTTTGACCCTAGTCATCTGTAGCTTGTTGCAACCTATTTTGGGTTTCCAAGATGACTAGGGGGGTATAAATAGTTGAAATTTTGACTTTGTAAGGGTTCCAGCTTAGAGTTCCTTTCTGGTTCTAGTGAAGGGTCCTTTTCCTGTAGATATTTCTCCTTCTTCTCTACATATAGGGTGTTCTTCCTTCACTGCTGGTTCAGAGAATATAATACATATTGTAATAGATGTCTTATGTATGAGATTTCAATATCATTCTACTGTTATCAGATTGTCTCCATTTGAATCTTGAATTTGTGGATTATAGCATCAAGGGTGTTTAATCTTTCTATTTGCATTTCCAGTGAGTGTCTGCAATACAATTGTCTTCACAGAGGTAACTGAGTTCAAGATTAGTTTTCAAGTGTGTATGAGCTTAGGTATCAAGGGTGTCTAAGGCTTGTCTTCCAGTAGATGCTGGTTATGTATTGCTTATTTATAGGTCTCTTCTAAGGGGATGGTTAAAATCCTTTGAATGGGTTATAGCACATTTGGGTACACAGGTGGTTTGGTAATGTATGATCTGATTCAGGGTGAATGTGTTGTCCTCTTGTTTCATAGCTTTGCTCAGTAAGGTATTGAACTCTGTCGCCCATTGGATAAGACACTAGTCTATGAGAGACTTTGGGTATCTTAGGGGTCCTTTCAACCCATCTTTAAATCATTTTTATTTAGTTCCACCCTTTCCCTTTCTTGTTGTTAGGTTAGTTCTCTGGTTTTCATACTCACTCCATGCAAGTAGGGATATTGCATGAGAATTTGGTTTCATTGAGGTACAAGATACCTATAAGAGTTTGAGAACCATTCCAAAGTTAGTTACCTATAGGCCTGTAGTGTGACACAAGTTGTATGAGTGTGCAGATGAGGTATACCTGCCTGAGTGATGTGGAGCTCAAAGTGTAGAAGGATCTCTCTTTGATCCTTGTCAATTGGCCTTTTTACTTGTTAGATTTGGAGTGTTGAGTGTATGTGACATTAGCCCTATCAATCCTAATGCCAATCTGACCTTTGGGGAAAAAGAACACCAACAAGATGGCGACTTTGTTGGGGAGAAGAATGAAAAAGAAATATATCTGTTAAGATCTCTAGTTATGGTTATATTGTAAAGTCAAAATCTTTTATTACCTAGATTGATTTTCCCCATCTGAGTCACCAATAAGATGGTGACTCTACTAGAGAAGAGGTAAAAGACAGTAAGTTTTCCTGCTTGGCTGGATCATCCCGGAGTTTGGTTAAAAGATCATAGAGTCAGAAATAAAAAAACACACTTGTAATATTTTCTCACTACATGTTGAGTGGTGACTCTGAGTCTCTATTTGGTTAGTATTTTGTAGCAAAGTGTGATATATTTACAGTCTTGACAAGCAGTTATCCTGTGAGGTTGTTTTGTGATTGTTGGTTTTGAAGAAGGTTCAGAGTTGGGAAAAGTTTTCAGCTGATTCAGATTTGTCCTCTACAAAGAGGTGGCGGCTCTACAAAAGTTTTAAAAGTGATTTGGAGGAGACTTCATAGCATTATTTTGCAACATTCACAACATCTCTAGGTAATATTATTTCATTAAGAAAGAATAGTCCTTGATTAGGTGAACAAGTCACTATTGAAAAGGGAGATTAGTTTAGAAAGTTTGACCATATTTTTGGATAGAAGCTTTAGTTGTTGTACATAGTATCAAAAATATGTTGAGATTTAATGAGGTCACCAGTTGCATTAGTTTGGATAAAGTGTTGTCATGAGAATAGGCAGTGTTGTTTTGTCAGTATATTAAATGGAGTTTCCGCCCTTGATAGATCAAGTTGATGTTTCTAGGTCTGAAAGTTCTCTGTCAGATTCTAGAAATGTTAATAGAGAAAGAGATATTTATTTGATGAGTCAAAAAATTCAATAGACTTGCATAAAGATTCTAAGGTGTGCAATAGGAGAAAGAAAAGGTGAATCACCCCACTCATACTATAAGAAATTTCTTATAGCTTGTGATGAACTTTTTGTGGGTATTGAGCTTCAGAATTCTCAATATGCTGAAATGTTTTTATAGCTTGGTGTGCCTGAGTTAGTCAGTTGGTCTGCATCTATTAGAAATGAAGCATTAGAAGATGTTAAAGAATGGATGGCTTCATTTGTGAAGGATGAATCTTGTGGTGCTGATGTTGATAATGAAATTTGTGAGACAGAAGATGAATCTACAACAAATATGAGTTCTTGCAGTGTAAGTTCCTGCAGTGGTAACTTAACACAAGGTTTTTCAGCCCCTGTCTCAAATGAGGAAGATATTTGTAGCATTTGTAGTGAGACCAATGAGATAGAGTGTGAAGTTCAGTGCCTACTAAGTAGTGAGAAGATTTTAGAACTTTTGGATGCAGAATTTCAGAGATGTACCACTGGGTATGTTTCCAAGATCCCATGCCTGGCAGATATTATTTTTGATGAAGAAAGAATGAGTGATGGCATGGTGTGTGGTCTTTTCTCCCATTTTTGATATGCAAGTGGATGGTACACATCATTGTAAGGAATTTGATAATGTCATATTTGATGAGTATGATGGTATGTGTACCGGTGTGGATTCAGTCTTTCAAGAGCCTAATGTCTATGGTTCTTGTTTATATTTTGATGCTGGAGATTGCGGCAATTCTGAAGGAGTTTTCTCATATTTGCAAATGACTGATGAGTCATTGACTGACAATGCTTGTTCCTTTTCAAAAGATGCTGATGTGTTTTGTGATCAGTAGGATGTTCCCGATTTTATGCAATCAGATTTCTATCTTGAGGAGTGCTATATCAGTTTGCAGAGCAAAGAGATAGAAAGGGTTTTTTCTTCATTGCAAACTATTGGTCAACATGCTGATGTTTCCAGTCATGAGGCCGAGAAGTAGTGTTTCCTTTTTCAGCATGATAGTGAAAGTGAAGAGTGTGACATTTAGATGTCACGGAATGATCAACATCTATGGTAGCTTGATGGCTCTATCTTGCTGAGTGATGGTGAGTGTGGTGATCATTTTTTATATAATATGATGAATGTGGATCACAATGTTCTTGGCAGGATAGATGAGAAGTGTAATTTCAGCTTTCCTTTGCTGAATCAAGATGAAAACTACTTGTTTGATAGAGGTAAAAGCTGATCAGAAGTTTTGGGGCCCTGAGCCTTTTATAAATATTGTAAATCTTTGTATAGTTTCCCTTTCCTGTTGTGGGTTTTTCCTTCTTGTTCCCTATGTTTTTTGAGGTCCCTATGTTTTTCCAGTAGGTGGTCTGCTCTCCCAAAAATCTTGAATTCTTGCATGGGCACAAGTTACCCATCGTCCCCAGATAGAGCCACTGTTAGTCTATTTTCTTGTCATAGAAAAAATTATTTGAAAATGGCCTCTTCCTTGCAATTTTTCTGATGTTGTCTCTACCCAGCCTACAGTCATAGTTTTGTCTTGCGAAGTAGATCCACTTGGTTTTATGGTGTGCTCTCTTGGCCCCGTGATCTTCATTATATTACCAAGCTCCATCTTTGATCGCATCTCTTAATTTGTAAAAACTAGGGAGTTGTTAATGTTTTAAGGTCTGCAGGAAAATAGTCTCAGAATATGTCAAAGTGTCGAAAACCCATGTGTTTTTGGTTTCCCCTGCTACCTTTATGTCTGCATGAAAACCCTCATTATTTTCGCATCCCTTGTTTACCTTTGTTTTAATGTGAAAACCCTATGTTTTTTTGACACTCCTTGTCCCTCGGTCCTATCTGCGCAGCTGTGACCTGATGGTGGGCCTGGGTTTTCAAAGGCTTTAAAATGATTGGTTGTCACATGATCGCATGTCAGAAATTTTTGACATGCGACCATGTGACCGGTTACTTCTTGTGCTAGGGCCCATTGGCGGGGAAGGCAGTGGTCCTGCTAGCGGTTATGTGGCATCCTGTGGTTAGCTATCGCATGGTTGCATGTCAGAGTTTTTTGACATGAAATCATGCGACTGGTTGACACCTGTTCTTGGGCCCGTTGGTGATGGAAGAAGTGTTGTGGTCTGACTGTTAGACTGGGAGGATGAGGTGGCAGTCTTGTTACATTATCGCGTGATCACAAGGGACATCTTTCAGCCATGCGATCATGTGACAAGGGTGCCATGTTGTGCCGGGGCCCAGTGGTAGGTGGTGAAGTGCTGAGTTCTGATTGGTTGCCAGTGTACCAAGGTGGTAGGGGGTTTGCAGTGGGACCTGTCTACTCAGTGGTGCTAATGTGCGTGATTTTCATTGGCTGACAAGTGCTGAGGTGGATACATGTGTTGGGTTTGATACTTAAGGGTAGGCAACAATTACAGTGTTGGCGGGTTGTCACATGATCACATAGCCCATCTCTTGGCTATGTGATCATGTGATGACTACTATGGTATGTCATCATTGTGGAGTTGTAGAGTTATGAAGGTAGTGTGGCCGAGGACCTTTTAGGGGGTTTATGATTGACTATTGACCATGGTTAAGAGATTGCAGTCGCATGATCACAAGGGTTAGTAAGGTGCCTTGCAATCATGCGACAATGTAAACCAAGATTCTTGTTGTGGTGAAGTAGATGGCTGCACGACTTTGTGATTAAAGATAAAAGAGGCATAACCCGAGAAAGCTGTTTCTTTGCAAATTTGAATATCAAAAGGACTTTCCAACCGTAAGGAACTAGTATTGAATTCTTGGGTGGCTGGATTTGGTAGAATTAACCTTGAGTACTGATGCGGTGTGGTCCAAAATGCTTTACAGTTAATTGTAGAGACTTTGGTGCTGTGTGAAGGACTATTTTTGTGTTCGAGGCAGGTTGCAGGTGAACTAATCAGTTTGATTTGCATGGTAAATTTATGATCTTCCTGTCCTTCTCAAAAATTCTTCTCAAGTGAAAAGATCATCCTTGGTCTGATAGACATGTGCTTGGTTTTCCCTCCAGGAGTTTTAAATTTTGATGTATTTTTGGTTGGTTGAGGTGGGTGAAACTTTGACCCTAGTCATCCGTAGCTTGTTGCAACCTGTTTTGGGTTTTCAAGATGACTAGGGGGGTATAAATAGTTGAAATTTTGACTTTGTAAGGGTTCCAGCATAGAGTTCCTTTCTAGTTCTAGTGAAGGGTCCTTTTCCTGTAGATATTACTCCTTCTTCTCTGCATATAGGGTGTTCTTCCTTCACTGTTGGTTCAGAAAATATAATACATATTGTAACATATGTCTTATGTATGAGATTTCAATATCATTCTACTGTCATCAGATTGTCTCCATTTGAATCTTGAATTTGTGGATTATAGCATCAAGGGTGTTTAATCTTTCTATTTGCATTTCCAGTGAGTGTCTACAATAGAGTTGTCTTCACAGAGATAACTGAGTTCAAGATTAGTTTTCAAGTGTGTATGAGCTTAGGTATCAAGGGTGTCTAAGGCTTATCTTCCAGTAGATGCTGGTTATGTAATGCCTATTTATAGGTCTCTTCTAAGGGGATGGTTAAAATCCTTTGAATGGGTGATAGCACATTTGGGTACATAGGTGGTTTGGTAATGTATGATCTGATTCAGGGTGAATGTGTTGTCCTCTTGTTTCATAGCTTTGCTTAGTAAGGTATTTGACTCTATGGCCCATTGGATAAGGCACTGGTCTATGAGAGACTTAGGGTATCTCAAGGGTCCTTTCAACCCATCTTTAAATCATTTTCATTCAGTTCCACCCTTTCCCTTTCTTATTTTTAGGTTAGGTCTCTAGTTTTCATACTCACTCTATGCAAGTAGGCCTATTGCATGAGAATTTGGTTTCATTGAGGTATAGGATACCTATAAGAGTTTGAGAACCATTCCACAGTCAGTTACCTATAGGCCTATAGTGTGACACAAGTTGTATGAGTGTGCAGATGAGGTATACCCACCCAAGTGATGTGGAGCTCAAAGTGTAGAAGGATCTCTCTTTGATCCTTATCAGATGGCCTTTTTCCTTGTCAGATTTGTTGTGTAGAGTGTATGTGACATTAGCCTTGTCAATCCTAATGCCAATCTGACCTTTGGGGAAAAAGAACACCAACACCTTGGCCTCATTCTAATTTTAAGTTACCTTTATTTAGGCTACTTAAAACTCTAAAGCACATGTGCTAAAATGTTAACCCTTTGTCGTATGATCGCGTGAACCTTTTTCATGTTATGCGATCTTGTGACTAAAGGTTTTATTTTTGGGCCCCTTTTAATATTTTTCAATTTGCCTAAGTCTCCTAGGATAATTTTTCCTAAGTCTAAAAGCCCGGTGGTGCTTTAATCTTCCCTAAGTCAGTGCCTTAATATTTCCTAATGATTCAGCTTTGTTTTGTTTCCCGGGCCTAGTCTCTCCGATACCATCTCAATCTGACGGTTGTCATAAAGGTGTAAGGGATTTGTCAGAGCTATGTGAAGTTGCAACGGCCGTGGATTTTCCTTTATGACATGACACTTCAAGTTGTGGGTCCAAAGTGACATGTAAGTAAAAATACAAGTTGTGATTGGTCCATAGGTGAATGACTGGATATGCTCTCAGTGGGACTTGATTTTCTGAGACTCAGAGGGTTCTGACATCTGTAGTTGATCAATGGTGGGTGTAAGTTCTTATACGATGTGTTAGACACTTGAAAATTTATGGCAGCCATTCATTCTCTTGTGTGACATAACCTTTTATTTCAACGGATCCACTGCCAAGTGTGCACAGTTGGCATCTTTTCATTGGTCCACGAGGTGATGTGTTGGAATTTGTTAGAGGGTCCTGTGTCAGAGAATCTATAGAGTGGAATAAAAGGGTTGATCTAACGGTTGTCTTATGTTCACATAAAATCTTTTAGCTCTATGCAAACTTACGATAGCCGTTGATCTTATTTCTTAGTAGGTGGGTCCTGTCAGAGGTGACTGGGTGGAAGCAGCGTATGGTATGATGACATGTGGTAGTTTGTAGGTGGACCCAAGTGGGGTCTAGGGGCTTAGTGATTCTGATAAAGGTTTAGCAGTGCTGACAAAGTCCAAAGGTTTCACTCTTTTGTGCAATAAAATGGCAGTGCTCTTAATGTTTTAGTGATTTGGTGAACAAGCATTCGCGTAGTAGCTAAATAAAATGGTAGAGAAGAAAAGTGTTCTATGAATTGGCACAAGCCTTTCTATTGAAAATTCACTAGATGTGACTAGGGTAAGTTTGTTTTCCTTTGTTTGCTAGTTCGCGGGGTTAAGCGGTGAGTTAGTTTTTCACTTCACAAATAAGGAATTACCTTGTCGCATGGTCGCTAAAAGATAACCTTGGGATAGCAATTGAGTTAAGACAAAAGACCTGCAAAAAAAAGAAGATCCAATGGTCATGATATAAGGTTGACCTAGATTTAAATTATGACCGTTGATTTACTATTGGCACTTGGAATTGACTGTTGTTTTTCAAATTCAAATTTGTAGAGGGTTTCCAATGATAGAAAGGACTAGAATTTATGGTTTTAGTGGCCAGATTTGATTGGTTTCGTGGCATCGATGGTTGTAGTGTGGTCCAGGTTGCCATGATCGATTGTTGCAGGGTGTTTTGTTGTACTATGAGGGATGGTTTTGTGCTGCAGGTGGCTGGACAGACTAGTTTTTATGGAAAATTTCTTGCTTCTCTATCCTGATCTCATAGATTTTCATGATTGCAGATCTTTCTGGATCTATTTCTCTGAGATTTCTTGGTTTCCTACCCCTGTAATAAATTTTGTTGTAATTCTGGTTGGTGAGGTTGCTAAAACCCTAACCCTAGTCATCCATAGCTTAATGCATCCTATTTGGGATTCCAAGATGACTAGAGGGTATATATGGTTGTATTTTTTACTTTGCGAGGGTTCTGAAATCTTGGTTCCTAAGGGTTCCTTTTTGGTTCCATGAAAGGTCTTTTCCTGTAGATTTTCTCTTACTTCTCTGTATATAGGGTGTTTTTTCTCCATTTGTTGGTTCAGAGAATATGATATATATTGTAGTTCATTTGTCTTATGTACAAGGATTTGATTTATTCTTACTATTACCAAGCTATCTCCATTTGAATTCTGAATTCATTAATCATACATCAAGGGTGTTTGATTTTCCTATTTGCATTTCCTATGTGTTTGCAAGTGGAGTTGTCTTTGTAGAGATAACTGGTTTAGGATTAGTTTTCATGTATGTATGAGCTGAGGTGTCAAAGATATGTCATGCTTGTCTTCCAGTGGATGCTGGTTAATGTATTATCTATTTATAGGTCTCTTCTAAGGGGAGGGTTAAAAGCCTTTGAATGGGTAATAACATACTTGAATACATAGGTGGGTTGTTGAAGTGAGGTTTGGTCATGGTGTGTGATTGATGTTAGGCATCAACACATTGAATTTATTGCTTTCTTATTTCATAGCTATCTATTGCAATAGTGTATTTGACTCTGCTGCCCATTGGAGAAGGCACTAGTCTATGAGAGACTTAGGGTATCTCAAGGATCCTTTCAACCCAACATCAATCATTGAAATTAATACCTTTCCCTTCTATGTTGGTAGTAGTAGTAGTAGGAGGTCCTCTCTAGTCTCCAAATTCATTCTATGCAAATAGGGCTATTGCATATGATTTGACTTCATTGGGGTACAAGATACCTAAAAGGGTTTGAAGACTATTCCACAATAATCCATCTAGAGGCCTATTGTTTATCATGAGGTATCTTGAGTGTGTAGATAAGGAAATACCCACCTGAGTGATGTGGAGCTCAAAGAAGAAGGATGATTCCTTTCAATCCTCATCAATTGGACTATTTTCTTGTCAAACTTGAGTGCCTACCCTGAGTTTCAAACCCATCTATTGATTCAAGTTTCATCCTGCAAGGAAAAGCACCAACAGAGTAGAGGTTTAGATTCAGTTGACCATAATCTTCCAGAAGACTTTATAGTGTATTAATGAGACTTATGGTTCTAAAGTCCTCCATAAATCTGGGCTCCACACACTTAGGGACCATAAAAATATAGGTTTCATTGTGCTGCTTAAGGATTTTCTTAGTTCTAAAGAAGTCCCAGGCCGCTCTAGTCACATTAGATCCAACAATGTCCCAAAATGCTTAGAAAAAGGTGGGGGGAAACCATCCAAGTCAGTGTCCCATAGAGAACATTACCTTACAAACCTCCTCATCATTAACCTTGGAAAGGGGGGTATTATTGTCTCTATCCATGACAACCCTTTATTATGGGCTTATTCTTTTTATATTGTTAGCTTTTGTTATTATTTATGCTTGATTAGTAGCTACTTCTACTTTATTAAAGAAAAACACATTTTATACCATTATATTAGTAGATTATATTAATCAATGTTTGTCATCATACAAACTAGTTATATTAAAAATAATTATATGTTTCTAATTAGCCTAATAAACTTATTAAAGAATGCAATATTAGATAAGACATTCAATCTTAGAGTAAAAGTTTATCTTCCTCATAATTGTGTGTTAATGGTAAGACAAACTCTTACTTTAAGTTGACAATAATTTACCTGTCAAAATAGAAATATTAATTATAAACATAACATAATTAGATGATGAGAAGTTTTCAAATAAGATAAATTAGATGTATATAATTAAATTTTAAAAATTCTATTAAAATTATAGATATAATAAATTTAAATATCATTACTGACTATAATTTAAAATATAATTAAAAATTTAAGATAAATAAAATAATTTCAATTAATATCTATCATTAATATTTAACATATTTATACTAGTTTTATTTTGTAATTTTACATGCACTAGTGTTATTTTAATTATTGTTTTAGATCAAATTTAAACTTTAAATTTTAGATTTTCAATTTAGAATTACGATATATAAGCAATTGTGAATTGGCTTATGAAGCAGTCTTTTACTAAAGGATGACTTAATTTGTTTTTACTTCGATTCTGTATAGACTAGTATTAAACCTCTTATTGTTTAGAACCGAATAATCTTAAATTCTAAATTTAAAATTTA
This sequence comes from Chamaecyparis obtusa, assembly GCA_027943335.1. Taxonomy (NCBI): domain Eukaryota; kingdom Viridiplantae; phylum Streptophyta; class Pinopsida; order Cupressales; family Cupressaceae; genus Chamaecyparis; species Chamaecyparis obtusa. The sequence goes on along the minus strand of BSBK01012445.1, from coordinate 74,023 downwards.
GACATCATAATAGGTGACTTATCATCAGAATGATCATCAAGGACCTAAAATCAATCAGCACTGCATCGGTTTTATCATCAAAATCCATATCTTCTATCAAGCATCGATTTAGACATCAAAGCTAATAAGGACTTGGCATCAAAATGATCAGGACATTCTTTGAACTGATACGCTTCGTGCATCAATTCAAAGAGGGGCATTTGTAATCACCTGAAAAAAGACAAGATCAATTAACTGAGAAACTAAAGCAAAAATCAAATCAATCTAAAATCAAAGATAAATTGCAATCAATCTATAATCCAAATTTAATTAAAAATCAAAAGCTATAAAATAAATTTAAATCAAATAAATCATGATGAATCAATAAATTGTGCAATTAATCTAATTAATTGCATAGTTCATTTAAATCAAATCAACCCATTCAAAGGGTACACATGGCTAAACATATTTATTAAATTCAATTAATTAAATTATATCTTCCTCAACTAGGAAAACTCACATGGATCAAGCTCACATTGAATCTCCATCACACATAAGGAGAAAGAATCTTGTCCACCTATTTTGTCCTCTTGTCCCAAGATTTGAGGACAACATATTTAAATGGTATCCTTAGGTAGAACCATGGACTTAACCCTAATCAAACCATGATCAAATCAACTCTACCCCCTACCCTTGCCAAAATCTATAAAAGTAAGGCATAATTCAATCAATAACCATCCATAATTATTTGAATAGCATCAAACCTCTTGCAATTTTAAGCAAGAAAGGCAAATCTAGGAGCTAATTAGACTAATTTCTTTTGGAATTAATTGTTTTATCTTTTTTTATCATAATTTATTATATTAGGACTGTCACTAATGAAATCTTGCTAAGAGGTTTTCATTAGCATCCATAATTAGAGTGGCATAGAGTGCTCATTTATCATTTATCTTGCTTACTTAGATTGCTAGTTGTGGTAATTTAATTCATATTTTGAGTTATTAAGGATAGATTTGTTAAAAGAAAAACTCTTAAAAAGCTTGATTATAAAAATAATACAATCAATAATCCTAAATTATTTGGTGAAAATCAATAAACTTATTCCTTTATCAGAGATCAAACAAAACCAAATTTTCAACTTATTTTTTAATTCAAAAGTTTTACACTCGATGTCTTCATGCTATCATAGTTTATTGGTAAACCCTAACAGAACATTATTGAGGAGGAGTCAACAATAGTAGATCTCAATGTCTTTGAACTTAGGTTGATAATCATGTTGCTTGGGCACTGTAACAATCAGCACTCCACCTTCTATGCTTGCTTTCACCTCATCCACCTTCACATCCTCTAATACCATGAAACACCTCATGAAACTCCCCTTAAAACATTCAAAATAGTGATATTTCCCTCCTCATCTCCATTTTCTTCTTCTTTCCTTCGTTCAACACTTATTTCCACAATTCCACTGTCTGCCATTCGTAATTTCACTGCCTCTTTCTTCATGCCTACAACGAAACACATAGATAGAATCACATTCCATTTTCATCAATCGAAAGGCAGAATTCAATATTGAAGCAAAATGGTAATGGAAATGAAACCCTAAATAAATACCAGGAATGTCAAAATTGAAGATATGAGCATCCCAAGTTTCCTTCCAATCGACCTGTGGAAATGGAGAGGGCGGTGGTGGCGGCGGAGATAGTTTGACATAAGAAGACATTCTCAAGCCATCGCAGATGGCATCTTTTTCTCTGTTCCAACATTTAGGCCATAATTGCTCTACATTCGACATATTGGGGGCTTCACAGTTATCAGACATTTTTTTTCAAACACCTGTTATCTCTCCTGATGATTCATAAATGCTAGATTGAGTTGTCTTATATATATAATGAGGTTTCCCCTAGCATTTACGTAACCATTCAAAGTTGTTGGGAGAGAGAGAGAGAGAGAGAGTGGTGTAGGAGCACCCTTCTAAGGGTCCCCACCAATCCTAAATTTTGGTGTGTAAGTGCCTAATGAAGGCTTGTTTATAGAATAAGAACTTTTAAGCTCACTAGTGTGCGAAGGCCTAGTTGAGGTCTTAGTTTCTTAGTGTGTTCTTCCTACTTTGTTGTATAATGACTCAGGGCATGATGTCATCTTGAGGTCACTTCTAGTTTAAAGAGGTCAAAGTCTTAAAATAGAGATTAGGAGAGTTTTTGCACAAGTGTGCCATGTAATAGACCTTAGTATCATCTTAGGAGATTGACTGAGAAAAAGTTGTTCGAGCAAGAAAAAGTTGCTCAAAAAGTTGCTAACAACTTTTCAAAGTTTCTTAGAAACTTTTTCTAATGGAAGTATAAACCTTACCAAGGTGGTTCTAAACCCTAACCTAGCTCTAATCCCAAGGAGATCCCAAGGAGAACACTATATTGGACATGAGAAACCCTAACACAAGGGTTGGCAATTATTGTGTAGGACTTTTGTAAGGAGGAACCATACTATGACTGTGAAAATAGTGTGTGCCAGTCAGATTTATGGATGATATGTTGAATTAATGAATTGCATTTGATATCTTGGACTATGTATCAGTGTTTAGTTGTATTTAACTTCATTTTTCAGTGCTTAGACTAGTTTCTTTATTCATCTGTTTGTATATACTTTTGTGTTTTGATCCTGCCAGTCCCCTGTCTAGTTTGAAGGGGTTTGTAATGTAGGGCTTGTAGCTCCTATCCCCACTATGGAAACACCATGGATCTCTGGGATATGCTAGTATAGACCCTACCCTATATATATGTGCAAGGAGGGCCTTGGATAGCATGTGAAAACAATTATATGACCAAGCCCTAGGTGAGACTAAGCACTACCCGGCTAGGTGTGGTCAGCAAAGAAGCTCTTGAAGACAAGGGAGTGAGTTTCAAGACTAGCCCTTCTGAGGGAGGCAAGAGACATGAATGAAGGTTCATTTTTCTGAAGAAGAGATCTTGAGAAATCTAGTATAGGTGTTGTTGAAGACTGATAAGCCATGTGACTCTGAAAGGCCTAAAAAGCCCTAAAAATGCTCATCTCTGGTGGAAGCATTGTACGGGAAGATGGAGACCCAAAACCCAAAAAATCCTTGAGGGTTACAAATTTGAGTAGTAGTTCCTTTGGAATAGTAGCTTTGGTTCTGTGGAAGAAAAGGGTCAAAAGTCCTACAAACCCGGAAGGAGGCCTAATTGGGGCTCTCTCTAGTAGGCCTATTTTGTGAAGAAACTATACAATCAGGTATCAACCCATCTTCACTATCACCTTGGAGTTGCTTAATGTAATACAAAAACACCTTAAAATTAATCTTTACCCCTATCAAATATTTTAGTGTTGATTGAGCCTTGAAAACCCTTATAAGCCTAAGTAAGGGAATGAAGCTAGGAAGAATGCTAACAAAGCTTGCATAGAAGAAGAGCTACACTTGGTGGATTGATTGGGATAGGTCAGGGGATCCTAGAGTGATTAGGAGTCCTATAGACTATAGTGGGTATCAAAGGTACACTGGGATCCTAACTAAGGATTAGGGGCATAGACTTGTTAGTCTATCCCAATCTCCCCATCAGATTGGTATTAGAGCCTATTAAGGCTTGGGTAGTGGATAGTGAATGTTTCAACCTTCAGAGGAGTCAGTTGGATCATCCCACAAGACATAGATGGTGACTAATGCAGAGCTTTCCAAGAAGGTGGAATATTGGGAGGAAGCCAATAGACTCCTACAAGAAAGATTGGTTCAGATGGAACAACTCTTGGATGATTTTCAAGCAAAGGCAGATAAAGTGAATGATAGGATGGAGGAATAGGATGCTAAAGAGAAAGAAAAGGCTATTGATGATGATGTGCCCACACCTGATCCTCCAACCCAAGATGAGAAATTTCTAAAAGCTTTGAAGACCATCACTAGAAAGCCACTTGAAGGTGTCCCATTACTTATCGGGAGAATGGATACATAGCTTATGATGCAATGGATCGAGGGCATGGAGAACCACTTCGAATGTGAAGAGATCTCTGATACACAAAAGATCAAAGTGGCCAAGTCTAGGTTGAGAGGTCAAGCTTTAACCTAGTGGAACTACCTGGAAGAAGAAAGGGAGAAAGAGGGGAAGAACCCTATTTCCAATTGGAAGGCTATGGTGAATAAGGTAAGAAAGGAATACTTACCTGCAGACTATGAGATTTAATAGCATAGAAGAAGATTGAACCTCAAACAAAAGGAGATGGATGTGTCCACCTATACCAAAGAGTTTCATAAATTGAGCTTAAGATCCAAAGTCAAGGAAGAGGAGAGCATCAAGGTGGAAAGGTACTTAAGTGGATTGAAATGGAGTATAGAAAAAGAGATGAGTTTGTTTACTCCCACCATAGTACTTGGATGTCAGCATATGACACAAAAGTTAGAAGATAAACAAAGAAGGAAGTAGTAGCCTAACTCAAAAAATAGAGGAAGAGGTAGAGAATCTAGAGGGGGTCAAAGAGGAAGTTCTAGTGGCAAAGGAGGTGACTCAAGAAGCCAAGGGGAGAGAAGACTTCTAGAACAAGTGGAAAAGACCAGCACAAGAGGATCTTTCAGTAGAGGAAGAGGATCTCAGGGAAATAGAGGAAGAGCTACAGGAAGAAGTAGTTCCTACTTTGACACAATGAAATGCTATCAATGTTGATAGCTTGGACACCCTGCCTATAGGTGTCCTGACAAGCCTACTAACTCAAGCAATGAAAATAGGGTAGCCTATACCCAATAAGATGGCAGCAACTCATGTACCAATGAGGTAAGCAAACTAGAGTCGGAGATGGGGGAGAACTTAATGTTTAGGAGGGTGCTTATAAGGAAACCTAACCAAGGAGAACCCAAGTAGAGAAGGGCTCTTTTTAGAGTCAGATGTAAGATCCAAGGAAAATTTTTTAAGGTTATAGTTGATTTAGGGTCAAGTAACAACATCATAGTAGATGAAGCAGTAAAGAAGCTTAAAATGACAAAGATTACCCATGAAAACCCTTACAAGGTGACTTGGTTGAATCAGGAGTAGAGTGTGTTAGTAAATGAGCAGACATGGGTGGAGTTTTCCATTGGAGGCTATAAGGACAAGGTTCTTTGTGATGTCCTTCCCATGGATGCATGCCATCTCTTATTGGGAAGACCCTGGCAATTTGATAGGAAAGTGCTCTGTGATGGAGAAGAGAACTCCATTGCTTTCAAGAAGGATGGAAGGACATTCAAGATTCAGTCTATAACAAAAAATGAAGAAGGAACTTCTAAGACACCTAGTGTGTTTCTTAGCAGTGCTAAAGAGTTCCTACATGCATTGCATGATGATGAGATAGTGAGATGTGCCATTATGGTGAAGCCAAAGGAGGATGAAAAGAAGGTGTAGGTAGAGACACCTTTAGAGGTGAAGCAGATGTTAGAAGAGTTTAAGGACATTGTGAGTGATGGAGCACCTACAACATTTCCTCCAAGAAGGGCCATAAGTCATCAAATAGACTTTTCACCCGGTGCATCTCTACCTAAAAAAGTAGCCTACAAGCTTACCCCTGATCAAAACAAAGAAGTGGCAAGACAAGTGCAAGAGTTATTGGATCAAGGACTGATCAAGAAAAGTATTAGTCCATGTGTAGTCCCGGTGGTCTTGGCATCCAAAAAAGAAGGAAATGGAGACTTTTCACTAATTCAAGGGCCATCAACCAGATAAATATCACGTATAGATTTCTAATTCCCAGAATAGAGGATTTGATGGACTATATAGGAGGGGCTATGTATTTTTCCAAGCTATATCTCAAAAGTGGTTATCACCAAATAAGAATTAAGGAGGGTGATGAGTGGAAGACCACTTTCAAAACCACATCTGGGTTATATGAATGGCTTGTAATGCCATTTGGGCTTACCAATGCCCCAAGAACCTTCATGAAGTTGATGAATGAGGTCTTGAAGGACTTCATAGGTAGATTTGTAGGGGTGTATCTAGATGACATACTCATTTATATAAAAACTAAAGTAGAGCACCTTGAGTACTTAAGGTTGGTTTTGAAGAGACTACATGAGGAACAATTGGCTATCAACCTAGAGAAATGTGAGTTCATGCAGCAAGAACTAGTTTACTTGGGATTTGTGGTGTCCAAGGGTACTTTGAAAATGGACCCAAGAAAAGTGGAGGCAATCTTGAATTGGCCTACCCCTAAAACAGGGACTGAAGTTAGGATTTTCCATGGGTTGGCCCAATTCTATAGGAAATTTCAGAGAAATTTCAATGGTATATGTGCACTAGTGCTTCACACCATCAAGGGAGGACTCAAGACTAAGTTCAAATGGATTGAGGTAGCTGATAAGGCAGTCCAAACATTGAAGCAAGAGGTAGCTACCAAACCAATTTTAATCTTACCTACCTTTGAAAAATTATTCACTATTGAATGTGATGCAAGTGGTGTTGCAATAGGGGGTGTATTGAGCCAAGAAGGAAGGCCTGTGGCATTTTTTAGTGAGAAGCTCTATGAAGCAAAGAAAAGGTATTCAACTTATGATTTAGAATTATATGCATTAGTACAATCCCTCAAGAAGTGGAGGCATTACCTTCTACCAAAATAATTTGTAGTATTCACAAATAATCAGGCCTTGAGCTATATTAATACTCAAGAAAAGCTTAGCAATAGACACTTGAAGTGGATGGAGTGTCTCCAATCCTTTACCTTCGCTATCAAACACAAGAAGGGGTGGCTCAATAAGGTAGCAGATGCCTTAAGTAGGAAGCTATTGACTATCCAAGAAGTTCAATTGCAGAGCATTGGAGTAGCAGGTTTCAAGGAGTTATATGAGGAGGATGAAGACTTATCACAAGCCTACAAGGTGTGCCAAGAGTTTGAGAACCACTTCCATGGTGAGTATGCAAACTATACCCTTCAAAATGGATTATTGTTCAAAGGCAATCAGCTATGTGTACCTAGGGGATCCATGAGGGAAAATATGATTCAAGAGAAGCATAATGGCAATCTAAGTGGACATTTTCGCATTAAAAAAACCATGGAGTTAGTACAAAGGTACTATTTTTGGCCTAAGTTAGCAAGGGATGTGAGAAGATATGTTGAGAAATGTGGTGTGTGCCAAAGAGATAAAGGAGGTTCAAGCAATACAAGGCTCTATCAACCTTTTCCAGTTCCAAATAGGCCTTGGGAGTGTGTGAGCATGGACTTTGTGGTTGGACTCCCTAAAACAAAATTAGGTATGGATAGCATCTATGTTGTAGTAGACAAGTTCTCTAAGATGATTCATTTCATTCCATGTAGAACTACTCATGATGCAAGCTATATAGCACATCTCTTCTTCAAAGAGATAGTAAGCATTCATGGGCTCTCATTGAGCATTGTGTCAAATAGGGATAGCAAGTTTATGGGTCATTTTTGGAAAACCTTATGGAAAAGGTTAGGAACTAATCTCTCATTCAATTCATCATACCATCCTCAAATTGATGGTCAAACTAAAGTTATAAATAGAGTGATAGGCAACTTGCTAAGGTGTTTGACCAAGGAGTATGGGAAAACTTGAGATCTTGTCATTTCTCAAACAGAGTATGCCTACAATGATAGTGTGAATAGGACCACATGAAGGAGTCCATTTGAGATTGTATATGGGAGACACCCTAGAGGAGTGTGTGAACTAAGAGACCTTGGTTCCATGGAGATGAAGAGTGGCCAAGCAGAAGACTTCACCCAAACCATTAAGGAAGTCCAAGAACAAGTCAAGAAGGCTATACTAGAGTCCACTCAAAAGCTAAAGGCTAAGGTAGATGAAATAAGAAAAGAAGTTCAGTTTTAGATAGGAGACTATGTGATGGTTCACCTAAGCAAAGCAAGGATGTAGAAAGGCATGCCTACTAAGCTACAAATGAGAAGAGTAGGGCCTTGTAAAATTCTGGCCAAGTATGGAGAAAATGCATATAAGGTGGATTTTCCATTAGATTTGGCTATCTCACTAGTGTTCAACGTTGCTAACCTAGTCTTATTCAAAGGTGATCCACCACAGTAAGGTAAAGATCAGTCAAGAGTGTTGCAGGGACATAGACACCAATGTCATGCCAAAGAAGAAGAAGCCCATAGAAGAGTAGGTTTTGGAATCATGGGTGAAGAAGTCTACCAGACATCAAGTGTACATGGAACACTTAATCAAGTGGGTAGGTCAACCTGAGTCTAAAGCCACTTGGATAGAAGAAAGTCACTTCAAGAAGCTAGGCATAGACCTAGCCCTTCTTGACCCCCTAAGTGCCTTTTTGTCTTGAGGGGGAGTATGGTGCAGGAGCTCCCTTCTAAGGGTCCCCACCAGTCCTAAATTTTGGTGTGTGTAAGTTGCTAATGAATGCTTGTTTATAGAAAAAGAGCTTTTAAGCACACTAGTGTGTGTAGGCCTAGTTGAGGTCTTAGTTTCTTAGTGTGTTCTTCCTACTTTGTTGTATAATGACTCAGGGCATGATGTCATCCTAAGGTCACTTCTAGTTTAAACAGGTCAAAGTCTTAAAATAGGGATTAGGAGAGCTTTTGCACAAGTGTGCCATGTAATAAACCTTAGTATGGTCTTAGGAGATTGAGTGAGAAAAAGTTGCTCGAGCAAGAAAAAGTTGCTCAAAAAGTTGCTAGCAACTTTTCAAAGTTGCTTAGAAACATTTCCTAATGGAGGTCTAAACCTTACCAAGGTGGTTATAAACCCTAACCAAGCTCTAATCCTAAGGAGAAGACTATATTTTACATGAGAAACCCTAACATAAGGGTTGGCAATTATTGTGCATGGCTTTTGTATGGAGGAACCTTACTGTGATTGTGAAAATAGTGTGTGCCAGTCAGATGTATGGATGATATGTGGAATTAATGGATTACATTTGATATCTTTGACTTTGTATCAATGTTTAGTTATATTTAACTTCATTTTTTAGTGCGTAGACTAGTTTCTTTATCCATCTATTTGTACATACTTTTGTGTTTTGATCCTGCCAGTCCCCTGTCCAGTTTGAAGGGGTTTGTAATGTAGGGCCTGTAGCTCCTATCCCCACCATGGAAACACCATGGATCTCTGGGATACAGTAGTATAGACCCTACCCTATATATATGTGCAAGTAGGGCCCTAGATAGCATGTGCAAACAATTATATGACCAAGCCCTAGGTGAGACTAAGCACTGCCTGGCTAGGTGCGGTCAACAAAGAAGGAGCTCTTGAAGACAAGGGAATGAGTTTCAAGACTATCCCTTTTGAGGGAGGAAAGAGACATGAATGAAGGTTCATTTTTGTGAAGGAGAGAGCTTGAGAAATTGAGTAGAGGTGTTTTTGAAGACTTATAAGCCCTGTGACTCTGAGAGGCCTAAAAAACCCTAAAAACCCTCATCTCTGGTGGAAGCGTTGTACGGATAGATGGAGACCCAAAACCCCAAAAATTCTTGAGGTTTTTGCATTTGAGTAGAGGTTCCTTTGGAATAATAGCTTTGGTTCTATGGAAGAAAAGGGTCAAAAGTCCTACAAACCCGGAAGGAGGCCTAATTGGGGCTCTTTATAGTAGCCCTATTTTGTGAAGAAACTATACAATCGGGTATCAACCCATCTTCACTATCACCTTGGAGTTTCTTAATGTGATACAAAAACACCTTAAAACTCATCTTTACCCCTGTCAGATCTTTTATTCTTGATTGAGCTTGAAAACCCTTATAAGCCTAAGTAAGGGAATGAAGCTACGAAGAATGCTAACAAAGCTTGCATAGAAGAAGAGATACACTTGGTGGATTGACTGCGCTAGGTTAGGGGATCCTAGAGTGATTAGGAGTCCTATAGACCATAGTGGGTGTCAAAGGTACACTAGGATCCTAAATAAGGATCAGGGGCACAGACTAGCTAGTCTATCCCAATCTCGCCATCAGATCTCTCTCTCTCTCTCTCTCTCTCTCTCTCTCTCTCTCTCTCTCTCTCTCTCTCTCTCTTCCTCTCACTCTGACTATTTCTCATCACTATTTAAATCTATGACTTAAATAGGGTGCAGGCCCTATAGGATGAGCGCACTATTGAAATTTATGACTTTCATAGGGCGCACAAGCTATGGAAGTCATAGATTTTAGTAGTGCGCTCACCCTATAGGGTTCATGTTCTTTGTAAGGCATTGGAATTTACCAATCCTAATGTTTGGATTTGCCTTGGATATCCAACCCAAAGGTTTAGATGATTCAAATAGGCCTGAGACATTTTTTCCAGCAAACATACAAAAAAATGACATCTATTTTTGTGTGCTCCTCGTCAGGTTTACTCGTGGCTCAAGAATGTAAAAATCAGATGATGTGATATTGTAGATCTCTTTGTTAGCTATCTAAGCATATAATTTATTTTGAATTCTAATTATGTTAAGTTTTTCAACTCTAATTTCTTTTGTGTGTATGTCTATTTTTTGTAAAAACCCAATGTGTAGTATTTTGGGCATAGATTTTGGCTCGTTCATCGAATTTTGCAACAAGTTATATTTTTAGAAACTAGACTCCATTCTACACACTTATATATATATATATATATATATATATATATATAGAGAGAGAGAGAGAGAGAGAGAGAGAGAGAGAGAGAGAGAGAGAGATAGACACACACACACACACACACACACACACACACACATATATATATATATATATATTTGATTAGTTTTAAATGATTTCTAGGGGGAGCACATGGAAATTTCATGTTTTCAGGATGTGTGCACTTTGTAAATTCATAAAAAATTATACATTCATAAAAAAATTACCAAAAATTTTTGAGATAAACTACGTGGTGTTAGCTAAATTCTCACTGGAGTGATTAAAATTTTTTTTTAAAAATGTTAACATTTTAGGGAGAGCACACCAGATGCTATGTTATATTTTTTGACAAAAAATATGACCACTTTTTGTGCTCCCCCTTTTTGAGGGCCTTAATCTGCACCATTTTCATAATAAGTTAGTAGTTTAGGAACTAGATTTAGAGTATTACAGCTCTTATTTTTGTTGCATCTTAAAATTTTGAGTCTAATTATCTTCAATTTCTTGTTGAAGTTTAGAGTTTGCTGATTTCAGGAAAAAAGTGGCATCTTATAACCCCTTTTACATACCCCATCTTTGTGCACTTACCCTATAAGGATGTATATATAAGCATGTGTGTGTATATATACATACATGTGTGTAAATGTATATACACATACATGTGTGTATGTATACATATGTGTGTATATATATAAACATATGTGTGTATACACACATATTTATATGCACATGTATGTATATATGTGTATATACACATGTGTACATATGTATATACATGTATATATATACACATGTGTGTATGTATATATACACACATGTATGTGTATATATATAGACATGTATACACATGTATCTATGTATATATATAGACATATACAAACCATATGTTGGTGTTCCTTTTCCCCAAAGGTCAGCTTGGCATTAAGATTGATAGGGCTAGTGTCACATTCACTCAACACTCCAAATCTAATAGGAAAATGGGCCAATTGACAAGGATCAAAGAGAGATCCTTCTACACTTTGAGCTCCACATCACTTAGGCGAGTGTACCTCATCTGCACACTCATACAACTTGTGTCACACTACAGGCCTGCAGGTAACTGACTGTGGAATGATTCTCAAACTCTTCTAGGTATCCTGTACCTCAATGAAACCAAGATCTCATGCAATAGCCCTACTTGCATGGAATGAGTATGAAAACTAGAGACCTACACTAACAGCATGAAAGGGAAAGGGTGGGACTGAATCGAAATGATTTGAAAGGATTGAAAGGACCCATGAGATGCCCTAAGTCTCTGATAGACTAGTGCCTTAGCCAATGGGCGATAGAGTCAAACACCCTATTGCAAATGACAACTATGAAATAGGAAAACAATATACTCAATGTGTTGATGCCTGACATCAATCACACACCATGACCAAACCTCAAATTAACACCCACCTGTGCATTCAAGCATGTTATTATCCATTCAAAGAATTTTAACCCTCCCCTTATAAGAGACCTATGAATCAGACAATACATTAACCAGCATCCACTGGAAGACAAGCATGACCTATCCTTGATACTTCAGCTCATACATACATGAATACTAACCCTGAACCAGTTATCTCTGCGAAGACAACTCCACCCACAAGCTCTTAGATAATGCAAGGTAGAAAAACCAAACATCCTTGATGCATGACTAATAAGTTCAGAATTCAAATGGAGATAGCTTGAAAATAGTCAGAATATATTAACTTCTCAGACATAAGACAAATCACTTACAATATGCATTATGTTCTCAGAACCAGCAAGGAAAGAAAAACACTCTATATGCATAGAGAGAGAGATATCTACAAGACAAAACCTTTCACTGGAACCAATTCTCCTCAAAAATTTGCAGAAGAAGGAACCCTTACAAAATTGAACAACCTGCAATTTATACCACTGGTTACCTTGGAATCCCAAATAGTAGGATGCAACAAGCAATGGGTAACCAGGGTAAAATTAAGTCTACAACAGCCACTAAGTACAACAAGAAATGAGAATTTGGAGAAAAGCATGGAAACTTGAGAAGAAATTAGGTGTACAATTGCATTGGTTTCCTCACCACAAGCTAACTGTGACTACAAGTAGAAGTGATTTCTTGCTATAGGAAGAACAGCTTCAATGCCAGAGCTAGTTTGAAGACCTCGCATGTGCAAAACATAGAGACCTCTGGCATCAATCAAAACCTTAGCCACCCGCGCCAAAATAATAGTCCACTGCATTTAAATCAGCAAGACATCCCAGGTAGCTAAAATTGGATCAGGATGGCCACACAGATCCTCTTCATCATTATCACAACTACCACCAAGCTACCGCACTCATCACATACGGCCAAACTGTCGAAAGACCCTACAAAACAAAGTTTGTCGCATGATCGAATAGCCAGAAACTGGGCTATGTGAACATGTGACACACCACTGAGATTCATCACTGGGTACAAAATCACCATGCCACCGATCAGCAGGACCCTCGGGCTAGATCGCAACACCTACCACCATTAAACCAGTCAAATCTAGTGAAGAAACCATAAATTTTGGTACACCCGGTCGTGAAAACCATCTGCAAGTTTAAATTCAAATGCAATGGCTAATCGGTAGAATTTAAAACATGGCCGTCGATCTTTTCCCCTTTCTTAGAAAATTGAGTGGTCATATTTAACCTCACAATAGTTATGGGCCCCACACACTTTACCTCACTTTGAAAACCATGTTCCCACTTCATAACTCCTCAACCGCGACACCAAAGAGTGGTCGCATGATCACATAGCCAAGAGACGGGCTATGTGAACATGTGACAAGCCTCCACATCACTGAAACACCGGCCTCACTTTATTTGGTGAATTGGCAACCAAAGAACTTCTGCCAGTTCGCGAGACACTGTCCACCATTGCTAAAAAACTTAGCGATCACGTGACCACTATTCACTGAATCACCAAATGAATTATGGCATCACCAAAACATTACATGAACCAGCGAACAAGGAGAAAATTTGTCAAGCCGCCACTTTATCCACACCGCCAAAAGCACCGAGAAGTCACACTAGGCTAGCTAAGGAAAATTGACGGCCGATCACATGATCGCATGGATCAGCAAGATTCCACACGATCACAGGACCACCATTAATCTGGAATCTTCCTAATAGTACTTGGGCCTATTCACCATTATCCCACCTTAGACCAACCGAAAGATGCCACATCACCACCTACCACTAGGCCCCAGGGACATGTGTCAACCGGTCGCATGATCGCAAGTCAGAAAAATTTGACATGCGATCATGCGATAGCCAACCCTAGGCTGCCACATCACCGCCAGCAGGACCACCAAACTGCATCACCGATGGGCCTCAACACAAAAGGTAACCGGTCGCATGGTCACATGTTAGAAAACTCTAACATGTGATCATGCGAAAACCAATCAGAACACACACCTTCATCTTCCTTCTGACACTGGGCCCACTTCACTGAAGAAATGCTTGAAACAAACAAAATCAACGGCAGGCGCATGATCACATGGGGTGAGAATATTCCATGTGATCACACGCCGACCATCGATCTCCTCCCTTTGCCGCTTGAATAATCTAGGCCCACCAACCATCACACATGCACACTTAAGACTGATGAACAAGGAGTGCTGGCAGAAATGATGAAATATAAGGTTGAAAACACACAGGGTTTTTGGTGAAAGATTGAAAACATCCAATATTTTCACAATGGCGGATGATCGAAAACACATAGGACTTTTGTCACCAAAAGATAAGTGCACAAAAGTCAGAAGGCACAGGTTGAAAATAATGACATTTTTCACACAGACCGAAAACATCATGGATTTTCAAAAACATTGTTGGTTTTTGACACTATGATAGATTTTAAAAATTTATTTCCTGCAGACCTTAAAACTTGGATATCTCCCTGGATTTTGCAATTTAGCACGTGCAATTTGGACTGGAGCAAGGTGAAAACATGAAGAACACAGGGCAGGACACTTTCACAAAAACATTTGTAGGGAAGAGGCCATTTTCATAAGATTTTTGCATGAACAGGAAAATGGACTAACAGTGGCTCTAGTTGGGGATGCATGGCTCTTGCAGGCATGGCAAGAATTCAGATCTCTGGGAAAAGTAGAGCACCCACTGAAAAAATACAAAGACCTCAAAAAACACAAGGAATAGGCCAGGAAAGAAACACACAATAGGAAAGGGAAAGATATACAAAGTGTACATTTTTACAAAAACCTACAGCAACAAACATGAGTTAATTCCCGCCTCTGTCAAAAATCTAATTTTCATTTCTTCCTTCATGAGGCACACCAGACATTTTGTTTTCATTTGTCTCCATAGGATTGTCAACATGTTCAACCAGCATATCAGGAAGAACAAAGTAGCTTTCTTCACAGTGCATGTAAAAACTTTTGGCACTCTCTCCATCTTGCTCACTATGAAGATACAAATCAGTATACCCATGAACAGCACCATCAGATAAGAACCTATTCTTCTCCACTGATTCATGTATGCCATCAATTGGAAACACAAACAACTCATACTCTTCCTGCTGAAAGGCCTCATCTAGACCCTATCTTTGCATTTCCACAGGTGTAACCAGCTGGACCTTAAATGAATAGTCAGATTGATACCCACAGATGGAAAATGGGCATCCTGATTCAATGGAATCTGAGACCTCCACAAGTTCTTCAAACAAAGGATTGATAACTCCATGCAATATACCTTTTTGAACATCATGACAAAAAATGGGCTGATAGTCAAATTTTTCATCATATAAAGCATTAGAAAACACTTTAAAATTAGTACCCATCTCAACCTCATGGAGACTCACAGCACATGAAGAAAAATCAGAACCATATGAAGACTCACTGATATCACATTTAATTATTTTTTCTTTATCTTCATACCTTGAGGATGAATCATCCTCAACATCTTCACTATCCAAAGAATGTTCACTTCCATCATCACTTTCCTCTTCCCATGTTGCATCTGACTCATATGAAGCCACCACACCCTCACTGTCTTCATCACTCTCAACATCAGCACTTAAGGACATGACCCTAAGTGCATCCTCAAGCCCAAGGCTGTCATCACTAAGTATCCAATCTCTAACACATATATAATACCCTTCCCACAATGCATCTGACCAATCGGTTGACTCATGAAAACAAAGCTCCAAGAATAAACCAATAAACTTAGATTCAAGAAACTCAACATCATTAGGAAGCTCATCATATGCACCACAAAATTTATCATAGAACAAGGATATGGATAGATCCTGTCTACACCCCACCTTCAATCTTACCAACTTTATGCAATCTCTAAGGATGCCTTGGTCTAATAATGCAAGCTCATCCTCAAGCTTACCTATTACAACTTATTAATGCAATACTTCCATAAAATTACAACTGAAAACTTGAAGCATGCAAACCTCTACTTACACCTTACTCCTTTTCCTAGTGCTTGACCACTTAATAAGGAGACATTTCAGATCTTTGAACAATACTTGGGAATCTTGCAGCAGAAGACCTTTGGCTGGAAGCAGGGCAGATCTAGAGCTCACCATGCAGCTCCATCAGATTTTGCAATGTAGAGCCGCCACTTCCTTGAAGAGGAAAGTATTTCACTAATTTTTGTATCTCTTCCAACCAACCAAAACTCACTAGGATAACATGCACTATTTATCAGAAGAAACACTGATCAAACAGAGAAAATCAGAGCCGCCACTCACAACTCGATGAGAAGATTTTACAAGTGTTTTTTTTTGCTTCAGACTCTATTCTAGACTCTCCCCAATAGATTTGCCATCTTGTTGGTATTCCTTTTCCCCAAAGGTCAGCTTGGCATTAGGATTGATAGGGCTAGTGTCACATTCACTCAACACTCCAAATCTGACAGGAAAAAGGGCCAACTGACAAGGATCAAAGAGAGATCCTTCTACACTTTGAGCTCCACATCACTCAGGCAGGTGTACTCCATCTGCACACTCATACAACTTGTGTCACACTACAAGCCTATAGGTAACTAACTATGGAATGATTCTCAAACTCTTCTAGGTATCTTGTACCTCAATGAAACCAAGATCTTATGCAATAGCCCTACTTGCATGGAATGAGTATGAAAACCAGAGACCTACACTAACAACATGAAAGGGAAAGGGTGGGACTGAATGGAAATGATTTGAAAGGATTGAAAGGACCCCTAAGATGCCCTAAGTCTCTGATAGACAAGTGCCTTATACAATGGGCCATAGAGTCAAGCACCCTATTGCAAATGACAGCTATGAAACAAGCAAACAATATACTCAATGTGTTGATGCCTGACATCAATCACACACCATGACCAAACCTCAACTTAACACCCACCTGTCCATTCAAGCATGTTATTATCCATTCAAAGGATTTTAATCCTCCCCTTAGAAGAGACCTATGAATCAGACAACACATTAACTAGCATCCACTGGAAGACAAGCATGACCTAACCTTGATATTTCAGCTCATACATACATGAATACTAACCCTGAACCAGTTATCTCTGCGAAGACAACTCCACCCACAAGCTCTTAGACAATGCAAGGTAGAAAAACCAGACATCATTGATGTATGACTAATGAGTTAAGAATTCAAATGGAGATAGCTTGACAATAGTAAGAATATATTAACTTCTCACACATAAGACAAATCACTTACAATATGCATTATGTTCTCAAAACCAGCAAGGAAAGAAGAACACTCTATATGCAAAGAGAAGGAGAAATCTGCAGGATAGAACCTTTCACTGGAACCAATTCTCCTCAAAAATTTGTAGAAGAAGGAACCCTTACAAAATTGAACAACCTGCAATTTATACCACTGGTTACCTTGGAATCCCAAATAGTAGGATGCAACAAGCAATGGGTAACCAGGGTAAAATTAAGTCTACAACAGCCACTAAGTACAACAAGAAATGAGAATTTGCAGAAAAGCTTGGAAACCTAAGAAGAAATTAGGTGTATAATTGCATTGGTTTCCTCACCACAAGCTAACTGCGACCACAAGTAGAAGTGATTTCTTGCTGTAGGAAGAACAACTTCAATGCTAGAGCTAGTTTGAAGACCTTGCACGTGCAAAACATAGATACCTCTAGCATCAATCAAAACCTTAGCCACCCGCGCCAAAACAACAGTCCACTACATTTAAATCAGTAAGACATCCTAGGTAGCCAAAATCAGATGAGGATGGCCGCACAGATCCTCTTCATCATTATCGCAACTGCGACTAAGCTACCGCACTCATCGCATACGGCCAAACTGCTGAAAGACCCTGTAAAAAAAGGTTTTCACATGATTGCATAGCCAAAAAATGGGCTATGCGAACATGCGACACACCACTGAGATTCATCACTGGGTATGGAATCACCATGCCACCAATCAGCAGGACCCTCGGACCAGATCACAACACAGGTACCACCATCAAACCAGTCAAATCTGGTGAAGAAACCATAAATTTTGGTATACCCGGTCGTGAAAACCATCTGCAAGTTTGAATTCAAATGCAACGGCTAATCGACATAATTTAAAACATGGTCATCAATCTTTTCCCCTTTCCTAGCAAATCAGGCAGTCATATTTAACCTCACAATAGTCACAGACCCCACGCACTTTACATCACTTTGAAAACTGTGGGCCCACTTCATAACTCCACAACCGCGACACCAAAGAGTGGTCACATGATCACATAGCCAAGAGACGAGCTATGCGAACATGCGACAAGCCTCCATGTCACCAAAACACTAGCCTCACTTTATTTGGTGAACTGGCGACCAAAGAACTTCCACCAGTTCGTGAGACACTATCCACCATCGCTAAAAAACTTAGCGATCACGTGACCACTGTTCGCTGAATTGCCAAATGAATTAGGGCATCGCCAAAACATTAGATGAACTACAAAACAAGGAGAAAATTTTTCAAGCTGCCACTTTATCCACACCGCCAAAAGCATCAAGAAGTCACACTAGGCCCACCAAGGAAAATTGACGGTCGGTCGCATGATCGCATGGATCGGCAATATTCCATAGGATCACATGACCACCATTGATCTGAAATCTTCCTAATAGAACCTGGGCCCGTTCACTATTATGCCACCTCAGACTAGCTAAAAGATGCCACATCACCACCTGCCACTGGGCCCCAGGGACATGTGTCAACTGGTCGCATGATCACATGTCAGAAAACTTTGACATACGATCATGCGATAGCCAACCCCAGGCTGCCACATCACCACCAGCGCAACCACCAAACTGCATCACCAATGGGCCTCAACACAAAAGGTAACCGGTCACATGGTCGCATGTCAGAAAACTCTGACATGCGATCATGTGACAACTAATCAGAACACACACCTTTGCCTCCCTTCTGACACTAGGCCCACTTCACCAAAGAAACACTTGAAACAAACAAAATCAATGGCAGGCGCATGATCGCATGGGGTGAGAATATTCCACATGATCACACGCTGACCATCAATCTCCTCCCTCTACCGCTTGAACAATCTGGGCCCACCAACCATCGCACATGCACACTTAAGACTGATGAACAAGGAGTGCCGACAGAAAAGAAGAAATGCAAGGTCGAAAACACACAGGGTTTTTGGTGAAAGATCCAAAACATCCAAGGTTTTCACAATCGCGTATGATCGAAAACACAGGACTTTTAACACCAAAAGATAAGTGCACAAAAGCTAAAAGGCACAAGTCGAAAACAACGAGGGTTTTCACACAGACCAAAAACATCATGGATTTTCAAAAATATTGTGGGTTTTCAACACTGTGGCAGATTTTAAAAATTTATTTCTTGTAGACTTTAAAACTTGTATATCTCCTTGGATTTTGCAATTCAGCACGTGCAATTTGGACTCGAGCAAGGTGACAACATGAAGAACACAGGGCAGGACACTTTCACAAAAACATTTGAAGGGAAGAGGCCATTTTCATAAGATTTTTGCACGAACAGGAAAATGGACTAACACCATATTCAAAGAAATTAAAATAAAGAATTAAAATTCATTATGCATCTTCTTAGTCATCTTCCAGGTGAACCAAACGGGTTAGCCCATATTCCGAAAATCATTTTTAGGATTTGTATTTTCCAAAATTGCAGCATCTTCCAGAATTGACTATATCTAGCATTTGATATTGCAACACCCAAATTCACCCTAATCCTTTCTCTTCTTCTTTATAGACAATGGTTTTAGCAGAATCTTTATCGTCATATGTGATGTTTTTAATTAAATGACATACAAATTCCCTACACTAATATACGTGATGTATGTATGGAACCAAAAAAATTAAAAGGTCTATGAAAAAACATACAAAAAAATTTAGGAACAACATTCAAAATCATTGTATATTGTGAAAAACTGATAAATTGTTGGTGAGTGAGAGGTCCACTAGTCACATATATACACAAGTCTATTTTGATGAGATCAATTTTGTTTCCAAGTTTACCAAATGGAAGCAAACATAAGGTTTGTATGTTCATATACTCTTTTCTTTATGTGATTCTTTCAGATGAGTGATGAGAAGGTAGCATTCCTTGTTGAAGGACACCCTAATAAAGATGAAGTTTTCATGTCACTTTGACACCCTAGATTAATATTATTATTGGTGACTAATGGACAAAGGGGCTGCAAATATTATACCAAGGTTTGTATTAAAAAATCTCAAATTGGCCCATGTTTCTTTTGTTGGACATTTAGTCTAATTTGTAAATATTATTAATGGAATTAGATTAACTTCATTTTTCAAGCCTTAACATTCTTTGGTTATTTACGTTGTTTGGTTATTTTCTAGTCTTTCAGTAGAATTCTGGCTAGTATTCCAGTGAAGGCAATTGACACAACATGAGCAACAGATGCATTTGTAAGAGGATTTTTGAGCCAAATTATAAATGACATGTTTTTGTTTAAGGTTAGCATATTGATCATGATGTGTTACTAGATTTAATCAGAAACAAATAGAGATGGTAACCATATTTCTAGCTTTAGTTAGTCAACACTTTGTTATATTGATTATCCTTTCTACATTGTTTGAACAGAAGCATTTCCATTGTAACTGCAAAGCTTTGGTAGTTCAACTTAAAGACCATGGGAAGATAAAGAGCGATAAAAAAAAAATGTTAACAACAACTACCAAATAGGTCAAACCATAGGTCAAAATATTACACTTGGTAAAATTCAGTAAACCCAAATTTGTTGAGACCTTGTATGTGGGAAAAATTTCAAATATAGAAAAGGTCAAATATTCAAATAATAATTATTGAGAAATTCATCATATACATTGTACAACTTTAATACATAGAGAAAAGGAAAAATAGGAGCTCATGGGCTTTATTAATTTGCACAATAGATACTTCTAGGAAGAGCTTGGTGTTCCTAAGACCTTGAGAATTTTGTAGTTTCCTTTGGTTGTTTTTTTATTTGTGGAATTTGGTGAAACATCTGGTAATTGCATTTATTTAAAAACTTTGCAAGCCTTCTCACCAAATTCATTTAGTACATATCCTTAGCACACATTACCACACCCTCTGTGCAAAAATCCCTTTTCCTTAGCACACATTACATTGCCTGTAGGTTTCATGGAATAAAATCAGCAAGGAAAACATGGCACAACATATGCCCTAACCCTAATGGTTGTAGATAGTACTAAAATAAACTTTAATGTTTAATGGACCACATTCTATGTTCTTTGCTACTTCGCAACCCAACCTAGAAAGCTCATGACTGACTCTCGAAGTAGTGCCTTGATCGCATTGAAATCATCAACGTAGAGGAAATGGCCTTGACCTGCTAATCTTTTCACCTTTCACACCCTAGCATGGTCCCTTCTTTCAGTTTCTAGAAAAAAAAATCGCTAACAACTGGATTACATAAATGTCTCTACCTTTGATTTTTTATGTAATACATTATAGTATTAAAGTCACATGGAAATCTTAGACTTTAATAAACTAACCTAAACTTTAATTAAAATAAATAAATAAATTATGCTTTCTATTTTTTTCCTACTTTCAGTTTATTCTTTTCATGTTTTTATTTAAAGCATGCAAATTTATATTTATATATTATAATTCAATAATCATTACAATTATCATTTAAATAAACAAATAGATAAATAGAGTATTACACTCCATCATATAAAATTTAAACTAAATATTATATTTTATTTATTTAAATTCTAGAAATTTAATTAAACATTCATTATTCAATCCCAACTATTAAGTCCTAAATTTCTAAACTATTCAATTTAGTCCTTGCCTTATACATATTGTTATTGTTATGTCTAAATATTTGAAGAAATTATCGAGAGGGGCCTATCTGTTCAACCACAACCTTTGGTTTGATAGCATTAACCATAAAATAAACATTTGACACTTACAGTTGTGTTAATGCACATTATGCTTTTTCATGTTCAGTAACTATGATTTTACCATCAACCAAACTTACCTTTCATTTTTTTACAAAAGGTAGGGACTCAAGCTCCATCAGAGCTCTTGTTATTTTTATGATATCATGAGTTTTAGAATGGTTGAAAATTATAAGAAAATATAGTAAAAACTATGTGAATTGTTGTGGTCAAATAAATAGATAATAATTGATTTTTGATTGAAATGGGTAACAAAATAGATGAAAATAATAATTCTAAAAATTAATAAATTGGATACTAAAAGAGATCCTTTTATTAATCATTTAACTAAGTTACATCAATTCAACCTCTCTTTCCAAATTACTCAAGCACTTCACTATTTCAACAATCACTTGGTTATCCTTCATCATTTGAGGCATAACAAGTGTATATCCTTTTCTTTCTATTTTTTATCTTCACTTAATCACATTCTACATGTGCATGTGAAAAACCTCCCTTCCCCTATTCACCATGAAGGTTTGATTCTTTTATTTATGGATCATGCTAGAGCTTTGCACATAGAAATAAATCCTCCCCCCAAAACAAGTATTGAGTTAAAAATGAATGTGAGGGTGCATTATGGCGATAACTCCTCTAATTAGGAGAAATTTGATTTTGACAATGATGATGTCTTTCAAATTCAAAAGAAGAAATGGACCTTGTGTAACACCCCATTCAAAAAATGTATTTTTTTTATGACAATGATTCTAATTATAATCCATCGGGAGAAAATTTATTTGTTCTTTATTAACATGTCAATGGATAGAAAAAATTATATAGCCAAGTTGATTAGTTGTTCCATTGATGAATTTACTACTATTTATCTTGGTCTTCCTTTGGGTTTTAAACCAACTGTTACTTTTTGGCTAAATATTATGGAGAGGTTCAATAGAAAAATGGCTGGTTGGAAAGGTGCTCTCTTGAGTCAAGCCGATAAACTCCTTCTCCTAAAAGCCTCTTTCAAAGTCTTCTCATTTATACTATGAGTCTTTTCAAACTTCCTTCTAAATTTGCCAGTCTTATTGAAAAAATCCAGAGGAACTCCCTCTGGTCTAGAATTGAGGATAGAAAAAGATTGGCTCTAATAGCTTGGGACAAAGTTTGTAAACCCTAAAAATAGGGGGGTAAGGGGATTCATGTACCTCTTCCCTTTCATCGGCATTGTCAATCTTCTAAAGTTGGATATTAAGATTAATGGTTCTTCTATTTGGAATAGTATCCAGTAAGAAAAAAGTACTGGTCTCCTAGGGGCAAAGTGGATGTTGGGTAATGGCTGCAATATTAAGTTTTAGGAGGATAGATGGCTTCAAAATTTTTTGCTCAAGACTCTATCCTTAATATTCATCCTCTCATTAAGGAGTGTAACCAGAGATTTGGCCCTTGGGTTTGCAATTATTAGTGAAATCAGTCATGGGTTGATCTGGTGCTTGTGGATGATAGCCTTAACAATTTGATGTTGGATCTTAATGTGTTGAAACCTGAGCTGACAATAGAGGATTTTTTGATCTAGGCTTCTCATCCCTCTAGGTCCTATATTGTTTGCTTGGCTATGGCTCTATTTTTGGACCAGTTGGACCCTCCCCCTTTATGGGCTAAGGTTTGGGATAAGAGATCGATAAGGTCAAAAATTAACTTTTTTTATTAGCTAGTTTTGTAGAGAAAGACTCTTGTACTAGATAATCTTCAAAAGAGGGGGATGATGTTGGTTAATCATTTCTTCCTTTGTTTGAAGTGTTATACACTAAGTTTGCACCTTTGTTTCAAGCTCTCGTAGTCTTGATAACTTGGTATAACATGGGAATCATCTCCAGGTTGTGGGACCTATGCTAACTGAGATGAGACCTCTAGGTTCTAGGTTGGTTCCTCTTGGATAATCACCTTAATTTTCTTCTTGACAGGAAAAGTAAAACTTTTGAGGGAAAGGGATAGAAGTACTTGAAAGTAAAAATGCTTGAAAGCAAACTACCTACTGGGTGATACACTAAAATTAGGGTATGAATTGTAGCATAGAGGGATATAATCAATGAAAGGCTTAGGTCTAGTAGGTCACAACTTACTGAATAGGCTTGCATAAGTGTTTCATAGGAGGGCCTAAACATAAGACACAACCTATGACCTGCAAGTAGACATTCACTTCTGCAACTCGGTGTAGGATTGAGACAAGACTGTTAGGGGGGCTGAAGTATACCCACAAAAACATCTAAATCAGATCAAACACAATAACACACACAATTACATAAAGTAAGAGGGATCAGGAGCCCTAAGTTGTCATTGAAAACATGCATAGACTTCAGTTCATTAAGAGATGATTTAGACAAGGAAGCATAGGGACATGAAGGATTGTCACAAAATACCTCTGCAATGTTTGAATTACCAATGAAAGAAATAAAACTATAGAAGCCAAAGGGTAGAGAAAATGCCACAGATGACCCTTAAGAAAGATGAATTTCTTTTACAATTGTCTAACTCTGAGCTCAAAAGCTCTACAAAAAACAATATATTCCTCTCCTATTTTGCACACAGGCAGGAGTCAAAAAATTTAAATTAGGGTTACATAATTTTGCATATAATAATCAAACCCTAACTACCATAAAATTTGTCATAAATACATCTCTGTAATACTATGGCTAATCAGATATTGTGTGCCCATCTCTGTACTGCATCAATCCATGGACAAGCAACTTGGATCCATCAACTTTTCTGCAACAGGCCCGCTATGAATGCTAAAATGGTACCTTTTAGGGACAATAATTGACTAAAGACATCCTGCCTAGACTTTCATCATCTTCTCCCAACTGAAAACATCCTAAAAACATAAATTTTTTGAGCTACCCCATCGCTTCGCAGCATGCTGGATCAATTGTTGGCAAAAAAACTCTACAAAGAGATTTAAATTTGAAAATAAATGGTTACTAGGTTTGATTTAAAATGTGATCATCGATCCTTTTATTTCCAAGAAGATCGGGTGGCTCCCATCGATTTTACAACAGTCATGAGCCCCTTGAAAAGTCAAAAGACCAAGTTGTCAGTAGCTCCCAATAGAAAATGAACATGTCAGAGAAGACCGACACCCCAGAAGTCAAAGGAACCTGGACCCTGCATCAGACGGCGGTCGCATGATTGCATGGGCTCAAAAGATTCCATGCGATCATGTGACCAACGTAGATCTTTCTTCCCTACCATCTAGCTAAGATACTCAGCCCCACTAATAGATTTCCACATGTTCAAAACCCTAGCCAATGAGGAGTGAGCACAACAGAAAAGAGGACCCACTGTCAGAGCCATGGTAATAAAGCAACATCAACGTCTATCACATGATCGCAAGGGCAAGGAATATTCTTTGCAAATACGTGACAACCATCAGATCCTTGAGGAAAGATAGCCACCGGGCCCTGCTAACACCTCTCCATGTCACCAAACTCACGGCCAACCAGAAGCAGACACCTCAGACTACGTGGCAATGGACCCACTGTTAGGAAGCACTAAGTTGGGAGGAAGATCAATGGTCATCGCATGATCACGAGGCACAAGATTAAGCCTTGTGAACATGTGACAACCGACCGATTAAATAGATTATCCTTCTTAATTAGGAAGTAAAATACCGCTTAGGATTTTTAAAAGTTGGGCCTGCTGATAGGTGTCACCCTATCACATGACTGCATGTCAGAAAGTATGAGAACCCAAAGTCATGAGATCATGTGACAGCCACAAGTTAAGGGGAAGGCACTTTAGAAAGATTTTTTGGGAAACTTAGGCTTTGTAGGAAGTATTAAAAAGGGACGCTCTCGACAACCTAGTGGCTAGCACATGAAGTGGTCACTTTTTAGCACATGTGTTTTAAATATTTAAGTGGCCCGAAAAGGTAATGAATAATTAGAATCAGCCAAAGGGGTTTTTTAGGGTTTTGCAGCAACAGCTAGATTTTCAAATGTACTTGCAAGCCAGAGAGTTTAAAACATTTACAGAGACTAGAAGACAAGGAAGAAGCTCATAAATTTTTTTGATGGTGTTGAACAGGGTAAAATGAAGCTTTAGCTCAACTTGTGACCAAAATGCATAGAATAAGGAATTTTGGATAATATTTTGGCGATTTCTGCAGGATGTCAGCCTGCTAGACATTGAAAACCAATGGCCTTGACATAATCCATTGGGAATAGGGGTTATCATTTGAGCACAAAATTTTGATAGAGAGAGACCTGGAATGAGAGGAACAAAAACTGTGCATGAGCACTTCTTGGAAAACAAAAGAAAAACTAGTCTAGAAAGCAGGGACAAAAAATTGGGAAAACTAATCTACCCTAGAATAACCAGTACAGAAAACCAGGTTAAACAAAACCATTTACTATTTGCAAAAAATAACTTCCAATCCTTCTCAGCTTACAATAATCCACATGCTTCTAGAAATCTATTAAAAGATAAATATAGGAGATATGTAGAATCACCTACTTGATAAGGATTTGACTGATATGGATTTTACTGACTTGATCAAGCCGATTGTAGACACTATCATTCTAAGGAGGATCAATAAGCAGCAATAGGACCTTACTTACTTGGTCAATAGGGACAACAAGCTAATTTCATTCATTCTCAACCTCAGCTTTTGGTGGCATATCATATTGGGATGCTGGCATAATTTGTACTCCTTTGATAACCTCCATCCTAGCCAAATGCCTGATAGGGCAGCCATGAGAGATGTTGGACCTAGAACTCTCCTTGATAGACTCAGGCTCCTGAGAGATTATTTTAGTCTGATTGATCTCCTCCTTATGCCAACTGGAAATAATTAACTATTGTAGACTGTAAGTGTTCTCTAGAAGTGTGGGCTTGTCATCAAGATGCAAGAAAAGTGTTCCATCTTGTCCCAAAATTGATCTTCTTCTTCTTCCTCTAGATTCTTTTGTAGGAGAAGTATACTATTGTCAGCACAATTATCATGCTTCACTGAAAACTCATTTGTCTTGACTTTTTCAGAGAGAATCTCCTTGAGATCAACAATCTTCTACTCAATGGTCTCCTTTTCTTCCTCAATCTGAAATTCATTGCCTCTATCAAACATCGCCTCTATCAAAATTCTTTGGTCTTGAACCACCTTTTCACAATTATTCTTATGAACTTCCAATTCTTCATAGGCATCCCTTTGAGCTGCTAATGTTCTTTGAAAATCTTCCTCTTTTTCAGCTATAGCAGCACTAACCTTAATCAAATTTTCCTTGTAAACTTTGTTTAGCATTGCTAGATTACTTGCAAGGTCTGCTTGACTTTTTTGCTGTCCTACAATGATTTCTTCACACTACTTCCATCTAGCATCAAACTGCTCCTTTTCTTATGTCCACATATTCCTTTTCTGTGTTTCCAACACCTCTTGATAAAACTTCTTTTGTGCTTTCAACCCTTCAGTGAGCTTGGCCTCATTCCTCTTGTATTGCTCTGCTAGATACCTCCTATAACCTCGATCCTATTGAGCCAAAGCTTGTTGTTGTTGTTGGATTTGGGCATGATAAGCATGCTCTTTCAAGGAAAGCATCTCTTCTTGAGGTTGCTGATATGTGTATTGATGTTGCCATGATACTGGAAGTTGGGTGGGTGGGGGGTAAGCGTGAGGTGTATGTTGCTCCATTGCTGCAACTGGGTAGTCCTCCATGAAATTAGAAGTACCACTACTCTGACAAAGCTAACCTTCATGAAATGAAGGTATGTCCTCATGAAAAGAAGGAAGGTAGTCCATTTCAGGTACTAGGTCTTCTTGAAACCAGTGGCTGTGAACTCAGAGTCACCAGATATGCAAAATAATGACCTCTCAAAGGTCTGCAACCTGCTGGAAGAATATCAAAACTAGCAAGAACTATGAAAACCATGACCTCTTGGTCCCACCAGGTGTGCCAGAATTGTTATACACTAAGTTTGCACCCTTGTTTCAAGCTCTCATAGTCTTGATAACCTAGTATAACATGGGAATCATCTCCAGGTTGTGGGACCTATGCTAACTAAGATGAGACCTCCAGGTTCTAGGCTAGTTCCTCTTGGATAATCACCTTAATTTTCTTGTTGAAAAGAAAAGTAAAACTTTGGAGGGAAAGGGATAGAAGGAATGCATGAAAGGCAAATGACTGAAAGAAAACTATCCTACTAGGTGATCCACCAAAATTAGGGTATGAATTGCAGCATAGAGGGATAGAATCAATGAAAGGCTTAGGTCTAGTAGGTCACAACTTACTGAATAGGCTTGCATAAGTTTTTCATAGGAGGGCCTGAACATAAGACACAACCTATGACCTGCAAGCAGACATTCACTTCTGCAACTCGGTGTAGGATTGAGACAAGACTATTAGGGGGCTAAAGTATACCCACAAAAACATCTAAATCAGATCAAACACAATAACACATACAATTACAAGAAGTAAGAGGGATCAGGAACCCTAAGTTGTCATTGAAAACATGCATAGACTTCAATTCATTAAGAGATGATTTAGATAAGGAAGCATAGGGACATGAAGGATTGTCACAAAATACCTCTGCAATGTTTGAATTAGCAATGAAAGAAATAAAACTATAGAAGGAAAAGGGAAGAGAAAATTCCACAGATGACCCTTAAGAAAGATGAATTTCTTTTACAATTGTCTAACTCTAAGCTCAAAAAATCTTCAAAAAACAATATATACCTCTCCTATTTTGCACGCAGGCAAGAGTCAAAAAATCTAAATTAGGGTTACATAATTTTGCATATAATAATTAAACCCTAACTACCATCAAATGTGATCATAAATACATCTCTGTAATACTATGGCTAATTAGATATTGTGTGCCCATCTCTGTACTACATCAATCCGCAGACAAGTAACCTAGATCCATCAATGTTTCTGCAAGATGCCCACTATGAATGCTAAAATGGTACCTTTCAGGGACAAGAATCAACTGAAGATGACCTGCCTAGACTTTCACCATCTTCTCCCAACTGCAAACATCCTGAAAACATAAATTTTTTGAGCTACCCCACCGCTTTGTAGCATGCTGGATCAATTGTTGGCAAAAACCCTCTACAGAGAGATATTTAAATTTGAATATAAACGGTTACCAGGTTTGGTTTAAAAGGTGATCCTCGATCCTTTTATTTCCTGGCAGATCAAGTGGCTCACATCAATTTTACAATAGTTGTGGGCCCCTTGAAAAGTCAAAAGACCATGTCGTCAGTAGCACCCATTAGAAAATGAGCACGTCAGAGAAGAATGACACCTCAGAAGTCAAAGGAACTTGGACCCTGCATCGAACAGTGGTCGCATGATTGCATGGGCTCAAAAGATTCTGTGCGATGATACAACCACTGTAGATCTTTCTTCCCTGCCATCTCACTAAAATACTCAGCCCCACTGATAGATTTCCAGATGTTTAAAACCCCAACCAATGAGGAGCGAGTACATCAGAAAAGAGGACCCACTATAAGAGCTGTGGCAATAAAGAAACATCAACGGCTGTCGCATCATTGCAAGGGCAAGGAATATTCCTTGCAAACACATGAAAACTCTTAGATCCTTGAGGAAAGATGGCCACTGGGCCCCACTGACACCTCTCCATGTCACCAAACTCATGGCCAACCAAAAGCTAACACCTTAGACTATGTGGCAATGGACCCACTGTCAGGAAGCATTGAGTTGGCAGGAAGATCAATCGTCGTCGCATGATCGCAAGGCACAAGATTAAGCATTGTGAATATGTGACAACCAACCAATTAAATAGATTATCCTTCTTAATTAGGAAGTAAAACACCAGTTAGGATTTTTAAAAGTTGGGCCCGCTGATAGGTGTCACCCTATCGCATGATCACATGTCAGAAAGTCTGACAACCCAGAGTCATGAGATCATGCGACAGCCACAAGTTAAAGGGAAAGCACTTTAGAAAGATTTGTTAGGAAACTTAGGCTTTGTTGGAAGTATTAAAAAGGGACTCGCTTGACAACCTAGTGGCTAACACATGAAGTGGTCACTTTTTAGCACATGTGTTTTAAAGATTTAAGTGGCCCGAAAAGGTAATGAAGAATTAGAATCAGCCAAAGGGGTTTTTTAGGGTTTTGTAGTAATGGCTAGATTTTCAAATGTACTTGTAGGCCAGAGGGTTTAAAAAATTTGTAGAGACTAGAAGACAAGGCAGAAGCTCATAAAATTTTTTGATGCTATTCAACAGGGTAAAATGAAGATTTAGCTCAACTTGTGACCAAAATGCATAGAATAGGGAATTTTGGGTAACATTTTGGTGATTTTTGTTGGATGTCAGCCTGCTAGACATGAAAAACCAATGGCCTTGACCTAATCCATTGGGCATAGGGGTTATCATTTGAGCACAAAATTTTGACAAAGAGAGACCTAGAACCAAAGGAACAAAAACTGTGCACGAACATTTCTTGGAAAACAAAAGAAAAACTAGTCTAGAAAGTAGGAACAAAAAACTAGGAAAACTAATCTACCCTAGACTAACTAGTATAGAAAACCAAGTTAAACAAAACCATTTACTATTTGTGAAAAATAAATACCCATCCTTCTCAGCTTACAATAATCCACATGCTTCTAGAAAGCTATTGAAAGATAAATATAGGAGATATGCAGAAACACCTACTTGACAAGGATTTGACTGACATGGATTTTACTCACTTGATCAAGCTGATTGTAGACATTATCATTCTAAGGAGGATCAATAAGCAACAATAGGACCTTACTTACTTGGTCAATAGGGACAACAAGCTGATTTGGTTCATTCTCAGCCTCAGCTTCTGGTGGAATATCATATTGGGATGTTGGCATAATTTGTACTCCTTTGATAACCTCCATCCTAGCCAAATGCCTGATAGGGCAGCCATGAGAGATGTTGGACCTAGAATTATCCTTGATAAACTCAAGCTCCTGAGAGATTATTTCAGTCTGATTGATGTCCTCCTTATGCCGACTACAAATAATTATCTCCTATAGACTATAAGTGTTCTCTAGAAGTGTGGGCTTGTCATCAAGATGCAAGCAAAAGTGTTCCATCTTGTCCCAAAATTGATCTTCTTCTTCTTCCTCTAGATTCTTTTGTAGGAGAAGTATACTATTGTTAGCACAATTATCGTGCTTTGCTAAAAACTCATTTGTCTTGACTTGTTCAGAGAGAATATCCTTGAGATCAACCATCTTCTGCTCAATGATCTCCTTTTCTTCCTCAATCTAAAATTCACTACCTCTATCAAACATGGCCTCTATCAAAATCCTTTGGTCTTGAACCACCTTTTCACAATTATTCTTATGAACTTCCAATTCTTCATAGGCATCCCTTTGAGCTACTAATGTTCTTTGAAAATATTCCTCTTTTTAGCTATAGCAGCACTAACCTTAATCAAATTTTCCTTGTAAACTTTGTTCAACATTACTAGATTACTTACAAGGGCTGCTTGACTTTTTTGCTATCCTACAATGATTTCTTCAGACTACTTCCATCTAGTGTCAAACTGCTCATTTGCTTGTGTCTACATATTCCTTTTCTATGTTTCCAACACCTCTTGATAAAACTTCTTTTGTGCTTTCAACCCTTCAGTGAGCTTGGCCTCATTCCTCTTGTATTGCTCTCCCAGATACCTCCTATAACCTCAATCCTATTGAGCCAAATCTTTTTGTTGTTGTATTTGGGCATGATAAGCATGCTCTTTCAAAGAAAGCATCTCTTCTTGAGGTTGCTAATATGTGTATTGATGCTGCCATGATACTGGAAGTTGGGTGGGTGGGGGGAAAGTGTGAGGTGTATGTTGCTCCATTGCTGCAACTGGGTAGTCTTGCATGAAATTAGAAGTACCACTAGTTTGACAAAGCTGACCTTCATGAAATGAAGGGATGTCCTCATGAAAAGAAGGATGGTAGTCCATTTCAGGTAGTGGGTCTCCTTGAAACCAGTGGATGTGAACTCATAGTCATTAGATATGCAAAACAATGAGCTCTCAAAGGTCTGCAACCTGCTGGAAGTATATTAGAACCAGCAAGAACTATGAAAACCATGACCTCTTGGTCCCTCTAGGTGTGCCAGAATTGTTATACACTAAGTTTGCACCCTTGTTTCAAGCTCTTGTAGTCTTGATAACCTAGTATAACATTAGAATCATCTCCAGGTTGTGGGACCTATGCTAACTAAGATGAGATCTCCAGGTTCTAGGCTGGTTCCTCTTGGATAATCACCTTAATTTTCTTCTTGACAGGAAAAGTAAAACTTTGGAGGGAAAGGGATAGAAGGAATTCATGAAAGAGAAATGACTAAAAGAAAACTATCCTACTAGTTGATACACTGAAATTAGGGTATGAATTGTAGCATAGAGGGATAGAATCAATGAAAGGCTTAGGTCTAGTAGGTCACATCTTACTGAATAGGCTTGCATAAGTGTTTCATAGGAGGGCCTGAACATAAGACACAACCTATGACCTACAAGCAGACATTCACTTCTACAACTCAGTGTAGGATTGAGACAAGACTGTTAGGGGGGCTGAAGTATACCCACAAAAACATCTAAATTAGATCAAACACAATAAGACACAAAATTATAGAAAGTAAGAGGGATCAGAAACCCTATGTTGTCATTGAAAACATGCATAGACTTCAATTCATTAAGAGATGATTCAGACAAGGAAACATAGGGACATGAAAGATTGTCACAAAATACCTCTACAATGTTTGAATTAGCAATGAAAGAAATACAACTGTAGAAGCTAGAGGGTAGAGAAAATGCCACAGATGACCCTTAAGAAAGATGAATTTCTTTTACAATTGTCTAACTCTGAGCTCAAAAGCTCTTCAAAAAATAATATATACCTCTCCTATTTTGCACATAGGGAGGATTCAAAAAATATAAATTAGGGTTACGTAATTTTGCATATAATAATCAAACCCTAACTGCCATCAAATCTTATCATAAATACATCTTTGTAATATTATGGCTGATCAGATATTGTGTGCCCATCTTTGTACTACATCAATCCACGGACAAGCAACCTAGGTCCATCAACTTTTCTGCAACAAACCTGCTGTGAATTCTAAAATGGTACCTTTTAGGGACAAGAATCGAGTAAAGATAGTCAGCCCAGAATTTCATCATCTTCTCCCAATTGCAAACATCCTAAAAACATAAATTTTTTGAGCTATCCCGCCGCTTCGTAGCCTGCTAGATCAATTGTTGGCAAAAATGTTCTGCAGAGAGATATTTAAATTTGAAAATAAATGGTTACTAGGTTTGGTTTAAAATGTGATCGTTGATCCTTTTATTTCCTGGTAGATCAGGTGGCTCACATCGATTTTACAATAGTCGCAGGCCCCTTGAAAAGTCAAAAGACCATGTCGTCAGCAGTGCCCAATAGAAAACAAGCACATCAAAAAAGACCGACACCTCAGAAGTCAAAGGAACTTGGACCTTGCATTGGACGATAGTCACATGATCACATGGGCTCAAAATATTTGATGTGATCACGTGACCACCTGAGATCTTTCTTCCTTTCCATCTTGCTAAGATACTCAGCCCCACTGATAGATTTCCACATGTTCAATACCCCATCCAATGAGGAGTGAGCACATCAGAAAAGAGGACCCACTGTCACAGCCATGGGAATAAAGCATCATCAATGGCTGTCGCATGATCGGAAGGGCAAGGAATATTCCTTACAAACATGCGACAGTCGTCAGATCCTTGAGGAAAGATAGCCACCTGGCCCCACTGACACCTCTCCATGTCACCAAACTCACAACCAACCAGAAGTGAACACCTCAGACTACATGGAAATGGACCCACCGTCAAAAAGTGCTGAGTTGGGAGGAAGATCAACGGAAGTCACATGATCGCAAGGTAGAAGATTAAGACTTGCGAACATGTGACAACCAACCGATTAAATAGATTATCCTTCTTAATCACGAAGTAAAACACCGCTTAGGATTTTTAAAAGCTGGGCCCGCTAATAGGTGTCACCCTATCGCATGATCACATGTTAGAAAGTCTGACAACCCAGAGTCATGAGATCATGCGACAGCCACAAGTTAAGGGGAAGGCACTTTAGAAATATTTTTTGGGAAACTTAGGCTTTGTAGGAAGTATTAAAAAGGGACCCGCTCAACAACCTAGTGGCTAACACATGAAGTGGTCACTTTTTAACACATCCATTTTAAAGATTTAAGTGGCTCAAAAAGGTAATGAAGAATTAGAATTGGCCAAAGGGGTTTTTTAGGGTTTTGTAGCAACGGCTAGATTTTCATATGTACTTGTAGGCCAGAGGGTTTAAAACATTTGTAGAGACCAGAAGACAAGGTAGAAGTTCATAATTTTTTTTGATGGTGTTGAATAGGTTAAAATGAAGCTTTAGCTCAACTTGTGACCAAAATGCATAGAATAGGGAATTTTGGGTAACATGAAGCAAGAGGAAAATACTTTTCATCTTGTTGTTTCATGTCCATTTTCATGGGAAGTTTAGAATATTTTCCTAAGAATTTAAAAGCAACACTAGGTTTTCTCTAGCTACATGCGGGATGTTTTTATCCAATGAAGAAATAAGGATATGGATATGATAGAAATGTGTAGAATATTATTTCTCTGCATCTCATTTGGAAAATATGGAGAGAGTGCAACAACAAGGTTTTGAGAAACACCTCTTTGCCCCGTTCTGTGGTGGAGGAGAAAATAAAAAGAAGTATCAAGGAGAATTGTGTGGCTTCAATGGGAAGGAAGATAGATTTTTTTGCTGGTTTCAACCCTAATAAGGACTTCAAAGCCTCTATGTCTTTGTGAAAAAATGCTACCTTTATTTCTCCCCCCAAAGAATAATGGATCAAAGTTAATTTTGATGGGGCTTCTAAGGGAAACTTGGGTCCTTCTGGCTTTGGAAAGATGATTAGGGATGATGAGGCTAACTATCTTGTTGTTGTGGCCTTCCCTATTGCTATATAGTCCATCATAGTACTTTTGGGCATAAAATAAAAGATCATAAGTTAGTCCTTCACGAAGGGCATATTCTGCTCATTGTTGAGCATGTTTAGAAGAAAATAGCTCTGAGCCCATCTCCTCCCTAGATTTTGGGTGGTGGGTCTACCAAAATCTTGGTCAAAAGAGGTAGGGAGGAAGAGGCTAAGGAGGGCTCATCCTCAAAAAAATTGAAATTTGAAAATAAAGTGGCATGGAGACTGAGTTAGAGGGGGTTAGTGTTTGGGATTTCTTCAATTTCAAAGGGAATTCTATGAAAAAACCTAAGGACAAAAAAAAGGATTCTTTTTCTAGTACTGGTAGTCACATGGAATTGGAGGGGATTGAAAACATTGAGATCATTTTGGATATGGGTGATCAGAATGATCCTAGTGATTAGAAAGTGCCTATCTTGGTTGCTATGCCAATTAGGTGGACCATGATGTCCCCATTTCCCTGCACAATGAAGCTTTCACTAAGGTTTTGTTAGATAAAAATGATAAATATGTGAGATGTGATGAGACCACTCTAGATAAGGATATTTTTTCCTCCTCCAGAACTATCCCTTTTCTGAAGATTGTCAAATGCAAGGGAGAAATTTTCATCTCCTTAAGGAAGACCTAGAGGACACAATTGATCCTCCTTTTGTCATTTTGCAAATAGGAAAAGCTATGTCCATATATTCCTTCTACCTAGTTAAATGGTTTTTTCATGAGATCAAGACTCTGAGTCTTAACCTCAGATCCCTTTCTACTAAAGTGGACAATATTTAGGAGATGATGGATTCTAGGTCTAAATGGATGAACAAAGCAGGGAAGAATAGGGATGATGTGAAGATGGGCTTGTTGCAGGATAAGGTGGACAGAATGGAGTCCACCCTCAAAAAGATTCTGATGGATAGAAACTAGTTTATGGGAACTATGGTTGACTGTATTAATAACATCAAGTAGGAGCTGAATGTCGGGTCCCCTGCTAGTATTGATACCACTAAAGAAGACAATGAGGATCAGACTAGGCTAGGAAAGGGTACCAGATCATCAAAGAAGAAGAAGATTCGAGAGAGTATTTTGGAGCTCTCGGATCTCAATGCGACCATCACTAAGATGTTGAAGGCCAAAAAATATATGTAGGCAAATTTTCTGGAGTTTTCCTAGCTCCTTTGGTCTTTGTTTTATGTTTTTTCTATATTTTTGTTGTTGGGAGTCTACTTATGTTTACTGGGTTAGGCTGGTTTTGTCATTAGGTTCGGGTCTATTGGTGGGTTGGTTTTTTTGGCCCTGCCTCTTTTTGGTAGGTTTAATGTCCTATCTTTTGTAACTACCTTGTTAGGGGACTTCGGGCTCCCCTAAAACCTATTTTTACCAGTATTCAAAAACTTTAGATTCTAATTCAATTTTCACTTAAACCAAATGTGCAACTTAACTTGCATATAATTACGTAATTAATCAATAAATAATTTAGCACATAATTAACTATGCAAACTTATAAGTTAAATAATAAATAAATAGACTGCCTTTTAATTTTACACTTGGATTTAATAATTAATTAAACCATTTTATTCTGAATTTAATCTTGTATTTTAATCTTTTAATTAACAAAGGTATTTAATTAACCTTAATAATTAAATATTCTCTATATCCAATATTTCCACATTAATAAAATATACCTATTCTAATCTCATAATTAGTCCTAATTTAATTATTTAAATTAAATAATTCCCACAAGTAAATCCACTTGACTCTAAAAACTCAAAAATCAACTAACTCCATATCAAACAAACACTAAGGAAGGGGTTACAATTCATGTCACCTTGACAAATTCAGATGGCTAGAAACATATACTTGCCCAATATTTTGGATAATCAATGGTTTGAGTTGGGATTTGTATTTGTATGTCATCTCCCCTCTCTTACCATTGACATTTTGCGATAGGGCACGCTCATCCTGGTAATTCAGGGAAGTCGATGCCCGACACCTACAAACCTGCATAAAAGATGAGCATGTACATACATGTATAAATATAAATAAGCAATGGTGGGTATCATCCGATCATGTGGATCTCGCAAGAAAGTAACTACTATTCTACTCCTCAACCAAATCAGACAGGTCAAACATAAAAATAAAAAAACACATTAACCATGTACACATGCAATTATGGGATCAGTAAAACCATAAGCATTCATGATATCATAACATATAAATCATCTTTCTAAAATAACCATAACATATAGAAAATCAGATTATGGGAGGGGCATTACAAGACTCATCTTGCATTATCATCTAGCATTGCAAGTTTAAGGGCATTTCCCTATGTTCCACTTATGGGGGATGTTAGTGTAATTAAATTTTCTTAATTACACTTTACTAAGTTTACTTAGGATAATTCTCTACATAGTAATTTGTATTGTAAAAATCTAGAATTTTGCATCCTAATTTAGCGCATGATGTAGGAGAAGCTCCACTTTAAGTGGTGATAGGTGTTATCTTATTTCTAATTTATGTGTGATATTTGCCTTTAGTGCTCTTATCAAATTGTTTCACTTTTTCTTAAACATTATGACTAAAGTTAAAAAAATTTAATTGGTTGACATTAATCCATTTAAATAAAAATATCCAAGAGGTCTTAATTTTTCTAACGTACCATTATTCTTTCCTTTTTGGGTGTTATCTGGCGTTTGGTGTCTTCTCCTTAATTTAACTTCTTGATAGAGATTAATGGATCACAATTTTATTTTTGTCTCTTTCATTACATAACTTTTATCTATCTTATCTTTAATTATTATCAACATATAAATTAGTAATACTAGAAGTACTTGGATCTTTCCAAATGTGGAGTGGATTCTAAACATATATTAGTAATATCTATCATTAATATTTGACATATTTATAGTAGTTTTATTCTCTAATTTTACATACACTTGTGGTCTTCCCATTATTGTTTTAGACCAATTTTAAATACTAAAATTTTAATTTAAAATTAGAGAGTACAAGCAATAAGTCAATTATTCTTTTAATAATTGATGGCATAAGATGACTTAAAAATTTTAAACTATTGATTTTCTATAGACTAATGTTATAACTCTTATTTTTTTGAATTGATTAATCTTAATTTCTAAATTTAAAAAATAAATTTTGTAAATTGACTTATAAATTATACTTTAATTAATTGATGTTGGTAGATGAATTGATTTTTTAGAATCTAATTTTTTATACTTCAATTAGGCCATTCTTGCTATTGCGGTGGCTTTTAATCTTTTTATAATAATTTATTAATTTATATACTTCAAAAGTAAGTTGATGAGCCTTTCATTCTAGTTCATCCTATTTTATGCTCACCAAGAAATAAGTACAACCACATGGTGGTTTGACTTCAATGATTCTGTCAAAGAGTATTCTTCCTTGCTAGGTCCTTATGTCTTTTATTCTATCTTCTTCTACATTCCTTCCTAAGATGTTTTTGTCTAGAGCCCTCACTTTTTAATTTGGCTATTGATAGATTTTATTAATGTGCTTACAATTTTTGTGACATAAAGCATTCTATTTGTTCTATGTTATGTTCTAGAATAACTTTTGTTTTCTATCTCCTTATTATTTTTGGAAATGGCTCCCATCTCTTTGTCTTCCAATTTTTTAAGGGTTGTTTGATGAATTACCTTGAGATTGGTTTGTTTTTTAATTAAGCAGCAGCAAGAGGGTACTGGCATGAGGTACAATAAATAAATAACTAAAGAAGAATTAACAATAGATTAATTAGACCTAGAAAGTAATAGCAGAGAACATAAACCATCTACCTTTAACAAAAGCCAAAATGAAAAAAACTAAACCAACACAACCGCTTAGTTTCAAAACCCATGAGATAGTATCAAGTTTAACCAACATAAAAAGTAAACTATGTCAGACAGGGCTAATAACCATAATTAAAGTTTTAAACTTAACATTGTAACCAAAAAAACTAGCCCAAAAATTGGGCTTCATGTAAGAAACACCACCATTCAATGCACCACCCTGGTCCAACAGCAGAGTCATTTTCCATCCTATAAGCACTTGGAAAGAAATAGGTTAGCCCACTCTTCATTTAGGAATTTGAAGAGCTCACGATTTCCATCCATAGAATCCTTCCCATTTGAGGCCTTCTCGTTTAACAGATAGAGGGTTGTTGATGAAGCATGCATAACCTTGAGGGAAAAGTTGCTAACATTAGATAGTCTCCTGTTGGTTTTGTCTAGGTCATGACTAAGTTTGGCCACTTTATTCTCCATGTAGGCAATCTAGTTCTTGATTCTTCCCACCAAGCCACCTCCAATAAAATTTTTGGGACTTTTAGTCATGGTGTCTTTTTCAACATTAGGGTCACTGCCCTCCTTTCCTTTCTCATCTGAGGTAGTTTGATTTTTATATTTACCCTCCTCATGGTCAAATAAATTCTTAGCCTCATCCTTGTTGGGAGATCTCATCGAGGCATCCTCCTAATCAAACAACTCTTTCATATCTTTTTTTCCTTTTTTTTTAGCTAGATAGGAAGAACGACGAGTAGAGCTGGGCTAAGGGTTGGTAGCCTTTGGGCATTCCAGGTTAATGAAGATATTTTTACACTTCATGGGGGCTAGCTGAGAGGAATCCCCAGGGGTTAGGTCATGTTTGGAGACATCCCACAAGCCAGGAGTAGGGTGGGTCTTTGAGGATTTATGGGTCGCGGTAGGGGTGGAGTATCCCATAGAACCTAAGGGCATGGGGAAGCCTCAATTGAGGGAAATTGAGGGTGATGGAGGATGCTAGCAAGTTTGGGTGACTTCCATAGTGGGAGGAGGGCAGAGGGCGCAATGAAAGTTATACAATTTGAGGATTAACCCTTGGTGAAGGTAAATGGATTTTTTCCCCAATGAGATAGCCTCATTTACATCAGTAACATTAGACACCAGTGAGTGTAACCGATAAAATGGAAAAGAAATCAATAATTTGTGCCTAAAATGGTTTAAGAAGGGAAGATGGTAGTTATAGAAAGTATCGTACCAACCCTCTAGTGTGAATTACTTGATGATCAATTTGCACATTTTCAACTAGAACGTGGGTAGGTCAGAAGTTTTCTAACCCCCATTCTTAGACATCAGGCTCTCTTCATTTCTAAAAAAATGAACAAAGTCTATTTTGGCTTGGGTTTTAGTTGTTTTTTCCCATTTTTTTCCCAAAGTGGGCATTCCAGTAGCTTTTCCAATGACCTCCTCGTTGCTCTCAAACATAATCTCATTGACAGTGACCCTCCTTTCATTCCAGGTCTTTACAAATTATCGTGAAATCATTTCATCATGGCCCATAAGGTTTTCCATGAAGGGAAGAATCCCTCCCTCTTTGTAGAAGTACATGACCATGGGGTCAGTGGAAAACTCTTCCTCAATTTTATCTGGTTCAATCCTATGCTAGTCACGACCCATTTTCACCTAGACTAGCAAAATAACCCACACCCATAATTTAGTCAAGGAGTTATGTGTAGCCCAATAATTGTAGTCACCCATGAAACCACTAAAACCAAAACCAGAGTAGTCACCCATGAAACCAATAAAACTAGAACCTCAACACAGTTTGAAGGAAAGGTAGTTGCAAAAAATAGTAAAGTGATAGCCGTAGCTTAGTCTTAAGGTCTTGCCATCATGGGCACCATAATTAGAGTCGTAATTACCCTTTTCCTCATAAATCACCTCCAGAGACACCACCAGGGTCAACATGTGGGAACAACATTGTAAAACACAAAAGGCATCATTAAAATCCACCCCAAATCCATTGTGATCCTTCATAATTTGCACTTGCCTTATAATCCATTTAAAATAATAATGGCCCATAAAAGGTAACATTATATGGCTAAGCCATGCCAACCCCCTATTTGAAATGAAGAGACCTCCGATAAATGCCATGTGGCATTTCAAAGAAAACTAGTGCTAGTGAAAAATTTGTATGAGCAACAGGGCCCACCCATTAGCGCCCAAACCAAGAGGAATTTTTTAAACATCACAGAGTTTGATGTTGATGTCGCTCATTTCCTACCTAAGAAGGTCCTAAGTAGCCTTGGGTAGTTGACTGACATCCCTCTAACATCGTAACCAATCTAGCTGCAAACCAGCAGTAGCCATGGTATCCATCACAGAGTTAACTTCCCTGTAAGTGTGTCCAATGTTGGTCATATGAAGTCATTCCATTAAACAACGTATGTCAAATATAATGCAGTCAACTTTCCATTCAGCCATGGAATTTCCTTGTACAACCTCAGTGATAACTTTGGACTCCGCTTCAATTTTGATGTTGGTACATCCCAAAGTGATGGAAAAATTTAGACCCCAAAGGAGGGCCATACCCTTGGTATAGTTAACAGTATAGTTCTGAAGGGGACTAGAAAAAGAAGCCACCAATCTTTCCCTATCATCATGAATGATACCTCCTCCTTCTCAGAGCCCTCCATAGATAGAACCATCAAAATTAAGTTTGAGCCATGAGGGCTAGGGTGGTGACCAAATAGTAGCCTTTCTAGTTGTGAGTTTGGTGTTTTCATATCTAGCGAACCCCTTTCCAATTCCCCAAATCTTAGAATTTTTATAGTCACAATCAGAGGGGAGAAGACTAGGACTCTTCCAGTGGGTCACCAACAAATTATCCTATAACAGTTTGAGTCCCAAGTGGAAGACCTCAGTTGTGCTGAGCTCAGTCTCCCTGAAGATCGTATTATTGTGCTCCTTCCATAGGATCCAATAGAAGATAGGAGGGATTTGATTCCATAAGAGTTTTATTAGGGGGTTCTAGTAAAGGAAGTACAAGTCATGAAACCTATCTTGCATATCCCAATTAGAAACCCACCTGAGGTTGAGCCAAGAGAAGATCTACTACTAGACCTTAGTAGAAAACTCACAATGTAAAAAGATGTGATTTATACTTTCCTCCTCCTTTTTACATAAACAACATTTGTTAGAAAGGATAATACCCTCTTGAATAGGTTCTGAAGAGTGAGGATTTTTCCATGTAGTACATTCCACCAAAATAAATTCACCTTGGGGATTATTTGGGATTTCCAAACCTTCTTCCAACACGTAGTGTTAGCAATTTTAGTAATCAGCAAACTGTAAGCTGATATGACAGAAAAACCTCCATGTTGGGTGTGTCCCCATAGAAGTTGGTATGGTCGATCTATTAGAGGAATGCACACATATTGCAGTACCTCACTAAGTTCAATAGCAAGATTGACAAAGTCTGGTTTGTCCTCCAGGGTAGAGAGATGGTCAATCCATTTACCATTGGTAATAAAGTTGGAGACCATGGGACCAATTCCAAGAGTAAGGATGTTTCTTATTTGGGAGAATCGGGAGGTAGAAAAAGTAATATCAGGTAGCCAAGGATCCTCCCAAAACTAGATATCCTTTTCATTTGCCAACTGCCATATGACCCCTTTCTCCATAATAATTCTACATTTGAGAAAGTTGTTCCAGATTTTTGATCCCCTGGGGTGACTCTGTTCGATGAAGAGTGTAATCACCTAAAAATGGACAAGATCAATTAAGTGAGCAACTAAGACAAAAATGAAAGAAATTAAATCAAATCAAGCTAAATTACAATCAAGCCATAATCCAAATTTAATTAAAAATCAAAATCCATAAAATCAAACTAAATCAAATAAATCAATAAATTCTGCAATTAATCTAATTAATTACATAGTTCATTTAAATCAAATCAACCCATTCAAGGGGTACACATGGCTAAACATATTAATTAAATTTAATTAATTAAATCCTATTTTCCTCAACCACCAAATGGGAGGAAAAGACATCAACCAATAGGATTTGAAGACCAAGATCACATGGATCAAGCTCACATTGAATCTCCATCACACATAAGGAGAAAGAATCTTGTCCACCCATTTCGTCCTCTTGTCCCAAGCTTTGAGGACAACATATTTAAATGATCTCCAAAGGTGGAACCATGGACTTAACCCTAATAAAACCATGATCAAATCAACTCCACCCCCTACCCTTGCCAAAATCTATAAAATAAAGGCATAATTCAATCAATAATCATCTACAATTATTTTAATAGAATCAAACCTCTTGCAATTTTAAGCTAGAAAGGCAAATCTAGGAGCTAATTAGACTAATTTCTTTTGGAATTAATTGTTTTAGCTTTGTTTACCATATTTTCTCATATTAGGACCGTCACTAATGGAATCTTGTAGAGATATTTTCATTAGCATCCCTAATTAGAGAGCCATAAAGTGTTCATTTGTCATTTATTTTGCTTATTTAGATTGCTAGTTGTGGTAATTTAATTCATATTTCAAGTTATTTGATGAAACTAACCCTATGAAGGTTCTTTCCATAGAATACAAAATGGTGCCCACCATGGGGCAATAGGCCTCACTAATTTTTAAATTCATAGAAATTGAGTTTTTCTAGTATATCTTTTTATTGTTCTCTATTTTGCAGGTTTTTCAGTGCTTTTACCAGTTTCTACAGCATGTACACCTCTTCTTGCAGCATGTATGAGGTCTCAATTAGTTCTTCCATGACAAAGTTATGCGCCTTTGCAGAGACTTTCAACGCTTTTAATCCTTCTATCTTCTTTTTTATCTTTCTTTCAGCGCATGTGCCCTGACTCTGGAGTGCGTTCGAGTTGTTCTGTAGCATGCTTGATATTTCCTTTCAATGCCTTTGTTGTTTAAAAAAACATGTTTAAATTTTGTTTCAATGCTTTTAAGTTTTTCCTATAGTGCGTTTAAAATTTTTAATAGTGGTTTTAAATAATTTAGCAGTGCTTTCAATTAGTTCTTTTGCGCTTTTGATTAAATTATAAATTTCTAGATTCTAACATTCCTAAAATGATTTCTCTATGTCTACAGGATGACTAGCCATAAAAAGGTAAAAAATCCAGAGACCAGATTCAATAATGAAGGGAAAGCATTGGATAAAAAGATCAAAGAGGAAACATAGAAAATATCAAGCTGGTTTTCGAGAATTCCTAGCAAGAAACCAAGGTATATCAGCAATATTTGAAAGTTCTCGAAGCCTACAAATCAAAATTTGCCTCATTAAATTGGATTTATTTTCCTTAGTCAATTTGTTTCAAATTTGATAAATGAGGCTTAGATTTCAATTTTACTCTTGTTTTTCTTCATTTTTCTTGTTTATGTTGACTAACTTGTTGGAGGAGAGGCAAAAAGGAAGGAACAATCGCCATCAGGTGAGTCTAAATCATGGAAAAATCATCAAAAATGCCCCTAGCCTTTGCTAGCTTTGATTGAAGGTAAGCCTAAACTTGGTCAATTTTTCTTTAAATTGTGGCCTTGTGATTTTTTTTCAAAACAAGTAATTAAATAGCTTAAAGGATAAAAACAAGCACTAAATCAAACAACCCATTGTTTGTGGAAAAGAGTAGAAATACTCAATTCCCATTAGTTAGTGGGTTTTGGAAATTGAACATTGTTAATAGTGTTTGGGAAGAAAGAATAGATAGGGATATTATCTTCATCTTTTGGTGAATCAAACTCCAAAATCTATCTCTTAATTCCATTTTATCACTTTCAATGTGAACATGCTAGATATTTAGTAGGCTCACCTCTCAAGATTTGCCTTAATGAGGCTAGTGAGACAGACAACCCAAAGTGGGATACATTTTCCTTTGCTACAAAAATCCAACCCACTATAAAATTAAATGCATGCATCTTAATGGAGTGTGTGAAAAATGGGTATTAAGCTTTAAAACTTCCTCAAGTAGTCCTTCGGGATTGCGCAAAACTCTAACATACCAGTGGTGGGAAGCCTCCTAATTTTGCGGGATGAAAAATTAATGTCCATTTTGAATATAATCTTGATTAAATACCTTATTAAATTAGAAAAGCCTACATTGTAAAGCCATGTTTACAAACTAACTTGTGAACTAGGTAGATTGCTTGAAGTGCTTTTCGTGAAAAAACCCTTGATAATGTGCTTACAAATTTAAACAC
Source organism: Chamaecyparis obtusa (assembly GCA_027943335.1). Classification (NCBI taxonomy): domain Eukaryota; kingdom Viridiplantae; phylum Streptophyta; class Pinopsida; order Cupressales; family Cupressaceae; genus Chamaecyparis; species Chamaecyparis obtusa. The sequence continues at coordinate 29,141 of BSBK01012445.1, read as the reverse complement.
ATTTTTTGTAGAGGGTTAAAAAGAACAAGTGCATTTGTGATTGATTTGTTTGAAAAAAATGTACAACAAGTAAGAGATATCCATTTTGAAAAATCATCTTATATTTTAAATCTCTTCATAAAAAGAAACACTTACCAAGTTTGGGGGAAAACAATCCTAAATCAAAACTTTGTTGAATGCTGGTTTCTACATGATGTCATAGACTCAAACTATATTTACAAGAAGATGGCACCTGCATTGCAAAAGAGGTCCCCGAATTTGAATCTCAAAACTATTTCATAAATCACAACCAAGGGGATAGTCTCCCAAATGATTTTGAAAATAGAATTGATCCAATGGATAGAAACTTTGCATTTCACAATTACATCCATGGAGGAAATGATGAAAATCAAGAAAACATTAATCATGCCAATCAAGGGCCTAAAGAAACACTTGAAGAAAAATACAATACGGCAGCCCAAGACATTAAACTCCTTGAAATTATGGACAAACTAATAGAAAGAGATAGGGAAAGGTATTTCCTTAATTTAGCCCAAGTAGGGGTGAAACTTCCACATGATTATGATGTTGACCAACTCAAGAAAGATAAGGAAGATGATAATCCCATATGTGAAATGAATAAAAAATTAAAGATGTTTGAAGCACAGATTGACTTAATGAAGAAGGCACCCAAACCTAAGCCATTTTAGAGAGTTTTGTGCTCTAAGTATTGAATTCATGCATGACACAACTTATTTAATGAGGATTTTTCCAAGAAGTTAGGAGGCCAAGCCATAGAATGGTTCTAAAAACTTCCACAAGGGATAAAAAAATTTGAGGAATTAGCCTCCAAATTTGTGACTCACTATTCCTACAACATTGTGCATGATATCACCATGCTTAACTTATGCGACACTAAACAACAAGATGGTGAATCTTTCGTAGGGTTTCTTCAAAGGTGGAGAACAGTCTTCGCAAGATATCCACAAAGTATACCCAAAAAGGAAAAGATGGAGATATTTATGAATAACCTAAATGTGGAGATTAATTATAGGCTCCAAGCTCAATGTCCCCCTACTTTTGAAAAACTTATTGAAAATAGGATCAAAATTGAAGAAGTGTTGGTTAAAAGAGTGGAAATCAAGGTATTCAAAGATAATAAACCCTATACCAACACTAATAACAATAATAATTTATCTAATTATAACAATAATAAAGGATCCAACAATCAAACTAATAAACCAAGACTATGGTTGAAAAACAACAATAAAAATATTGTGAATGATGGAGTTGTGGAAGCCCATAACTTAAAGGCTACTCCCTTTAACTTATCAAGAGGGTCAAATCCAACATCTAATGTCAACCAAATGACCAAGGCTCCTTACAATAACAAAAACAACACTAATCACACCAACAACAATGCTAACAACAACAACAACAACAACAACAATCCTTTCAACAATCCTAACATCAACAAGCTTAAGCCATTCTTTTCCACACATCAAAAGAGAAAATTCACCTTTTTAGGAAAACCTTTGGAAAATGCATTAACAACTTTGGTGGCTAATAAAATCATTACCTAGCCCAAATCAAGGCCATATGAACCCCAAGTCAAGCCCAATTGGTGGAATGATTCTCATCATTGTGAATACCATCACAACAAAGGACATAAAATGAATGAGTGCATGAAACTAAAACATCTTGTCCAAGACCTAACTAATGATGGAACAATAAAAGTGGAAAGGCCTCAAAATAACGAAGACCATATGACTTTGAAAAACACTTTCTTAACTCATGAAAAAGGAGAATCATCAAATACCAATCCTAATAACAAAAGAGGTAATGAGAAGGTTACCTCTTCTCATACTTATGATAATACCATCAATACTTTAAGTCGTGAGCAAAATACCATAAATGTGATAGTGGTAAAAGAAAAGCCAAAAAAAGAAACATCTATTGTTGTAACTATGGGGCAAGCATCAAAGATCACTTTATCAGGAAGTTCCCCATGAATTTTCTTACCAAATCAAACCTCATCTTCATCTTCAAAGAAATATAATTTGGTAGACCAATTGTAAAGAATCCCTGCTCAAATCTCTATTCTAGAATTACTCAAGCTTTCACCAAATCATAAGGAGATTATAGAAAAAGACCTAGTGGAGACCAATGTGCCTTTGAATTTAGATGTGGATAAATTCCAAAACATGGTAGGTCATCTTGTTGTACCCCATTGTATATCTTTTTCAGAACAAGATAATATGTATTTAAACCACCGACAAAATCTATCTTTTCATATAGAGGTCCTAATCCACAAGCATAGAGTGAAAAGAGTCCCCATTGATGGGAGAGCCGGCATGAATATTTGTATCTTAAACCTGGTTAAAGCCTTATGAGTTTTTGGGGAGGCTATTGACCCAAAGAAAAAGATAACCATAAAAGCCTACGATGATCAAGAAAGAGCTTCCAAAGGTGTTATAGTACTTCCCATCTGAGTTGGTCCAATGAAAAAGGAGACCATTTTCCAAGTCCTTGATCTAAAATTGACTTACAATATTCTATTAGGAAGGCCATGGATCCATGAAATGTAGGGCGTACCTTCAACCCACCATCAATGTCTCCAATTTTTCTACATGGGACAAGAAGTCATGGAGAGTGGGGATTCGAACCCCTTCCAATATTGTAATAACATGAAGCTTATTAAGGACTCCTTAGTCACACATAATGAAAAAGGGTCTATTTCCAAAAGAATAGAACAAGGACAAAGTTCAAAAGATCTTCCATCTTTGAAAGGAAAAGAAAATGAAAAAAACAAAAGTGTTGTTAAAAATTACCAAATTCCCACTGAGCTAACTACATTGACTAAAGGAAAAGAAAATTTTAATGAGGAAAGTGCTCATGAGGAATAGAAAGAAGACCAAGCAAGATCTATCCAAATTTACACCAAGGATGCCCATTATCAAAAGATGGACCACATGATGAAGAATTTTGAAAATAAATGCCAAATCAAAAAGAAAGGTGTAGGTGAATATTCATTATCTATGATGGATCTACCCTTATCCCCTAAATCCCATGGAAGATGATCCAATCTACCTCATAAATACAATGACCATTTATGAGAGAAAGCACTTCTTCATCCATGGATGGGGAAGATAATGAAATATTAAATTGTCTATATAAAGATGAGGAATTAAGTGCACATGAAAAATGCATTCAACATGTAAGCATTTACACTCATCAATATGGAAAAGGATTTCAAATAATGTAGGAAATGGGATATAAAGGACAAGGACCTTTAGGTACAAGTAGTGAAGGAATAATAGAACCTATTGAAATTTCATGGAGAGATAGTAATGAAAAGACTAGATTAGGATACCTAGAAAAAGGGTATACTTAAAAGAAGTATCCCTTGGTTTATGACCAAATTTTACAACTAGGTTCCCAAAGTGATGAGGATTCAAACAATTGGGAATGAGACTCATTTTCAAGTGATTCATGTCAAGATAAATAGGTTGATGTCATCTATACTTACACTTCTAGCAAGGGAAAGGAACAAGCCTTGGGATCAAATCAAAATGAAGCTTCAAGTTCTAGCCAAGAGATCGTAGATAATGTACCAAGTCGGGAAATTGAAGGAAATCAATAAGTAGGAGAGCCTTATGTTCCATCATGGAGACCTGCTATAGGAGAATCTAACCCTAGATTTAATCCAAGATAGTTTTACCCATTAGAGACCCAATAGGATTGATTTAATCCAAGAGAGTTTTACCCATCAGAGATCCAAGAAGATTTGAGTGTGGAAAATTTTGACCCTAGTTCTCTAGAGCATCTAGAAGAAGTGCATATCATAGATTTAAGTGACACAATGTTTGAGCCTTCAAATGAAGTCATGTCCTTAAACCTTATTGAACCCAATCAAAGCATTAATCCCTTGGTCCTTATCTACCCCGAACAAATTGAATGGGATTCCCTTGAACCTACCATCCTCCCCACATTGTTGAATGATAACTTGGTGTCCCAGTACCTAAATACAGTTGAACCTTCTTCTACCATGGAATGTCAAGAAGATGTGACAAAGGGAAGTATTCAACCTTTCAGTTCGAAAAATAGTAAAAAAAACAAAATGAATAATAAATGGAAAGAATCTAATGTTGAAAACCACATTGTGGCAACATTAAATAAAAAAGAATAAGAAAAAGAAATAAAGAACATTTCTGAAGGTGAAAACCCAAAAGAGCCACCTAAGGAAGAAATGTTGGATACTTTTCCCAAGCACTACGAGGAAAGATCACCTATCTTAATTGAACCAACAAAGAAAGTGAACATTTGGTTAGAATCAGAGCCAAGAATCATACACCTTGTAGCGTCCCTATCTAATGAAGAAAGAACAGATTTCATCAAATTCTTCAAAGAAAAACAAATCAATTTTGCATGGTCATATGATGATATTCGAGGATTAGATCCAAACTTAATTATGTATCATTTGAATATCAGAGAAGGAGTGATACCGGTGAAGCATAAACTGAGGAAGATGCATCCACACAACTTTTCTTATAAAATTGGAATTAGAAAAATTGCTAAAAGTAGGGTTTATAAGAGCCATTAATTATGCCGAGTGGATTTCAAACATTGTGCCTATTTCCAAAGTAGACAAATCTATCAAAATTTGCATGGACTTAGAGATCTTAATCTGGAATGTCCTAAAGATGAATTTCCTCTACCAAGCATAGATGCCATCGTAGATCTAATAGCAGGACATTCAATGTTCTCACTTATGGATGGGTTTAGTGGTTATAATCAAATAAATATAGCATTAGAAGATCAAGAAAAAAATGGAATTTACATGCGCATGTGGGACATTCTAGTTGAATGTTATGCCATTTGGTTTAAATAATGTTGGAGAGACCTATCAAAGAGCTATGGTGACCATATTTCATAACATGATGTACAAGTTCATGGAGGACTATGTAGATGATATAGTCGCTAAATCCCACTAAAGGGAGGAACATCTACCCATCATAGAAAGAATATTTGTAAGATTAGAACAATTCAAAGTCAGGATAAATCAAAAAGAAATGTGCATTTGGCATACAATCAGGAAAACTATTGGATACATAGTCTCAGTAGAAGGGATAGAGGTAGACCCAATCAAATTAAAGGAAATCAAGGAAATGGGGCACCTCAAAACATAAGGAAAATAAGATCACTTGAAGGAAGAATTCAATCTATTAGAAGGTTCATCTCTCAATTAGTAGAAAAGTGCCACAATTTCACTCAACCCCTTCACAAGGACATTTTTCAAATGGGATGAGAAATGTGAAGAAGTATTCACCTTATTGAAGAATTACCTAATGAATCCTCTAAAATTAATGTCACCAATCGGAGCCAAACCCTTAATTTTATATATATCTCGGTGATAGAACGTGCATTAGGGGCACTCATGGTTCAAGAGGACGAAGTTGGAAAGGAAAAGGCCATATACTACATAAGTAGAACATTGGTGAAGTATGAGTTGAATTACACCTTCATTGAAAGAGCATTTTTGGTCGTAGTTTTTTCTTCCCAAAAATTATGCCATTATATGTTATCCCACAAGATTTGACTCATTATAAAGATTGATCCTTTGAAATACCTTCTTAGCAAAACAACATTAAATGGAAGATTGGCCAAATGGGACATGGTTTTAAGTGAGTTTGGCATAGAGTATGTGGACCAAAAATCTATCAAAGGAAAAGTAATAATTGATCAATTAGCAGAGTCACCTTTAAAAGATGAACATCTAATCCAAGTAGAATTTCTAGATTCTGAAATTGTTAATGGTGAAGCAAAAACATAGAAACTATATTTTGACAGTTCCCATACATGGCATGGTTCAGGAGCAAGCATACTATTGATTACTCCTTAAGGGTCCACAACCCCAAAATCATAAAAATTGATATTCCCATGCATAAATAACATATCTGAGTATGAATCATTGGTCATTGGCATAAAGTTGGCATTAGAATGGAAAGTGATAGAGCTACAAATCTATGGAGATTCCCAACTGGTTATTAATCAAATTAATGGCGAGTATCAAACTAAAGAAGATAAGTTGATACCATACAAGAACATGATTGATAATCTTAAGAAATACTTCACTCTAATCAAATTTGAGAAAGTACCAAGGTATACGAATAAAGAAGTAGATGCAATGGCTACAATGGCATCACTTCTCCAAATACCAGATCAAAGCACCAGATATGAATTCTTGGTAGAAGAAGTTGAGAAACGTGCATTTGACACTTCCCATCCTCATACTATTTTATTACTAATGGGACATGACTCACCTTGGTATGGAACCATTTACACCTACTTAAAAGACCAAATCTTACCCTTAGACCATACCATAAATTAAAATAATAGCTTTATACACCAAACTTCTTGCTATACCCTGATATCTGACACATTGTATCACAAGAGTCTAGATGGAATGCTTCTAAGGTGTTTAGAGAAAGAGGAATCAACTTTAGCCTTGCAATAAATCCACGAAGGGATTTGTGGGTCACATTTGAATGGTTTAACTCTAGCTAAGAAAATCCTTAGGATAGGATATTTTTGGCCTTCGATGGAGAAAGGTGTGTCTCACTTTGCAAAAACATGCCATAAATGTCAATACCATAAGAACTTAATCCATGTACCAGCACAAGAGCTTCATCCTATGACTACACTTTGGCCCTTTTATCAATGGGGTTTGGATTTGATAGGGATTATTTATCCACCATCTTCAAATGGTCATAAATTCATCATTACTGTAACAGAGTATTTTACCAAATGGGTGGAAGTTGTACCCTTATCCACCGCCACTGGAAAGAATATATCCTTATTTATATTAAATCTCATAATTTTTAGATATGGTGTTCCTCATACCATCATAACGGAAAATGAAAAACATTTTAAAAATAAGGATTCAAAAGAACTATGTACAAAATTTCATATGGTACATCACTCATCTTCAATATATTACCCACAAGGTAATGGGCAAATAGAAGCTACCAAAAAGAACATCTTAAAACTATTGAAGAAGATTTTCAATAATTCAAGTAGGGATTGGCAAATTCAAATAAACCCTATTCTATGGGCTTATAGGAAAAGTATCAGAACACCAACAGGAGCTACACCATTTTCCCTAGTCTATGGAGCAGAAGAAGTTTTACCTTTAGAGGTAGAAATTCCATCTTTAAGAGTCTCATTGCATGGTTTATTAAGTGAAGAAGACTCTAGGATTGCTAGGTTACACAAACTAGAGCTTCTAGATGAAAGAAAACAACAAGCTTTTGACAAATGAAAAGTGTATCAGAATTGAATGACCAGAAATTATAACAAGCATATCAAACCAAGGGCATTCTAAATAGGTGACCTAGTTTTGTGAGAAAATCCCAAAAATCAAGAAGAAAGGGAAAAGAAAGGAAAATAGGAAGAAAACTAGTTAGGACCTTTTGTGATCACTTCATCTTTTGGCACTGGCACTTATAAACTAACTGATTGTCAAGGAGAAGAGTTGTAAGAGCCAATAAATAGTATACACCTAAAAAGGTTCTACACATGAACCAACTAAAAGGGTATCAAAAAATTAGATGAGAGAGCATCCTATTTATTGTATATAATCAAAATAGATCTCTTAAATACCAAAAACATTGAAAAGCATAAAAGATGAAAAAAAATAATGGAAAATTGAGCATGAAGAAAGCTAAAAACATTAAAAAATAATCCTCAAAAAGATGTTTTCTTGGTGAAAACCTAGAAAATAGGCACCTTGATGATATGGAAACAAAAAAAAAATTTAAAAGGCACCTTGGTGAAAACCTAGCAAATAGGCACCTTGGTAGAAAAAAAATAAGGAAAAAGCTTGAAAAAGAGAAAAAAGAGAAAATCCATTCAATCAATGAAAACCTGGTAAACATGAGCCATTTAAAGTCCAAGTCATTTTCATGCCTATTGGTCATCCTTGTAAATATTGCATTCACCAGCATTTGTATATATTTCATAATAAAACCCCACAGTTGCATTTGCAAGTACCTAAATATTTTGTCACCTAATCTACAAAATGTCCCAAGTCCAAAAAATGCAATTACATAAAACTGGGGGAAAAATTTTACTATAAAGGAGGAATAATTCTACAAAGAAAATGTCAATCTGACACCAAATCAATTCATCAAAACAAAAGTGAAACACTTACTTGATCTGTCTCAATCCTAATCCAAACATCAATTGAACGAAATGCAGAATTTTGATCCAAGATTTCACAAGGACACTTATCTTTTTCAGCATTAAAAATATGAAATGGATGGAACTATAATTGAAATATGGATTCGAAAAATGATGCAAATTTTTTTCTAAGTGTTGACTTGATTTATGAAATCATGTCTTTCTAGAAAATCGATGAAAGTTTTTAAACTAGACCAGCTATGATGAAAGAATGATATTTTATTGGTTTCTAAACAACTATCTTAAGATCAAGGTTTTAAAGTATGTATTATTTGTCTAAAGACATGATCATCAAAGAATCATCGAGGACGTGTAAATACAAAAAATTGAGATCTTTGTTTGTTTATGCAATAGGATACCTTGGATATTTTTATGTTAAATATCATAATACCAAAATCCACTTGCAACATAGAATTCGATGAACATAGTATTCATACTCTCATGATTAATTTAAATCAGTGATAGTTGTACCAAGAATGGGAAAGCACTATGAAAAAAGAAAGAGGTATTCATATCATCATAGTTGAACTAGTGATGGTTGTACTAATTTCAAGATTCCAAAACTGCTCAATGATGAATATAAGCTCCTAATTTTTGAATAGTGACAACTAGCTCCATCCATCCTAGATTAAATGCATTTAAGTGATTTAACTTTCTTAGTTTGAAGAAAGAAAAAGAAGAGAGGGTGGAGTAAACAAAAAACAAATTAGAAAAGAAAACACACATCAAAAACTATATATGATTGAGTGTGTTGGAAATCAAAATCGACTAAAAAATAAAGGTGCTTTGCATTAGACTAATTGCATTTGTTAGATTCATCTCATTCATGATAATCTTGCATCCATTTAGGACATTAACATAAGTTTAATTAAGATTGCGTTACATTAGTTTGCATTCGTTGATAAATTATCATCTTATAGTTGTATTAATTACATCATTAGGACATTATTCATTGGATTTCATTAAGTTCATTTTAAAACATTGCATTTACATTAGTTTTCACACATATATTTTCTTCCATTAATTATCTTTCATTATTCCATTTAAGTTAAATTACATTAGATTGTACTCTATTTAAATCAAATCTTTCACCATGTCATTTAAGTTCATTGCATTAGTTTGCATCCATTGATTAATCATCATCATTTAATTGCATTAATTCATCGTTAAGACATTACTAAGATTACATTGCATTCATTCTACAACATTCCATTTTCAAAATGATCTTATTAGTACATTGCATTGTTCATCTAGGTGCATTCATCAAAACTTATACATTTAAACATTGAATTATATTCAAACTTATAAGTGCTGGGTCATTTACATTTACATTTACATATAAGATTATCATTACATCATTTACATCATTAATCATTAAATCATACAACTTCATAAATTCTATAACTGCATCGATGACATTTTACATCACATTTATATTGTCTGAATCCATTACATTTATATCCATTACATACATCCATACCATCAAATGAAGTGCATTCATAAAGCATGATCATGTATCATTAATAATTAATATCATTAAAATATTATATCAGAAACATTAACACATCTATCACATACATTCATCTATACTATGTCATAAGTAAGACAATCATTTAAGCGTAATTAGACATGTGCATTCATATCATAAACTACATTTGAAAAAGCACAAAGACAAAGAATATATAGAGAAAAAATCATGTAGATCAACATATTGTATCAAGCACCTAAAAATAAAGTCCAACACATAATGACATCATATAAAGTAAATCTATCAAATGAGTATCAGAGTCCATAGTATCATCAAAGTCCATGAGTATCTGGAAATCAAAGTCCATCAAAGTATCAACAAATATCAAATCATAAGCAACATCAACTGATAAAAGAATAATGTGAGTCCAATGTCTCGATATAAAAAATGAACATCATGTACACCAAAGAATAAATATATCATCTAAAAATTGTCGATTTCCAGAACCACTAGCACCATCAGGACCATGATCAACATCTCAAGCAATACTCAAGCTCGCCTGTAATCCATGTGGACTCATAGAAGCCATGAAGGTCTATATCATTAAACTAAGCTGGGTCACTTGATGTCTCATCTCTGACTTCAAATATCAAACATCTGAGGCCAATATTGGTGTAGGAGAAGCCTGTACTGATACCTATGGAGGAGCCTAAGCAGGTGGAGCTTGTGGTGGAGCTATAGATGAAGATAGAATGGAAGTAGATGGAATAGAAGAAGATGGAAGAATAGAAGAAGATGGAAGAATAGAAGTAGATGGCATGGAAGAAGAAGAAGAAGGAGCATGTACAAGAGGAGCCTGTGAAGGAGCCTATAGAGGTGGAGATGTTGGACGACACTCTGCCTGATCTAATAAAATTTGTACAGCCTGGGCATCTACGTTAGCCACAACCTATGCACCCACTGTCTTGAATACCCTAACTCTATGTTGGCCCCATCTAGCCAGTCTATCCTCACCCACCTGATGTAGGGATCTATATGGTCTACCCCTAACTCTCACCTGACCACTCCTCATCCATACTCAGCCTCTAGGAGGAATAGGCATAGTAGCAATGATTGGAATAAAGACCCTACCTCCTCTCTCACCCTGTTGATCCCATCATCCCTGAAGAGATCGTCTCTAACCCCCAAGACTGGCATCACCATCTCTATCATCATCGTCAGACTCCTCATCGATCCCAAGTACTCTCTCAGCAGGATCAGTAAACTTGGGAAATGGGTTTAGAGTGAACCACACTATATAGTCATCAATTATCCTTGCATCTATAATTTGGTCCCTCATATCCCACACTAGATGGGGCAGTTGCATTAACTCCTCTCAAGAAGTTAGATAATCAATCTATGGGCCCCATAGGGACCTCTCTACCTCAACTCGGGCGTATAATGCCAATCCATATGGCATACCCTATATCTATCCATACTGTCATAGGACCCTCAGAAAGTAGAATCTCTCAATAATCAAGGGCATGCACCCTATTATCCAATGAGGAATACACATAAATGGTAACTCAACTGCATCCTCAAGCCATACATCATAACCAATATATGGCCGCCAAGTGACCTGATTAATATCATCAATAATGCACTACCAATAGTCTAACTTACCCAAATGGGCATGCACCACCATACCCTCATACATCCAAGCAAAGGTCTAGCCTGGATCATGATGATGAACTAAGATAGGTTGAGTGATAGGGATGTGCTCCCATATCCATAATTGTAAAAGGACCACCTAGTAGAAAGAATGGCCCCACGATGATACACTGCATTGTGCATCTCATGATATAACTATGCAAGCACACAAGATCCCCAATCAAATTTGTGTGGCTGAGCAATCATATCCTCTAGAATATGGCCCCAACCGACAGAAAAACCATTACCTCATCGATTAGGTACAAGGAACCCACCAACGAGTGCACCCAAAACTACAGGAAGATTGGGAAAGGATGGAAACTGAGCCTAGTGAATAGACTCATCCCCAATGTTAGGACTAGAAAATACTCACCTGCATCCACCTAGTCATAATAAATTAGCTCCCCATGACTAGGGATATGCAGTAGTTGATACACATCCTTAGGAGTGATGGTTATCTCCCCCATCGGTAAATGGAAAGTGCTATGGTTAGAGAGCCAGCACTCTGCTATAGTTATCAATAGACCTTGATTCATACATAAAATTTAGGGAGAGAAAGAAGGAATGAAAAACCACATCTGCCAATGACTCAGCGCTCAGGACCACTCAAGTCATCAATCATGTTGAATGGAAATGGGTATAGACCACAGACATCGATCTTTTTAAGCTCGGCCTGCAAAAGCAATTTTAAATACATCAGTACTCAAAAACATCAAATATTGGATCATCTTAAGTCAATCATAAATTTAAACCTAATCAAACAATAATTATTTTTCTTGATTCTATTTAGAGAGGACAACAAATTTATCATCATCCTCCATCTAAATCAAGATTGACAATCAAACATTCAATATGACATGACTGGAACTGACATCATACGACTCGCTATCAACCAAACTTGATACCTAAGCCAATCAAATGATTGACGACACTAGACAGATCCAAAAATTGACTCATAAGCTCTCACATTTGACTAAACAGGGTATATGCACTATTTAAATGCTTAAAAGTGCTAAAATTCAAAAGCATAGTTTAAAATGGTGAAAGTGCTACAGAAATTATTAAACATGCTACAAAAATGTGTACACACTACAAAACTTACTATGCACTATAGGAAACCCCTGTACGTGCTACTAAAATAATCAAAAGCACAATCAAAATTATATGCGCTATAGAAAAGGGCGATTGTGAACCAAGCCCTAGTTTAAACGCTTGTACTCCCTACTAAACCTAGAGTACGTGTTGTAGAAAATTGTGGATGCACTTGAGAAAGATTTTACACATTGCTAAAACTATTGTACATGCTATTTAATTTGTTAAAATAAAAATATATAGTTTTTCATAGAAAAATCCATTTTCTTCAAATTAAATGTAATAATTGGTAGAGCAAGTTGTCAGAGTATATACTAGAGGTCCATAGCCAGGTGGACTCATATACTGGAAGCCTCACTCGAACCTATGCTCACAAATCAGGATCACCATCTTCAAAAAGGCTCAGAGAGGGTCAGAGAAAAAATTCAAAAGGGGAGGTAAAAATCAATAGTAAAAAGACCTTTTACCCCTATATATAGCCCAGTTTGACCTAAAAGGGGCATCTTTGACCAGAATATGACCACGAACCAAAATTTAATCACTTGTTCAGCCAAATCAGGGGCATTTCTCATCACATTGATGCAAATACATAATCGGAAATGAAAATTAAATTCATTATTAATTGAACTCATTCAATGCAAATTTATCAAAAATACAAAATCTTTTATCACATTCAAATTTCATTTCATTTTCGAGGGGGCAGACAGTCAGATAATCAGGATCGACATCATAATTAGTGAATCAAGGGCACAAGCATCAAATCAAAGAACAGTCTTTTATTGAATTATTTTTTGATTATTAATCGAAAGGGGCATAAAAAATCAAATCATATCAAATCAAACATCATAGCAGACAACTTATCATCAAAAGAACCATCAAGGACCTAAAATCAATCAGCACTGCATCAGTTTTATCATCAAAATCCATATCTTCTATCAAGCATCAAATTAGACATCAAAACTAATCATGACTTGGCATCAAAAGGATCAGGACATTCTTTGAACCGATACGCTTTGTGCATCAATTCAAAAAGGGGCATTTGTAATCACCTGAAAATAGATAAGATCAATTAATTGAGCAACTAAGGAAAAAATAAAATCAATCTAAAATCAAAGATAAATTACAATCAAGCTATAATCCAAATTTAATTAAAAATCAAAAGCCATAAAATCAATTTAAATCAAATAAATCATGATAAATCAATAAATTATGCAATTAGTCTAATTAATTGCATAGTTCATTTAAATCAAATCAACCCATTCAAGGGGTACACATGGCTAAACATATTAATTAAATTCAATTAATTAAATCATATCTTCCTAAACCACCAAATGGGAGGAAAAGGCATCAACCAATAGGATTCGAAGACTAAGCTCCCATGGATCAAGCTCACATTGAATCTCCATCACACATAAGGAGAAAGAATCTTGTCCACCTATTTTGTCCTCTTGTCCCAAGTTTCGAGGACAAAATATTTAAATGGTCTCCAAAGGTGGAACCATGGACTTAACCCTAATCAAACCATGATCAAATTAACTCCACCCCCTATCCTTGCCAAAATATATAAAAGTAAGGCATAATTCAATCAATAATCATCCACAATTATTTGAATAGCATCAAACTTCTTGCAATTTTAAGCTAGAAAGGCAAATCTAGGAGCTAATTAGACTAATTTCTTTTGGAATTAATTGTTTTATCTTTTTTTTTTATCATAATTTCTCATATTAGGACTGTCACTAATGGAATCTTGCTAAGAGATTTTCATTAGCATCCATAATTAGAGAGGCATAAAATGTTCATTTATCATTTATCTTGCTTATTTAAATTGCTAGTTGTGGTAATTTAATTTATATTTTGAGTTATTTGATGAAACTAACCCTATGAAGGTGCTTTCCATAGCACATAAAGATTTTACAAAAATGAACACCATCTAGGTACTTAGCCTCCATAATTTTGCACCAGTCAGCAGATCCCTTGACAATGGTCCAGGCAACCTTGGACAACAGAGCCCTATTAAGGTTGTAAATTTTTCTTCTACCTAAACCACCTAGTGATTTAGGTAAGCAAACCTTGTCCCAACTAACTAGGGGGAGACTGTTCTTTTCCCCACATCCGGACCAAATGAAGGTTCTTTGTATTCTTTCTAGCTTATTAGCCATGAAACTAGAGATTTTAAAGATAGAAAGGAAATACACGGGTATGCCTTGAAGGGAAGCAACAAGGAATTGGAGCTTACCAACACTGTTGAGGATCTTACCTTTCCATCCCGCCAGCTTCTTTTGGGTTCGTTCTAGTATGGTGTTCCAGAATTTATTCTTCATATTTTTTTATAGTCAATAGGAGCCCAAGGTAACTGGCAAGGAGAGTATCAGCCTGCTAGCTCAGAATCTTCAAGATTTTTCCATGTACTAAAGGATCAATGTTGAAAAATAACATTCTTGTTTTGTTATAGTTAATGTGTTGTTCTAAAGCACTAGCATACATATCAAGCATCAGTTTCCACATCCTTGCTTCCTTAACTGAAGAGGTTCCAAAGAAGAGGGTATCATCCATGAACTTTGGCAAAACTGACGAGGGCAAGGTAGTTGCTAGTTTAATTCCCTCAATTTCTCTAGATTGGACCAACTGCATCATGTTACACCCAAGACCTTAGCAAGAAGGATAAAGAGGTAGGGAGAAAGAGGGTCCCCTTGGTGGAGTCCGTTACTTGAGATGAATTTGGTACCTGGTTTGCAGTTGAACAACACTGACAATCTAACAGTTTCTATATAGGCCTTGATAAGAACAATAAAATCTTGAGAAAAACCAAAAGAAGCTAAAACCTTATAGAGAAAAGTCCAATTCACTTTTTCATAGGCTTTTGTGATATCAAGTTTGAGAGCCATCCCAATAGCCTTACGATGGTCAATGGATTGTAGGATCTCATGCGTGGTAATGGATAGGTCCATAATTTTCCTTCCAAGGACAAATCCCTTCTGGTTAGGACTGATAATCTCATTTAGTAGAGGTTTGATTCAGTTGACCATGATCTTCAAGAAGACTTTAGAGTGTATTAATGAGACTTTTGGGTCTAAAGTCCTCCATAACTTTGGGCTCCACACACTTGGACCATAAAAATATAGGCGTCATTATGCTACGTAAGGATTTTCTTAGTTCTAAAGAAGCCCAAGGGCACTCTAGTCACATCAGATCCAACAATGTCCCAAAATGCTTAGAAAAAGGTGGGGGGAAACCATCCAAGCCAGGGTCCTTATAGGGTCCCATAGAGAACATTGTCATACGAACCTCCTCATCATTGTCTCTGTCCATGACAACCCTTTGTTATGGGCTTGTTCTTTTTATATTCTTAGCTTTCCTTATTATTTATGCTTGATTAGTGGCTAGTTCTACTTTATTAAAGAAAAACACATTTTATACCATTATATTAGTAGATTATATTAATCAATGTTTGTCATCATACAAACTAGTTATATTCAAAATAATTATATGTTTCTAATTAGCCTAATAAACTTATTAAAGAATGCAATACTAGATCAAGACTATCAATCTTAGAGTAAAAGGTTATCTTCCTTGTAATTGTGTGTGTTAATGGTAAGACAAACTCTTACATTAAGTTGACAATAATTTACCTGTCAAAATAGAAATATTAATTATAAACATAACATAATTAGATGATGAGAAGTTTTCAAATAAGATAAATTAGATGTATATAATTAAACTTTAAAAATTCTATTAAAATTATATATATAATAAAATTTAAATATCATTAATGACCATAATTTAAAATAAAATAAAAATTTAAGATGAATAAAATAATTTCAATTAATATCTATCATTAATATTTAACATATTTATACTAGTTTTATTTTGTAATTTTACATGCACTAGCATTATTTTCATTATTGTTTTAGATCAAATTTAAACTATAAATTTTCAATTTTCAATTTAGAATTACGGTATACAAGCAATTGCGAATTGGCTTATCAATCAGTGTTTTACTAATGGATGACTTAATTTGTTTTTACTCTGATTCTGTATACACTAATATTAAACCCCTTATTATTTAGAATCGACTAATCTTAAATTCTAAATTTAAAATTTACCAATTACACGCAATTGCTACTTGACTTAATCAATCTCAATTATCCTTTTATTAATTTATGTAGATTGATGGATTAAGTTCCATCCACTCCATATTTTTAACTTATTAAGGATAGATTTGTTAAAAGCAAAACTCTTACAAAGCTTGATTATAAAACTAATACAATCAATAATCCCGAATTATTTGGTGAAAGTTAATAAACTTATTCCTTTATCAGAGATCAAACAAAACCAGTTTTTCAACTGATTTTTTAATTCAAAAGTTTTACAGTCGGTGTCTTCACACTATCATAGTTTATTGGTAAACCCTAACAGAACATTATTGAGGAGCAGTCAATAATAGTAGATCTCAACGTCTTTGAATTAAGGTTGATAATCGTGTTGCTTGGGCACTATCACAGTCAGCACTCCACCTTCTATGCTTGCTTTCGCCTCATCCACCTTTGCATCCTCCGATACCCTGAAACGCCTCGCGAAACTCCCCTTAAAACGTTCAAAACAGTGATATTTTTCCTCCTCATCTCCGTTTTCTTCCTCTTTCCTTCGTTCAACGCTTATTTCCACAATTCCACTGTCTGCCATTCGTAATTTCACCGCCTCTTTCTTCACACCTGCAACGAAACACACAGAGAGAATCACATTTCATTTTCGTCAATCGAAAGGCAGAATTCAATATTGAAGCAAAATGGTAATGGAAATGAAACCCTAAATAAATACCAGGAATGTCAACATTGAAGATATGAGCATTCCGAGTTTCCTTCCAATCGACCTGTGGAAATGGAGAGGGCGGTGGCGGTGGCGGAGGCGGTTTGACATAAGAAGACATTCTCAAGCCATCGCGGACGGCGTCTTTTGCTCTATTCCAACATTCAGGCCATAATTGCTCTACATTCGGCATATTGGGGGCTTCACGGTTATCAGACATTTTGTTTCAGCCACCCGTTATCTCTCCTGACGATTCATAAATGCTAGATTGAGTTGTCTTATATATATAATGCCCAAATTTGTTCCAGACGTTTCCCAACGGGCAAAATATTCGTAGCACGTTAATTTAACCGTTTGACAGTTTCACTCTAGTCGACCAGTGTTTAAATAATATAAAATAGGCGTAGCGATCTTATGATTTATTATAATACTTTAAAAAACAGATTTACTCCACCCAATTTGTACAGCAGGGAGTATGCTTATAATTTAAAAAATCAATACATTCTAATGAAATTTTAAGTTTATTTATCTAAGAATTTTAATCAGAAACATATTAGAGTGTGTTAGATTTTACAAATTTTATAAAACTTTATAAGTTTAGAAAAATGTATTTTAACATTAAAATATGGTTTTTCAAATAGTGAAACTTAAAATATTTTTTAAGTTAAACAAAATTTAAAAGATATATTTTATTTTATTAAAATTGAAGATAAATTCTACTTTAAATGTTGATATTTTTTGCATTTATGATTAGGGTTGCAATTAGAATTTTTAACTTTTAAAAATTATGTTTAATTTTAATTTTCTTTTGTTTAATGTTTAATCTTAAAATCAGTTTTTTAATTTTATTAATATGGATTTTGTTAAGTAAGTATAGTAAATGAGGGGGAAAAAATATATGCATAGAAGAAATGATAAATATATGAAAATAAATAAAATGGAATATGTAATAAAAAAAGAGATGAAGGAAACATTTTTTTTAAATTTTCTTTTGTTTAATGCTTAATCTTAAAATCAGTTCTTTAATTTTATTAATATAGATTTTGTTATGTAAGTCTAGTAAATGAGGGGAAAAAAAAAATATGCATAGAAGATATGATAAATATATGTACATAAATAAAATGGAATATGTAATAAAAGAAGTGATGAAGGAAACATTTGTTTTTGATAAAAGAAGTACATTAACAACATATTAACACCATTGGTCACACAGGGCTAATTCAGCGTCTAAAAAACTTAACCATAAAATAGGGAAGCAAAATAAAGGACCTACGACCAATAGGAAGAGGTCTCTGTTATCTTCATTAGCTTCCAATTTTCCTCCAACCAACTTCTCCTCCACATTGCACAGGGTCACCACCGACACATGCATGACTTTGAGAGAAAACATGTTCATATCAGTGGCGCGGGCTTTGATTTCTCTCATGTCGTGCTTGAGGCCGAGGATCTCATTATCAAGCTCAACGAACTTCTATTTGAGGGAGCCCTTAAACTTTTCATTCCCATCCAACACCACAGAAGTGTGCTCAACACAAGGGGAATTGATCTGCTAGGTGTGGGGAGAGGGTTCGGGTGAGGTATGGCTACAAGGCATTTCATCCATCACCGACAAGGTGTTCATGGGGCGAGTGCTTCCAGACGTGAGTTCAAGTGTTCAGTAGAGGAGTCTTTAATCGAACCAGTGGAGGTAGAGGTGTCATCCTCTGACTGGGACTTCTCCTTAGAATTCATTTCCCTGATTTTTCTTTTGCATTTCTCCTTGGCAATTTTGTTAGAATGTCGGACTGTACCCCCCAAATCCACCTCCAACTCAACCTGGCTTCCTGAATTCCTCCATTTTTTGGGCTTCCTCTCAGTTTCAGGGGTGCTATTAGCCGTTGTTTCATCTTTAGCTTTGATGGATTCAAAGACATGGGATTCCTCTAAAACCTCTGCCCTTTTAAAGGGGTTCCTAACACATCTCTTGCGGCCTTTACCGTCTTATACTAATTATACTATGATATTCTCTTAAAATAAACTTAACATTAAATAGTAATTAGTATTAACGTGCCAATTTCATCATAATGAAATTATACTTCAAATGGACAATTCTTTTTTTTTTTTTTTTGAAAAAGAGATAATTATACAATGAAATTAGGGCCCCTTATCCATGTACCTCTAAACTAAACAATTTTGAATTGAAAATAGTAATAGCGAATTAATATGGAGACATTCATTATTCATGTGCAAATTGATTTAATTGTGTCGAGTAGATTTTGAATAAAGATGAAATTATTTTTCATATGTAGATTTGAGTAAAGCTGGAAATGATTTTCATATGTAGGAGGTAAACGATTTCTTATAGATTTATTGTGCTTTCAAATTGAAAGCTTGTAAGATTGATTGTAATGAATTGGGAGCTTTTCATATCGTTTATAAGTTTCAATGTTAATAGTTTGCAGGGCATTCAATGAGGATGAATTAAGGCTTAATGAGAAAAGATGTGAAGTTACAACCACCAAAGTACAACTAATAGGAATATTGATCAGATATTTACTTTTAGAAGTCTAATACTATTGTTAGAAGTGAGTAGTTTAATTCTACAATGAACTTAAGAAAACAAATGTGGAGACAAAAATTACTACGTCAAAATTGCATTTATTTAAATTATGTTCCAAGTTCTTGGTACAAACCTATATGGAAAAGTGAGTTACATGATGAGGCTAACTTATCTATTGTGAGTGAATTTTTGGATGTATAAATGCATAGTTTTTGCCTATGTATGTACTGGTGTAGGAAAGAAAGGTGCAATGAGAGGCAAAGTTGAAAAACTATATTTGTTTTACTGGTTTGAATTTATCTTAAGTCTTCTAAAATATTTTTTTAATGATATCATGAGTTTTAGAATGGTTGAAAATTATGAAAAAATATAATAAAAAATTATGCTAATAATTGTGGTCAAATAAATAAATAATAATTGATTATTGATAGAAATGGGTACCAGAATAGATGAAAATAATAATTCTAAAAATTAATAAATTGGACACTAAAAAAGATCCTTTTATTAATCATTCAACTAAGTTACATCAATACAACTTC
The DNA here is from genome assembly GCA_027943335.1 of Chamaecyparis obtusa. NCBI lineage: Eukaryota > Viridiplantae > Streptophyta > Pinopsida > Cupressales > Cupressaceae > Chamaecyparis > Chamaecyparis obtusa. The sequence goes on along the minus strand of BSBK01012445.1, from coordinate 8,788 downwards.
TCTTTCCAAATTACTTCAGCACTTCACTATTTCAACAATCACTTTGTTATCCTTAATCATTTGAGGTATAACAAGTGTATATCCCTTTCTTTCTATTTGTTATCTTCAATTAATCACATTCTACATGTGCATATATATGAAAAAACCTCTCTTCCCCTATTCTACATGAGGGTTTGATTCTTTTATTTATGGAGCATGCTAGGGCTTTGCACATAGAAAGAAATCCTCCACCCAAAACAAGTATTGAGTTTAAAATTAAAGTGAGGGTGCATTATGGGGATAACTCCTCTGATTAGGAGAAATTTGATTCTTACAATGATGAAGTCTTTCAAATTTAAAAGAAGAAATGGACCTCGTGTAACACCCAATTCAAAAAATGTATTTTTATTTAATGACAATGATTCTAATTATAATCTATCGGTTGACATTGTCCCTGATTCTCTAAACCCCAATCCTTATGTGAAAGGAAAAAGGAAATCTAAGTTGTTTGCTTTGGGAAAATCCAAACATGGTAGTAAACATGTTTGAATTGGAAGAAGCAATTTGTCTTCTTTCCGATCACCTTCCCTACACTCAAGAACCTTTTAGGCATCATAACTGACCCATATGAATCTATTCCACTAATGCATAGGGCTATAGTAGGGGATACTCGCAAACCCTTAAAAATAGCACATAGGCAATTTTTGGTTAAATGTGAATAACTTTCTGAAAACGCAACATAAGAACCTCAGACTTCAAGCATTTGAAAGATAACTCACTCCCCTTGAACAATATCTTAAGTTTAATATCACTTGAAGTCTTGACAGGTTCTTACCAAAGAAAATAACAACAACAAAAAAGAAATTTGTAGGAAATGAGAATTTTATTTGATCAAGAACTTATTACAAATGTTTTCAACCACACCAACCCCTAATTTGACCTTTTGGAGGCACATTCAAACATTTACCATCCATTAAAATGGTTCTAACCACCCTTTTCAATTATTTAAGTGTTTGGTTTTAAAATATTGCTTGACAACTTGAAAACTTTTCAAGCAATTTTACAACTTTTATTGTAACTTTTAAAAATTTCTTGCAAATGACTTACAACTCTTAGAAAATCTTACAAACCTACCTAAAATGATGTTAAATAATAAATTACACTAATTTCACATCTTTTGGGCCTTAATTGAATGGTTGACAAAAGTTGAACCTTTGAGGACTCCTTCGATCAATGAGATATGATTGGCACAAAGACCTTACAAAATGATGAAAAATGATTAGAAAAGGATTACCAACAGTCCCTTGGA
>BSBK01012445.1:0-2500 GCA_027943335.1 Chamaecyparis obtusa | reverse complement strand
AAATACAACCTCTTGGAAGATGTGCGGACTTGCCAAAAATAGATCGGTCGCATGATCGCAAGAGTAAGAAAAGTGCCATGTGATCATGCGGCAATGAAAGCCCTGATAGATGGAAATGCAAGTACAGAGGAACTGGTGGCGGGATTCGACTAGGAGACTACTACTGAGGTTATGTCTAGGTTGGCTTCTCACAAAATGGAGACAAAGAAGGGATTTGATGCAGTGAGATGTTCATGTTCAATCTCAGGGCGCTCACAATTTCTACAAAGCTGGCAGTTTAAATACTGATCGATGATCCTTACTAGCATATCATCTAGTTTTTTGTCGCATGATCTCATAGCGTGAAAAGGGGCCTATGCGATCATATGACAAGAAATCATATCAGTCCTCTCACTAGCGGCAATCCCTGCAACTTTGATTGTTAGAACAACAAGTTTGTCGCATGATCTCATAGCTTGAAAATAGCCTACGTGATCATGCGACAAGCAGTCATATCATAATTGATGAAGTGGCATGTTTATAAATGATAATGATAATGCAAACATGATATTAAGTGCAGCCATGCAATTATTTAGATGATTACAATATTTCTATACCAATTAGTGGCCACCACTTCACTAATTGGTATAGAAACAAGTCCCTTGAAGCAAAAATTATGAGTGCCCGAGTAATGCTAACAAGAAATATGTAATAGTACTTGAGGCAAAAAAGCTGATAGACTTTGGTATACCAAGTTGCAACAAAATACCTTATACTATTTTGAGTACTGTTTCCATCTATCATAGAGATTCATTACGCACAATCTCCATGATAGATGTAATACTATCAATTCTGTTAGATGGCAAGTTGGAATCGAAGAAAATTTTACTACAACCATAATTTGCAAGTATATTTGCCAATTTATTACCTTCTCTAAGAGTATGGGAAATAGAAAATGAATCCAGGGAATCAATGAGGTCCCAAATTTGCTAAAGAATATACCTCAATTGCCAATTATGAATAGATCTATTGATGCAAGCATTAATAACAACCATTGAATCACCTTCAATGTGTAAATTAGAAATTGACATTTTCTTAGCAAGTGTCAAGCCTTCTAGTAATGCCATGGCTTCCACCATATTGTTAGTGCCAGAGCTGATGGGGGCAAGCCACATATGCCACGAGCCCGCCTAGATGATTTCTAAGACAAGCACCAATCCCAGACTGCCCATGATTCCCTCTAGATGAGCCATCAAAATTTAACTTGATAACAAGAAAATCAGGTGGGATCCATTTGATTGAGGATCTCATTATGGGGACTTTTATGATCCTAGGGAAAATCGAACACAAAGGTAGAGAAATATATTTCCAATTATTCAACACCTAGCTGTCACATAAGGAAAAGATTGAATTAGGGCTAAAATGAAAAGATGAGCTACTATTAACTTGTTCGGAGATGAGCCTTTCAATTGAAGAGATAACATCATTAAGACCAGAGACCTCTTTTCTAAAGATACGTTTGTTTCATTCCCACTAGATGGACCAGATTACCGAGGAGGGAATAACTCTCCACAAGCAGGCAAAGATGGAGGATGAAAATAGAGAGGGCCAGGATTGGAAGAGCTCTCTAATAGATCTAGGGAGGGGAAAGGAAATAGATAATTTGTTCATAACAAACCCCCAGCATTGATGAGTGAATGGACACTGTACAAAAAGATGGTCAGGTGTTTCCTCTTTATTCGCACATAAGACACAAGAGAAAGGGTCTTCTATATGCAGCTTAGCGAGCCTGTCGCTAGTCAGGATTCTATATTGAATGCCCAAAGAGGTGAAAACAACCAGCTTTGGGAAGAATGCTATTGTCCCAACAAAATTTGAAGGCATGCTATGAAGAATGTTGTACCTCAGATTGAAGAAGAGCCTCATATCCTGCCTTAATAGAGTAGGACCCTTGCTTAGAAGGACACCATACAAGTCTATCCTTTCCTTTAGACAAGAAAACTAGTCTCTTAGATAAGAGCATCACAAATTCCTTTGCAAGGCTATTCGGTAAAGGCAAGGTTGCAGTGTTCTTCCAAGAAACCTTGTGAGAGATTATGTCTACATGATCCACATAATCTACTAGGAGATCTCCCCAGTGAAGAGAGGAAATCCTCATGACTTCAGACATAGAACCTATGGCACATAATGGTGGCTATCCATTCCAAGAGTCTTGCCAGAAAAGGACCTGAAGGCCTTCATGTATCTGCCAGGTTAGATATTTAGTAACTACTTCTCTAGAAGTCATCATGAAGTTCCATGTAGGAGAGCCAGATGGAGGATTGGAGATAGTGAAAATATGATGAGGTGAAGGATAATCTAGGTATTTAGACTGCATAATTTGACACAAAGGGATTGAGATCTAAAATACATATTCCAGACAAGTTTTCCTCCAAACGCCTTGTTTCTAAGAGACACATTCTGAAGACCCACTCCACCAGACCGCTTACTACAAGAGAGTCTTTGCAATGAGAGAAGGGGA
>BSBK01012444.1:0-255000 GCA_027943335.1 Chamaecyparis obtusa | reverse complement strand
TAAAACCCTGCTCTGATACCAAAATGTAATGCCCAAAATCCACTGGGCATTACACAGCTTATTTTCTTCTCCATTAATTTCTAATGTTCAGATTATAATTCTAAACAAAATGGTAGAATATATAAAACAAAGAACTTTTATATAGCTAATGAAGATTTTAAAACTATAATACCCTTAGATAATTTCAGATAGAATTGAAGGAAATTAAATCTATATTATTTCCCATTAGAACTTTTAATCTCATTACAGAATTTACACAATCATTTTCTGGGATTGAAATTTGCAATTAATGTAACATAATTATAGAATAGGCTTGAATTATTAATTCAATTATGAACTGATCTTTTACATACCCATAACAATTTTCATGTACCTAAATGAAGGAAGCTAAATTTAAAATTTATTTAAAGATTCGGTAATTTAACTATTCAAGAGGTATTAATTTTACAAGGAATGAATTTGAAATACAACTAGTAATAAAACCTTCTTTCAAGAGTATAACATATGAACCTTATATTTCAGCCTTTCACTTTTACAAATACAATATCTTGGAGAACATTATGAGATGATTAAGATTACTTAAACTCAATACACTAGTAATCATTCCTTTAAAATAATTTCTTTCAACTTAAACTTGAAACTTCAACTTGAACTTTATCTTTCACTAAGCAACAAAACATGCAACAGAAAAACATCATCCACATGATCATGGAGGCTCACCTCCCAGCCTAGGCCATTTCATGTCCACCCCTGAGCTAGGAGAAACAACAATGGGTAGGTAACAAACATGCAAACTCAGAAAAATATACAAATTACACATTGAGACATATGCACACAAAATTTTACTCCCTTTTCCCAAGCTTACACAAAGGATCAAAATTAGATCTATGGATGGGTGATGGTGGAAACTTCACATATGGAGACACCTTACTCATACATAAATAAACATGAATTTCCATACTTTCTTACATGCATTCACAAGGCTTCTTCCAACCAACATCTCAACATCAAGAATATAATCACATCCCTTATGGCCCCCAAAACAAATCAAAACATGAGTAGGCTCTCAAGGATGCACATACATCCTAGCTCTCAACATATTGACTTCCCAACTAGGCCCATTACCCCAACACCATCCTCAAATTCTCCCAAGAATGAGGGGAATCTTGCACACCCATAAGCATATGGCAAGAACAAGATGGTAAAACAAGAATGAGCCAAAAACACATTGAAACAACACAATGTAAGATTCACACATAAGATGCAACAAATTTGAAGGATTCACACAAGTTTCTTCTTCTCAATACAATCACACAAACATATACATGATAGAATTCACCAACCTTTATCCTAAGTAATGTCAATTTGATGGTTTGAAGAAGAGCTTTCCCTTGCTTCCTAGCTTGCTTCCTTTGTGAAATCTACTATAAAATCTCTCAAGTTCTTTCCTCTCTAACTCCCAAAAACTAGCCTCCATAGAAGTGAAATCTAATTCCTAAATCTCCATTCCTCAAAGACTTTCCATTTCTCTCTCATACCCTCATTCCTAAGCAAGTTGGTTTCTAGATTCTAGCTCCCATGACACTTGCCCTTGCCATGGACAAGGAATGCAAAACAAAACATGAAAAGGTGTGATATCCTATCTAAACATTCTCCAATTTCGAGTTTACCAAAAATGGTCCTTTTAGAGAGGCAAAATAGTGGTCTAGGGAAGTGGAAATGGTAAAAATAGGCCCCCTAACCCATGTACATGACTTAGGGCACTAAAACACAACCTTAACTACCCTCTAGGACTCCACAGAACCCCTCAAAAAACTCCATTTAAGATTTCATCCGAAAATGGCATAATGATTACTTAAATCTTGGTTCTCTAAACCACTATGTAAGCCTATGGATTCCTAAAATAGCCCAAGGGAAGAAGGTGGGGTCCATATTCCACTAGGGCATGCCATGTCACAAAAGTGTCAAGTGACAACTCATAGAATTTACACATCACATTACATACTTGGCATGCCTAGTGGACATTTGACATTAATATTTTCACAAAATGAATTTACATGTAATATAACATTTACAAACATTTACCATTCACATACACACATGGATCACTTTTATGAATAAAAACATGTTACAATGAGGTCATACTCTTCTTTAGAGCTGAACTTGGTTTTAAACTGTTTCACATAGACCCATGATTGTTTTCCCATTTTGCAACCATGGTCACAACATGCACACTCAATTCAGATGTCAATACCACATAAATCCAATGCATAAATGATCATATCAATCATGAAGTAGATACAATAATAGCATCTATACTCAATACATAAAGAAACTAATTATCATGAATCATAAACATATTCCTAAGTTAACCATCAAACCATTGTACTATCAACATTTTCTATTCTATAAGATAACATTACAAATACAAAATTGAACCATGGTACTATCAACATTTTCTTTTCTATAAGATAATGTTACAAATGCAAAATCCAAAATGCATATATCATAAGGTAAGCATGGAACCATTAAAAGAATATAAAGGGTACGAATAACATCATCGGCATAAATAATAACCATCTCATCAGGTATAATGATAGGAAAACTAAATCCAAAATATGTCTAGTGTCTCTAAACAAAGTATCAACAAGGTAAACCAAATGTCAAAACAATAACCGAGCTAGGATGGGTTGGGGTGGGACCTCACATAGTTAAATTAAATCTATATTAGCATTTATACAAAAAAAAATATGCTAATACAACACTTAATGGTAAATAAATTAATTCCTATAGTCCCATGAACCTTAACATTGCATATAATCATTAATTCATTATATTGAAAGTAAATGCAATGAATTTAAATGATAATTAAATCCATTTTTTCTCAATTCACAAATGAAAAAGTACAAATACTATTGCACATAAATTAATGGAAGCTATAAATTTTCATTGCATCATGGCTCATAAATGTACTTTTCAATAGATTAAATAACATTAATTTTTACAATTTCAAAGGCATGATTTTGCAAGGAAATCTCTGATCCCCAATTTTACATATAAACATGAATTTCAAAGGTTACAAAAATTAGCCAAATTTCCATATCACGTTTAGCAAGTCTACCAGGTCTTGAATCTAGTGGGTACCTAATAGAATGATGTTGACCACGAAGGCACACCTCCCAACCTAGGCTTTTATAAGGCCACTCCCGAGCTAGGGGATCCAAACTTGGAATGTGATACAATAGAAATTCAACATGAAGGATACAAACCCAAAGACATTTAAATGATTTTTCACAATAGGTTTTTAACAAGACGAGGGTTTCCAAGAGACCTTCCTGAAAAATAGGGTAGAGGTGGAATACCAAGAGGAGAAGCCACAGTATAATACAAACTTCCCAACCCACAAATGGACTTGGGAAGACCATCTTCAAGAAGATGTGGTCTATCTCTCCTTATGCCCCCAGTTTCCCATAGGTCATACTTGGCATCATGGGTATCGTGGAGCCCCATGTTTATCTTTCCACACATGGGAGACTCTACACGTCGTGGGGCTTCTTCCTACTATTCCCTTCAAGGCTACTCAATGCTCCCTAGGGTGAGTAATCCTTCAATTATCCTATCCTAAAATGAATTCACAAAGGAAAAACAACAATATACATAACTTGAATTTCAAACCAAAAACCTTTAAAATCCATGGACTCGATTAATGGAGCACCAATCTCAAACACATGGAAGAAATTAAAAAAAATATGACAAGGCCAACCTTGTTGGAAATTTGGCTAATGTGGATGCATAGATGTTGTCATTATGGAAACATATGAACTCTATTGAGAGTGCAGAATCTAGAATGCAAGTATGGCAAGTTGAAGGAAGAAATTGTCTAAGTATGGATACAGTGATCCTGACAGAGCACCCGATGAATATTTAGTTGGTGACATCCACTGGAGCAATATTTTTGTTTGTGTAGTTAACTAAAGCTTCTACAGAGTATGAGGATACCCCATCTCAGTGCGCATAAATTTTGGAGCAGTACAGATGAAGTTATTCAAAGTTTACTAAAGATAGTTTTTGGAGACAGAATAGTTTTGGAGATAGTATTAGCGAAAGAGTTAAGGGATTATTTTTTCTTGTCAAAATAATGACTTAACATTATGAAGGGATGACATCCTAGATGTTTACTCTTGGATAAAGATTTTGGAAGCTGACCATATAAATTTATTAGCTCTAATAACTCATATATTAGGCATACTTGAAATGTAATGAAAAAGTGTAAAATATATGTGATGTGTAAAAAGAAAGAAAAGGATAACTTGCGATAGTTATATATTGTGATAGAAGAAAAGGCTATTGAGGAAAAGTTGTAAGTAGTACCATACTACAGTCAGAAACATTTTGTATTACCTGTTTGGGTAGTGAGCTCAGCTAGTGATCAGGTTTTGTAATCTAACTCCTAACAGGGTTAAGGCTGCTAACAAGGCCTAAAGTCCTTTAACCAGGATAGATCTACTATATATTGTAAATTGACTCCTAATAGCATCCAATATCCCTAATAGGATACTTTTGATTAGTGATCTTTGTGGGTACCATCCCCACTAGGGTTTTCCCTTGGCCAGGGTTTCCTCAAGAACATATCATGTGTTATGAGTTCTTTCTATTTACTGCTATGTTTGTTAATCAGCTTGATAATCTGTGTATGCACTAAAGTAATCTGTTATATCCATAAGTGGGAAAAAGAAAAAGTTTGTGAAATATTGATTCACCCCCCCCCCTCTCAATATTTCCTATTTCTAACAATTGGTATCAGAGCACAGTTACTCGGAGAAGGAACATTCAAGGAAAGCTTAGTAGCTTGAGTAAGATCTCTATGGATATGGATCAACTTCAGAAGAATCTTGAAGAAGCTCTTGAATAGATTGATATTCTTACTGATGAAAGAAACTCCTTAAGAAGAAAATATGAAGATGCAAAGAATGCTATTGACAAATTAAAAGGTAAGATTGAAGATGTCAAATCTAAAAAGAAATCTGATATGCTTGTTGAAGATTGTGATGAATTAGAAAAAGAAAATGAGATCCTTAAGCATGAGTTGAAGATAGTAAATCTGAAGCTTAGTATGAAAGATGGAAATTTGAGATCTGATAATGAAAAATTGAAAATTGAGAACGAAGATCTGAGATCAAGACTTGAAAAGGAAACATCCGAATCTAAAAAAGTAAAAGTGCAGTATGTGGAACTTGACAAGTATAATAAAATTGAGAAAGGTGAATTAACTCAATCTAAACAACAACTTGAAAGGCTATATTCAAATAGTGATAAGACTAGAAAACAATTTTTTTTTGAAGAACCATTCTTTGATAGGACTGGATTTGGATTTAGTATGTTTAGAACAATCCATGAAAGTAAGAAGCCAGATCTGAAGACATCTAAAAGTGTGGAGGAAATGAAGATAGATGAGAACACATTGGAAGATCCATCTAAAGAAGAACCACCTAGAGAGAAAGAAGAATCAAAGAAAGAAGAATCAAAATAGGAAGAATCATCTAAAGGTATGCAAAGAGAATTCAAAGGTAGATGTTTTGCTTGTAATACTATTGGGCACATGAAGAGAGATTGCACAGGTAAGCAATTTAAACCTCTTAATGGACATTGTTATAATTGTTATAGTTTTGGACATAGAGCTAATGAATGTAGAAGACCTAAAGTAATTTTGAATAATTATGATAGAATGACTGGGAATACTAACAATGCAAATAAGAAATCTATTGAAGAAATGAATCAAAGAAAAGTGGTAGTATGTTTTAGATGCAACAAAGTAGGACATATTGCTAGAAATTGCAGGTCACAGATTAACTAGCAAGGATAGAGATTTGGAAACAATGGAATCATTTGTCAGATATCCAACAAGTTTGGACACTCAGCAAGTGTTTGCAGAATGAACAACGTAGGTTATCATCATAACCCTAATGCTAGGAACAATGCAAGAAGGAATGAAAATGTAGGAAACAAAGAGAAAGGTTGCTGTAGCAATAAAGATGAAGTAAAATTTGATAAAGGTACAGATCAAGGAGGTATATTCAGCACTAAAAGTAGTCAGGAAGGTAATGTAACTAATGGTAAGGATGAATCTTTACCTGACCCTTCTTTAAGTACTTAAATTATGTAAGTTTCTGTAGTTTAGGACTTAGGATTAGTGTAGATTAGGAATTTGAATGAGTTAAGTTTTGCGTAGTTAGATATAGGTTTTTTATGTTGTACTAATGATGTGGTTAAGTGCACAAAAGAAAATATCATGTTTTGCAAGGTCGCAAAAAGTTTTATGGTTGTAGGTTTGTAGAATCAGCTTTTTGAGGTTTTAGCAGCAAAATGAATGAATGTGATGTTAGATCGAGTTAATGTGAAGTGTTATAAGGTCAAAATTGAAGTTATCACGATTTAAAAGTGATTGAAAAGAGATTTGATAGAAGAAAAAGTGAGTTGAGGATGATTTGAAGAAGTTTGGAAGCAGTTTGCAGCGATGATCATACCGAAACCCTAGATTTGCAAAGTTGAGGTATTTTTTGATCTTTAATCAGTTGATAAGATGGATATTTTAATGGTTCATAATGTTAAGGATAAGAATAGACCTAAGATTAAGAAAGAACTAGTAGAACTAGCTGAAATTGATGATGAACTAGCACTATCATCCATACCAGACGGAGTATTACACATTGAGAATGTTAAAGGATATTTAGGTTGCAAGTTTGAAACTTTGGGAGATGCAGATTTTAGTGATGATTATAGGAAATTATATAATCAAGACATGTTAGTTAAACTAGCTTAGGGGCACCTAGAGAACAATGAAATTAACAATTATTCCATGAAGTATGAATTTAATGATGAGGAATGTACCAAGATCATTTTAAGTAGAATCCACAATGGGAAATTCTAGATGGAGGATAGAGTTATTGATATAACTACCAACCTAATTCATGATGTTACTAGATTATCAAAAGTTGGAGAGATTCCACTGAATGAAAAGAACATGAGAAAGATTGTTTTAGACAACACTGGATCTAGTTATAATGGTAGAGGAATTGTGATAAGTAAGATTAAGCAAGATGATGTTAGGTACCTTTGCAAGATCCTAATAGCTAAATTTTGTGGTAGTTCAAGGGAAGATGACATGGCTGCAAGAATGGTTCATGTAGCTTATCTTATGTGTATTGAGAAGAAACAAGTAGACCTATGTGAAATTTTGAAAATTCAGTTATTTGAGAACTTAGAAAAGATTAAGGCTAAGTACACACAGTTTAGGTTTTCATCTCTGATAACCTATATGTTTTTCCATATTTTGAGAATATTTCCTTACACAGTTGATTGGAGTGACAATGTGAGCACAATGGAAAGAATACACTTAGTCTACATGAAGCACCTAATTGGTAAAGTCAATGACACTGTGAAGCTTGTATTGAAGACTTTTCAGAATATTGTTAAGAACAAATCAAGGATTCCTCAATCCTTAGCTGAAAAGCATAAATATGACATTTGTTTTATGGTAGACACTAATTTCACCTACATTGAAGTAGTTGAGCCTAGAATGGAATTCATAGACCCTCTTGGCTATGAAGTATCTAAAGTAGAAATAGTAGGATATGTGAATAGACTGTTAAAGTGTGAGTTGGATGGTCATGCAAATAGGTTTGGAACCTATGAAGAGAATTTCAACTCTGCAATAAGTTTGAGAAGAAAGAAGCAATCTAGTAGGAGAGTTGAATCTACTATGAAGAAAATATTGAAAGAATCAGGTATGTCAAGCCACAAGTTTGACATAGCTAAGAAGACTACAGAAGCCTTGAAGCAAAGTGAAAATCTTGTAATTCCACCTAAGGCATCTAGTGCAGACCCTGTTGATCCTATTGCAATAAAGGTAAAAGTTGAAGTACCTGAAAAAGATGAAGGAGATAAATCTTTTTCTCCTATTCCTAGCAAAAGAGTAAAAGTGAGTGCAACAGGACCCGGCAAGAGATAGAAAGTGATTGTACCACCTGTACCTAGAAATGTAGCAGTAATTAAAGATGATGATGAAGTTTCAATCAAGAAGAAAACTTGGAAACCAAGAATTGAAAGAGTTAATGAAGATATATTGAAGCATGGAGACTTCACTAAGTTAAATAAATTCTATGATCTATATGGATCATTTGACAGATTGAATTTTGAAAATGCAATGATTACACATATGATTGTGACATATAAGAAACTTAGCACTATTCATGGTAAGATCCCAGAAGATTTGTATAACAGACTTGTGAATAGAAAATAGAGAGCACAAGAAGAGCACATAAAGATGAGAGAACATGTAATCAGATAGTTCTATGAAGTTAAGGATGAAGATCATTTGAAGAAATTCTTGAAGCCTCTCGAAACTTTATTGAGAACTAAGAGAAGAACAATCCTTATAATGGGAGGCAAAAAGGAGGAAGTACAAAAAGAGACTAAGCAAGCAGTAATGCAAGTTCTTGTAGATATAGTTGTAGGAAAGCATGTTGAATTAGATCCTTAGCAGAAGCAATCAGAGGAACCGCATGTAGAGGAAGTTGGTATTGAAGAAGTCACATCTTCTTCACATATCAATATTGGCAAAGAATCAATGGACATTGAAGGAACCAAAGTGACACTAGAGTCAGATGATGTAGTATTTCATGATCTAGGAAACATTGTTAACAATTTGGCTTTAGAAGAGCAAGAGAAGATTACAGAATCAAAAAAGGATATAGTGGCAGTGGAAGTACCAGCTATATCAGAATCAGTTCTAGCAGAGCAGACAGTTAAAGGTAAACAAATTTTGATAGAGGTCACTACCTGTAGTGCACCTGACAGTAAGAAGAGACAAATTGGTTCAATTTTTGAAGACCTTGGAAAAGAGGTTGAAGATGATGATCAACTTGAGTTCATCACATCTCTTAATAAAATTATTGGAAAGAATAAGAAGGTGAAGAACCTTGAAGGCAAAGTTAGAGTTTTGACAGAGAAACTTGAGACTGTGATCAACACTAAGGTATTTGAATTGGATCCACTTGAGAAAGCTAAAATAGTAATAAATTCTTTTGACTCTGAATTTTCTAACTTAAAGGATATTGCTAGAATAAAAGTTCAGGAAGACTTTGAAGTAGAAATGCAACAAAATTTAAGTGTAAATATTCAAAATGATATTGGTAATTTGGATGTATGCATAAAGAATTTGAGGAAACATTTTGAGACTAGAAAGAGTTTGTATATACAATGCACAAAATTAGAAATCCTAACAGCTGAAGAAGATAAGAAGATCAGAGAGAAGATAGATGCAATTACAGCTGAAACAAACACCTTGACAAGCCCAAATGTAAAGATAAGTTCTATAGAGAAGAACATAAGGAAGTTAAATGATGAAATCAGAATGTTAGCAGAGGAGAAGAATAGAAAGATGATCAAGATTAACATCTTGAGAGAGAATATCTCAATCAAGACCTCAATTGTCGAAGACCAAATTGAGCAGTGTCTTTCAGCAAAGACATCTTTTGAGAAGTTTAGCTTTAATTCCCTGCAAGCTTGTCAGATAGCAGCATACGGATTGAGTACTCTACTCAATGTTGCTGAATCCATCAAGAAGATATGGGAGAAACATTTTGAATCATGGAAGTCAAAGTTTGGCAACTGTGTTGCAAGCCTACCAGCTTTGCAATAGCTGATAACAAGGTATCAAGTTTTTTTTTGAAATTTTTGTACACCCTATCTTTGTCATTGTTGTCAAAGGGGGAGAGATAGCAGAAAATTGAAAATATGTTGAGGAAGGATACTTATAGGTGGAGCTATTCTATGGAGTACAATATTGTATATGTGTTGTATAACATTTGGCCACAATTTTGTGTAAATACTTTGAAGTTTTGTTTGCACACTTAGCCAATTTTCCCATATGTTGCCACCAATGACAAAGGGGGAGATTGTTGGAAATTTGGCTAATGTGGATGTATAGATGTTGTCATTATGGAAACATGTGATCTCTATTGAGAGTTCAGAATCTAGAATGCAAGTATGGCAAGTTGAAGGAAGAAATTGTCTAAGTATGGATACAGTGATCCTAACAGAGCAACGGATGAAGATTTAGTTGGCGATGTCCACTGGAGCAATATTTTTGTTTGTGTAGTTAACTAAAGCTTCTATAGAGTATGAGCATACCCCATCTTAGTGTGCATAAAGTTTGGAGCAGTATGGACGAAGTTATTTGAAGTTTACCGAAGATAGTTTTTGCAGACATAACAGTTTTGGAGACAGTATTAGTGAAAGAGTTAAGGCATTATTTTTTCTTGTCAAAATAATGACTTAACATTATGAAGGGATGAAATCCTAGATGTTTACTGTTGGATAAATATTTTGGAAGCTGACCATATACAGTTATTAGCTCTAATAACTCATATATTAGGCATACTTGAAATGTAATGAAAAAGTGTAAAATATATGTGATGTGTAAAAAGAAAGAAAAGGATAACTTGGGATAGTTATATATTGTGATAGCAGCAAAGGCTATTGATGTGAAGTTGTAAGTAGTACCATACTATAGTCAAAAGCATTTTGTATTACCTATTTGGGCAGTGAGCTCTGCTAGTGATCAGGTTTTGTAATCTAACTCCTAATAGGGTTAAGGCTTCTAACAAGGCCTAAAGTCCTTTAACCGGGATAGATCTACTATATATTGTAAATTGACTCCTACTAGGGTCCAGTATCCCTAACAAGATACTTTTGATTAGTGATCTTTATGGGTACCATCCCCACCGGGGTTTTCCCTTGGCCAGGGTTTCCTCGAGAACATATCATGTGTTATGAGTTCTTTCTATTTACTGCTATGTTTGTTAATCAACTTGATAATCTTTGTATGCACTAAAGTAATCTATTATATCCATAAGTGGGAAAAAGAAAATTTTTGTGAAATACTAATTCACTCCCCCCTCTCAGTATTTCCTATTTCTAACAAACCTTACTCCAAGAAAGGGTTGAAGTTCTAAAGTTTGAAAGTCCTTCCAAGCTAGTCATTCCTAAGCTTCTTCAAAACTGAATGGTCTCCAAATCTAGAGAGTGTGTGAACACTCGAACCTTTCCCTAAGGTTTCCATAAATAGGAAAACCTCCTAAAATATAGGAACCTATCAGAAGAGAGGAAGAAACTTCTATTCCCTTCTCCTCACTTCCCTTACTTCTCAATAAATGAAGTTGAAAACAAGTTGGGAAGAAGAGAGAGGTTAACCAAAACCTCACAACTCTTCAAATTCACCCAAGTTTGAAATCTTGAATTTAGGGGACTCATTAATGAGTTTTAAGGCTCTTAATGGGCTAAAAATGACCCCTAACCCCTAAGGTAGCAACCTAGGTAGCAAAAATTGACGATAGTTAACCTATGGGAGCCCAAATGACCCTCCTAAACTCTATCTAAAGTTTACACATAGATTTCCAAGTCTTGGTTGACCATCTAGAAACTTCCCAACCCAAGGTAAGTTGATTCTACCCTAAGGTTAACCCCTAGTAAAACCCTTGACCCAATCAAATACATTTTACTAACCATGCCAACACTTATGCAATAGTTTACCAAATTTAGCACATTAATTAAAACAAATGACATGGTTAAATCACATATGTATTTAGTAAATAAAATACACACATCCAAACCACATTTACAAAATAAAGACTATACAACAAGGTTTGCATTTCTTTATAGACAAAGAGGACCTTGGAATGTATGAAATAAACATAGGTTCAAATACTGGATCCCCACATTTAGATCTATGTGTTATGAATGGGAACACTGAGAGGGGGGGGGGGGGTGAATCAATGTTCACTATATTTTATCTTTTCACTTTAATCCGAATACTGAATTATAAATGCTTAAGTACTGAATTAAACATTCACATAAACATGAAACATGAAATCAACACATGAGACCAATATGATTACAGGGAAACCCAAATAGGTAAAAACCCCGGTGGGACTTGATACCCACTAATATTCTACACTAGTGTTTTGTGATCCTTGTTAGAAGATCCTTTACCCTATTAGGAGTAGCTTTACAATGCTTTTAGTATAGCAGACCTGGTTAAGGGTCAGACCCTCCTAGGAGTCTTTTAAAATGATCCCTTTTAGGGGAGTGGACTCACTTTCCAAGAGCTCACTACTTAAATGATGAAGGCTAAACCTTTTGAGATCAGATACACACTATATTTGCAAGTGAACTGTTGCTGTGACACTGCTTGTCAGATCAGTTCATTTGGTACACTGATGCTTTGACCTCTTGCAAAGCTCTAATACATCATATTCTTTCTTCACATACCTCTTCTCTACTTCTCACAACTCTATTTCCACTTCCATGACTTCCATATCTATGACAATGGGCGCACCTTATATTTATGCAATCATACCAATTATACAATTAGGTCGGCCCTATAACTAATTGCAAATAATGCTTCCAAATGAATTGGCTTAAGTGTGCTTACAATTATACATGTACATATGTCACAAACCTAAATACAATGGGTGCATAGCCTCTACAACAATAATTTACAATCGAAAACCAAAATAGTCACCGTTGGCTCTATGCTCTATTCTCTGCTGGCACACACTAGCTTTGCAACTTCAACTGACTGTAACTTTCACATCCTTGCATATCTACTTATGCACTCTTAGACTAAGTAAGAATATAGTCTAACAACCTTAACCTTTATGGTGCATACCATAATTCATCTGTACACATGGGCGGAGGTTCTTTGAGTTGTAGGAACTCTGTATGCTATCCATTCTTCAACACTTAACTAATTTTTTATCTTTACACTTAGTGCACTGACTCCAAACTGCTATATGACTTTGTTGCCATAATGAAAACACTGTATCTATTTATATACTTCAGTATAGATAACTTTCCAACAATCTCCCCCTTTGTCATTGATGGCAACAAAGGAATATGGCTGAGTTTCTAGCTGTCCCTTTACACAAAACATTTTATCTTCTATACATCTTTATACACATAAACTTATATCTCCCTATACATCTTATATACTCCATATTCTATACAACTCCCCCTTTGACATTAATGACAAAGGTGCATCAAAAAACTTTATTTACACACACTTACTGAGGGAAAACATCCGGATATGTAATCTTGAGTTTCTGGATCTCCTTCTTCCAAAAGGTTATCAAAGAGTTGACTATCTATAGATGGGTGCATAATGCATATTGAAGCCTCTCCATCTTCTCCAATTCTATGCTTGGACCTTGATCATAGATTATCATGGTCACATCAATCTCCTTTATGTTTTGACTAAGAATGTCTAATGAGGGCATAAGAGCATTCCTCAATTAAGTCTGTCTAGACCTTATCTTCTCCATTTCTTTCTCTACCTTCTCAATTATGTCCAACTAACCTTGATAGACATTGCTACACATGTTCACATTAGTGGAAGTATCTAACACTGAATTCTTTATCTTCTCAATCATTGCCTCTACATTTTTTATCTTCTTAAGATGGGCATCAGTGAACTTATCCTGATCCATGGATACTACAATGACTTTCTTTCCTTGATCTGCAAACTCCTTCAATGATGCCTAACCAAACTTAAGAGAGTTTAAGTCTAGTGAAAAATTACTCATGAGCTCATTGAGTCTCTTCTTTAAGTACTTCTCCTCTGCAACTATGGCCGCAAATTCTTCTAGGCTTGAGAAATTCACCTTGAACTATGAGATGACTATGCTCACATCATCAACTGAATGAACTTTTACTACTTTCTTATCCTCTGGCAGCAAGCTATTCAAGATATTTATTAATTCTACCAGGAGAGGATTCCTCATTACTTGCTTCTCCTTAGCCTTTTCCATAGCTAGGATGCTAAACTTAATTAGGTCTTCTTCCTTTCTATAGTCCAAATTGCTTGTGTCTTGTGTCAAACTTGATGACAATGCTAAGGTGGGAGTGATGGGAGTGCTTTCCATCACATCTTACTTCACCTTGACCAAATCAATAGAAGATTCATCTTTCTTTTCTACCTCTTCTCCTTCTTTCTTTTCTTCTTCTTTCTCATCAGATATATTCTCTATGATTACATCTTCTTGCTAAGTGGGAGGGGTATTGCTGCATAAGATTTATGCTTCCTCAATGTTGACAAATGCTTCCTCAAACTTTTCCAACTACTTATCAATAGACACCATGGCTATTTCCACATTATCTATGATAATTGTGCTATCTTTGGGTGATTCTATCATAGGTGCAGACTGATCTACTTCTATTTTAGTTTTTACTATGGGTGCTGAGTCCTGAGGACCTATCATTGGTACATTAGTGGGTTCTAACACTTTATCTTCCTTAATGGGTGCATGAGTGATGGGCATAGGAGGTGGTTTGATTTGTTGTTCTAGCAACACCTTCTCAAAGGCCTCTATTTCCTTTGTTATCAACTCATTATATTTCTTCATAATGTGAAGAATTCTCATCTTTTTTCTAAGGTGTGGCTTTACCAAATTCAATATCATATCTATTTCTTCTTTAGAACATATGAGCAGAGTTTCTTCTAGCACTTTTTCCCTAATCGTTAGGTCTTCTTCATTTGCTTATCTTTTAAGGTTTTCTAGAATGTCCCATACATTATCTGGTATTTCTATTTTCAATTAAAGAAATATCTTCTTGAACTTTATTAAATGTTTGATAATCATACCATGAATTTCAAACTTATCAATCTCACTATATGATTCATAGAACTTCCCTATTTGATCAATTCTTCCCTCATCAACAATTCTTGCATATAGAACTTTGAGGCTAGGTCTGAATCCTACCTAAGGAGGTGCTTGAGTGTTTTTCTTGCTCCTTAATGCTCATGAGGATTGATGACTAGTGCTAGCTTCTTTATTTCTCTTGAATAAAGGCTTATACCTTGGAGGAGAATCTTTGGGCACAGAAGGAGTATTGTCCTCTTTATCCTTCTGACTGTCATCTTTCTCAATTTTTATCTTCTTTACCTTAGGATCTTCCCATTATGTCTCTATTGTTGCACTCTTCAATTCTAGGATAATCTTCTCTTCCTTAGCCTTGTCAAGATCTTATTGAGATACACCATGTATCCTCAAGATCTCTGATGTGACCTTTGCAACCTTTCTTTTAGTTGCAACACTATTCAAATTAGCATCAATTTCTCTAGTCTTTTCTTCATAGGTTCCCTGCCTAGGTTCATTGTCATCTTTGGGTGCTGATAGAGGTGCCTGTGCATAAGCTTCAAGAACTTGTTATTCAACCTCATAGCCAAGTGGATGAATCCACTTAGTTCTAGGCTCAATAGCTTCCATACAAGTAGTATCAATCTCCACCATGAAGCATATTGTATCCTTATACTTCTCTACAATACTTTCAGGAATCCTATACCTCATCTAGATCCTTGCTCCGAAGGTCTTCAATTCCAAGGTAATGAAATCTCTAAGTGTGCTTTCTATGGATACTTTGTTTGATATCTATGGCATGGTAGGAATGGACTTGTCTAGATACAAGTCTGACACTTTACCAACTATATGAAGGTACATATAGATGATAAGGGAACCAAACTTGAATACCTTAGTCTTGTCATGTTTGATAGCCCTGATGTTGTCTATCAACTATGCATGCAGGATCTCACACAAGTTGAACTCTCCATCTTCTTGCACAAGATAGATGGCTACTAGAATAGTGCCCGCAGACAAACTATTTACCTTGCTGGTATGATGAAATTTGTAACCAAGTATCATTGACATTAAATTAATGTCTGATTGCTCTATTGGCTCAATGGTCATGTCGTGCTTATCACTTCTGGATTTACACACTTGCTCCACCATTTTCCTGACATCCTTACCCACTGGAAGGATGACACCTATCTTAGATAGGCCTTTTATCTAATGAATCAAGTCTCCTGTGATTCTTACTAGTGCATCTCCAATCCAAAACAAATCATCATGGATTCTTCTCAATAATATCTTTATCCATTCTTCCTCGTAGAACTCATATGCAGTGGCATATTCAATAATGGGGTGATCATTCAATTTAGTGTATTCATCCATGAACATTTTATCTAGTTTCAACATTGTGTCCATGTGCACCCTTAACCTATCTAGTCCAATAGTTTCCTTCTTACAATAAATGTAAGCCCTTATGTCTTCTACATGCATGATGCCCATCGGCGTGTGGGAGAAACCTCCCTCTAAATCATCTAGGGTTGACTTAAATGGGTGCCTTTTGAAAACATACCACTTCTTCTCAGCAACATAAAAAACAATAGGAGTGGCCATGACTTACTTGCTTTCCAAAGGATCTCTGAGATGTTGTGATGGCTTCTAAACTAGCACAATGAGTTAGGGTTTCTTGCAACTGATCAAATGCACTACAATCACTGATAACTTAATCTCCAATTCTTCACAAGAACTTCCAAGGCTCAATCTGCTCTCCAATCGCACTAAGTATGAATGCAATGAATAAACAAGCATCTTCTTCTGTACTTAAGTAAGAAATTCACCATTAATGAAACTTGTGTAAATGAGGCTATCACTTTAAATTTTCAAACTTGAGGTCTGCTAACAATCAGCATGTGCACTCTTGCACAAAGGTTCCAATGCACTCCAATAGCTTAAGTCCAAAGGTGCATACTCTGAGGATGAGTATACCAACCATGCAGGGGTCTAGAGCTAAATTAGCTCCCCCTATGACCCTGAGGGCCATTCATGCAGATGTAGATGGTGCATCCACTAGGGATGCATCCAATACATTACCATCAACATTTTCTTTCTTTCCATCTGACCAAATCATGCTCGCATCTTATGATGCCTTCACAAATTTGACTTCTGCTTCAGGATCCAAAACTAGTTCTTCGACCTTTTTAGGGCTTTACTGACCTTGTGTCCTTGATCTAAAAAACTTTGAGATATGTCCAGCCTTGTTATAGGTGTGACAAATCACTGTAAGACTATTATTCCTTGGTGCATTGACATGAGTCACCATTCTACATTGTTTTGTTGTATGACCATTATAGTTACATATCTGACATGTAACATTCTAAGAACTTCTTGCATTGGTCTGATTCTGATTTCTTTGATCATGTTGAATCCTATTCTTCTTACTAGTCTTGCAATTTATTGCTCTATGACCAAATCTATGACATGTATAACAATAACCATTAAAAGGCTTTACCTCTGTACAGTTCCTTGCAATGTGTCCATGCTTGTTACATGCAAAATAGGTGTGTTCAATAGGCTTGCACTCATTTTTAGGAGGACTACCATTGTCCTTGGTTTTTTCTTCAGTCTTCTGAGTATCAGTAGATTATTTTTGTGTTTCCTTTCTTGCTCGCATCTTATCAATCTCATTTTGTACTTCATTATATCCAATACAACTAGTGTCTCTTTTGATTCTTCTTCCATACAATTGTGATTCTGCCAATTCAGCACTAGTGTGTAATTTGTCAATGTGGTTCTTTGCATCTTTCAATTCAGACTCCAATCTTGTTTTGTAATTCTTTAGATCCAAGATTTCCAAATTTTCTTCCCTTAAGTCTTCATTGAGTTGAAGCTTCTCCTTTACTTGTTTATTGTAGAAATCTTGATTGTTCATCAGTTTTTCATCAAGTTCTTCAAGATGACTCACTAAGGATGCATTTTCTTCATTCAACTTCTTGACTTTTTCTTCAAGATCACTGTTAGAGCATCCCTTCAAATCCTTTCTTAGTTTCTTGATAACTAATTGAGCATCACTAACTTTTTCTTTTAGTTTTTCAATTTCTCTTTTTGAGTTGTCCAGGTCTTCAAGAGCTGCTTCAAGATTCTTCTTCAAATCTTCTTTCTTCATGATCTCCTCAAGTGGTTAAACTTCTTTGTTGAGGACCAGAGCTCTAATACCAATTGTTAGGAATGGGAACACTAAGACTGGGGGGGGTGAATCAGTGTTCACTATATTTTATCTTTTCACTTTAATCTGAATACTGAATTAGAAATGCTTAAGTACTGAATTAAACATTCACATAAACATGAAACATGAAATCAACACATGACACCAATATGGTTATAGAGAAACCCAAATATGTAAAAACCCCAGTGGGACTTGATACCCACTAATATTCTGCACTAGTGTTTTGTGATCCTTGTTAGAAGATCCATTACCCTATTAGGAGTAGCTTTACAATGCTTTTAGTATAGTAGACCTGGTTAAGGGTTAGATCCTATTAGAAGTCTTTTACAATGATCCTTTTTAGGGGAGTGGACTCACTATCCAAGATCTCACTACTCAAATGATGAAGGCTACAACCTTTTGAGATCAGATACACACTATATATGTAGTTGAACTATTGTTCTGACACTACTTGTCATATCAGTTCCTTTGGTGCGCTAATGCTTTGACCTCTTGAAAATATCTAACATGTCATATGCTTTCTTCACATACCTCTTCTCTGCTTCTCACAACTCTATTTCCACTTCCATGACTTTCATACCGATTACAATGGGTACACCTTATATTTATGTGTTCATACCAATTATACAGTTAGGTCAGCCCTATAACTAATTACAAATAACTCTTCCAAATGAATTTTCTTAAGTGTGCTTACAATTATACATGTACATATGTCAAAAACCTAAATACAATGGGTGCATAGCCTCTACAACATTAATTTACAATCACAAATCAAAATAGTCACTATCGGCTCAATCCTCTATTCTCTGCTCACACACACTGGCTGTGCAACTTCAATTGACTATAACTTTTACATCTATGCATATCTACTTATGCACTCTTATACTAAGTAAGAATATAGTCTAACAACCTTAATTTCTAGGGTGCATACCATAATTCATCCATACACATGGGTGCAAGTTCTCTGAGCTATAGGAACTTTGTATGTTGTCCAGTCTTCAACACTTAACTAATTTTTTATCTTTACACTTAGTGCACTAACTCCAAACTTCTATATGACTTTTTTCCATAATGACAACACTATATTTAGTCATATACTTCAATATAGACAACTTTCCAACACCATGGTCAACTAATCATGTACACTCATTACACACATCAGTAGGTCCAAATCACATGATATAGAACATGATACCTCATCAATACTGCATGGCATAAAACTATGTCTGTAAATGAATGAACTAAGCATAACTTTGGTTTCCTAAACCAACTTTCAATCACATTAGTTTTAAACATCATATAACATCATATGTGACATCCTCGTAATTAAAAATCAATCAAAACATATAATTTCTCAAGTGTACCCTGATTACATAATCAAGTACCAAATATAGAGCATAGAATTCAACAGATCCTCAAATACATAAATGTCTCAAATAGTCAAGTATGTCTGTAAAATAAGTATTAAAAGCATAGAAAATAAAGTAGTATAAACATGACTATCTGGTAAGTCTCACATCCACACCCTTTAGGCATGAACTTCCTATTGGAGTTCATCAAAGAGGTGAGGGTATTGTGATCTCATATGTGTTGCATACTCCCATTAAGTCATGACCTCATCATAACAATCCCACTAGACCCTAACCTGGTCCAGTACCCTACCTCAAAGTGTCAGGGTCCATTGGGCTAAAATATGAATGGGCTCCAATGTTAGCTTCCCATCTGACTCTACCTGCAAGGCATCCCAATCTATCACATGAGTTTGATCATAAACATACTTTCTCAAAACGGAAACATAAAATTGATCATGGATATGTGACAGGCTAGGTGGAAAGGCTAAATGGTAAGCAACTGGTCCTATCCTCTCAAGGATCTCAAAAGGTCCAACAAAATGAGGTGCTAGCTTAGAGTCATTTCCAAAATGAATTTGACTCTTATGTGGTCACACTCTCAAAAAGACCCTATGTCCCACTAAGTAAGCTTGATCAATCCTCTTCCCATCGACATACTTCTTATGTCTATCTTGAGCCTCTCAGAGATGCTTCCTAATCAAGGTCCCCTACTGCTCTATATCTCTGACTAACTCAGGATGGTTAGAATCTTTGTCCTTAATCCTATCCCAACTGATTGGTGTCTTGCATGGTCTACCATAGAGAGCCTGGTATAGAGGCATACCCAAGGATGTATGATGCTCATTATTATAGGAAAACTCCACTAAGTGTAGGTATTCCTCCCACCGGGTCTGATGGTCAATAACATACATGAGAAGAATGTCCTGTAACATTTGATTGACCCTCTTGGTCTATCCATCTATCTTAGGATGATAGGCCCTACTAAAATTGATCCTAGTGCCTATTGTTGACTATAGTTCTCTCCAAAAGAATGAAGTAAATAGATAATCTCTATCCAAGATGACCTTACAAGGTATGCCATGCAGTCTGACAACATCTCACAAGAACACATATGCCACTGATGGTGCAGTAGAGGTAGTATGTACTAGTGAGAAATGAGCCACCTTCATCAACTTGTCAGCTATCACTATCATGGCATCATGACGATGAGATGACATAGAAAGAAAAACAATAAAGTCCATAGATATGGTGTCCCACTTCCACACAAGTATCTCATGGGGCTGAAGTACACCACCTGGATGTTGTTGTTCTTCCTTTGCCCTCTGGCATTCTAGGCACCTAGCTACCAACTCAAAAATTTTCATTCTCATGTCCAACCAATTATATAATTATCTCAAATAAGCACACATCTTCTTCACTCTAGGATACACTACATAAGGGGATCTATGGGCCTCTAGCAAGACAAACTATTGCAAACATTTGAAAGAGGTATGTAGATGCATCCTCTAAGATGTAAGAGTCCATCTAACTCCAAGGTACAATATTCATACTTCCCTTCAAGGGGTCTATGAGACTGAATCAACTTACTCACTTCTGTATATAACTCATCATTATGTGAGTGTTGAAGAATGTGATGTCTCAAATCTGTACCTTTAGACATAGAAGAAAGCTCATGCATACTCCTAATCAAAGCATCTGTGATATCTTTCTCTTTTCCCTTGATGTAGTAAATATCAAAATCATATTCACACAAGAACTCCATTAGTCTACATTTCCTTGCATTAAGGTTTAGCTGAGTGAAGATGTATTATAGATTTTGAAGTTTACTTTAATTTCCTAAAAGGAAGTGTCACCATCTCACTAAATCATGCACCAATGCAAGAAGTTTGAGATCATGCATAGGATATTTGACCTCATGAATCTTTAGTTTCTTGGACTCATAGGCTATAGCTCACCCATCCTTCATAAGAACTGCCCCTAAATCATCTAAGGAAGCATCTGTGCAAACTAAAAACTCTGTTGAAGGCTCTGGCACAACAAGGATGGGTGCACTGGTTAATGCTCTCTTGAGGTCTTGAAAATTTCTATTACAATTCTCATTCCACTCAAACTGCTTTCCCTTTCACTAAAGAGAAGTAATAGGGTGTGCTACTTGAGAGAAACTTCTCACTTTAGTCATTGAGGTAGGTGCTGGCCAATTCATAATGGATTCAATCTTTGATGGGTCCATTGAGATCCCTTCACCAAATATTGCATGGCCCAAATACTTGACCTCTAATCTGAAGAAGGCACATTTCGACAAGCTTCCATAAAGGTTATTATCTCTAAGGAACTATAAAACTTGTCTCAGGTGCTCTTTGTGCTCCATCTCATTCTTCGAATAGATCAAGATATCGTCAAGGAATACCACCACAAAATTGTCAAGGAATGTACAAAATAATATGTTCATAAGGCTCATGAATACAACTAGAGCATTTGTAAGACTGAATGAAACCATGGTGAACTCATAGTGGCCATATCTAATGTGGAATGTTGTCTTGTGGATATAACTATCCACTATGCTTAATTGGTGATACCCTAACTTAAGGTCGATCTTAGAGAAAACTATGGCACCCTAAAGCTGATCAAATAGGTCATCAATCCTAGGAAGTGGATACCATTTCTTGATGGATAACTTGTTCAACTATCACTAATCCATACACAACCTAATAGATATTTCATTCTTCTACACAAAGATAACAAGTACAACCCAAGGAGAAACACTAGGATGAATGTGTCCTTTCTCTAACAGTTCCTCAAATTGCAACTTGATTTCATTAAGCTCATTAGTGGTCATCCTTTAAGGTACTCTAGAAATTGTTTCTTCTCCTAGTAGTAGATCTTTATGAAATTCTACTACCCTTTGAGGTGCCATACTAGGTAGCTTTGAAGGAAACACATCTGCATACTCTTATAGAATGGGATGGTCATCTAGTGAGGCTTCGTGTTTAGCCTCATCCTCCCTATCACTAATGGTGATAGAAAACATATGACATCCCTTCTGCATGCTTCGCATAATCTACATGGTGGAGATCATACAAATGGATATAGGCCGCTAGATTCCAGATATCACAGTAGTGTTTCCATCATCATCCAAACATTCAGCCAACTTCTTACGATAATCTAGCATGGCCCTGTGAGCATATAGCCAATCCATGCAAAGAACTAGTCCGTAAGATCTAAGAGGTGTAACTCTAAGGTCTTCTAAGGTGGTCAAACCACCAATCTGAATCAGGCACTCCCTAACCATTGAGGTAACTGGTACTCTAGCTCCTAAAGCTAACTCCACTCCCCACCTAATCTCCTTCCTAGCTACTACTAGCTCGCAACTCTCCATGACCAATGGAGAAACAAAGTTGTCAGTAGCTCTAGTATTAAAAAGGATAGAAACTGTAGTACCTCTAATCATACCTATGGTTTTATACCATTGCAAACACACTCTATGGGACTGGCCCATGTCCCCAACTATATGTTTCGACACCGCTGCCCACTAACTACCCTTCTGATGACATTCCTTGGATATGTGCCCCATGGCACCATAAGTATAACATGGTCCTCAACACTGAACCTAAATTCCTTGAGGTCTAAACTACTGAGATCCTCCTGTCTCCATAGACCCACTATATCTCCCCTTATAGGGTTTTTGTGACTATGCTGGTGGTGTATAAGGGGCCTGACATATTTGTCTTTCCTTAGGACCCTAAGAGTTTCACTACTTGGACTTTGAGCCTTGTTGTTCCTATGGTGGCTTTTGTGTCTCTCTTTGTTGAGACTCTTGCTATTGCTGATGCTATGGGGCTTTGAAATTCACTGAGTTGTTCCTATGATTACCCTTCCAAGGGGATTTCTGATATCTAGAAGATTAAGGTGTGAAGTTAAAACTCTTAGATCTATCATGAGATCCCCTCTGAATATCCTAATCTATGACTACTTTCTCTATTATGTAAAACAAGTCTCCTGGTGGAATAATGCATACCATGCTAAATAAGGTTGGTTTAATCCCCTGATAAAGCGATTGACTTGAATATTCTCATCTTTCATGTACTCTATATAAGGGAGGAGCTAAAGGAATTTACTCTCATATTGAGCCACTAAAATTCCTTACTGCTGAAGGTCATGAAATTCCTCTATATGATGGTACCTAAACTCTTCTGATAAATATCTGGCCCTAAACCTTTCAAAGAATGTTTCCCAAGTGAGGGTGTCTAATATAGGAGCATCTCAGGTCCTTGGTAATTCTGTGTCACCAAAAAGATGTTTCTAGTTTTTAGTGTTGCTCAGTTCCTTCTTTGAGCGAGTTGGTTCAGTGTTTCTCAGTTTCATTTTTTTACTAGTGTTGGTCAGTTAACTCTTTGGCACTCGAGGAATTTTATTGGCACACGGTGATGCTTATCTGGCGTTCTCATTGAGGCCAACTCTTGCAATTAATTTTGGTCATAGATTTAATGTTGGCATCTATCTTTGGGAACTGTTGGGACCTATATCTGGTTGTTCCTTCTGCTAATGGTCGATCTAAAGACCAACTTGTTTTGTAGCCTCTTGTATAAATATAGTTATTTGGTTAGAGTTTAGGGAGTTGGTTTTGGGAATAGAAGATAGGAGATAGAAGATTAGATATTGTTAGTAGATCCTCACATGTTTGAGGACTTTTATACTTGATTGTAATATCTGGCCTAAATCAGGAAGGCCTTACAACCCAACATGTATGAATCAAATTGAAGATAATATATGAAGGATATTCTGTATTCTCTCTCTCACTTTTTTTGTTGTTTCTTTTGGGTGTTGTTCTGCAAGGTACATCTGGTAAGGGTGTGGCTTTGGCCCCTTTTTATTTCCTCCCTTGTGTTAGGTGGTATCAAAGTGAGGTTAGATCTAGATTTAGTTTTTCCAATCTAGGTTTGAAGGTTCCCTCTTTTCAAGCCCTAGTGGATTTTTTGTGGGGTAGCAGATTGCAATATGATCTGCAATTACAGAGGGTTTTCAAGATGGTTTGTCAGAGGAGAGATGAATCCTAGATTGGGAGATATTTTGAGACAACTTGCTGCTAGATTGGAAGCCATTGAAAGAACCCAAAGAAGAGGAAGACATCTTGAAGATGTGAGTGATGATGAAATTGAAGATGAACAAGTTGATGTAGAACCTGCACTTGTGATGGATTAGGGTGAGGAAAGATTGATGAAGGCTTTGACAAATCTAAAGTCTACACCATATTTTAATCCTCCTGAGTATAGTGGAAAATTGGATTCTGATGAAATTATTGACTAGATCACTAAGATGGAAAAGTACTTTGTGTATAAAAATGTACCCGAGGAAAATAAGGTGAAAATTGCAAGCACAAAGTTGAAAGGTCATGCATCCTTATGGTGGAAAACACTATAGTTGGATAGAAAGAGGAAAGGAAAAGACAAAATCAAGGTATGGATAAAATGGTGAATAAGTTGAAAGGATAGTTTTTACCATGTGATTATTAGATTAACCTAGTTAGGAGAATGTAAAGTTTGAGGCAGAAAGATAGCTTGGTAAAGGATTATACTGAAGAATTCTATAGATTATATATCAGATCTGGACATGATGAAGATGATGTGGAAAGAATTGCTTAGTAACTAAATGGTTTGAGAGTTTTCATCCAAGAAGAAATTAGTTTGGTCAAATTGGAGAACATTGAAGAGGCTTATCAATTTGCATTGAAAGATGAGGAGAAATTGAACAAGAGACATGAGAAAAGACAAAGAGGTAGAGGTGGTATATTACCTAGAGGAAGAGCTAGATCTCATGGTGAAAATGGTAGATCTAAACTTGAAAAGACAACTCTGGATAAAGGTAAGATGAAGTGGAAAGGTGAAAGTTCATCTAGAGGCAGAGGCAATAACTACTAAGGTGGTTATAATAGAGGTAATTTTTGAGGAACTTGTTACAATTGTGGAGAAGAAGGACATAGATTTTTTGAGTTTACACATGCAAGTAAGAAGGATGGTAGTAGTAAAAATGCTTTAGTGCAACAAGAGTCACTGAATAAACCTGAGAAGGAAAATAACATGATGGTAAGGAGAGCACTTTGGAGTGAAATAAATAAGGAAGATCCACTAAGGAAAAGTTTGTTCAAGACCATATGTCCAGTTTCTGATGAAGTTTTGAAAGTTATCATTAACAGTGGTAGCTCAGAGAATTTGGCATCTAAGGAAATGGATAAAAAGTTGCAGTTGAAAAGGTTGGAGCATCTGAAGCCCTATCAAATTTCATGGATAAAGGATAAGCTTACACTCTTGGTAAGTGAACAATGTTATGTGAATATGAAAATTGGAAAGTACTATGATCAGGTGTTTTGTGATATCATGCCTATGGATTGTTGTCATATTTTGTTGGGTAGACCTTGGCAATATGATAGACATGTTATATATGATGGGAGATTACATAAATATACTATTTGGTTTGATGGAAGAAAATAGATCATGTTACACTTGATTTAAGAGACTGTTAGTAATGTTTGCACATATGTGAAAATTTTTCTGATGGAAGGAAGAAAATTTGTTAAGGATTTGAAGAAGAATGATGTTTGTTTTGTTGTGATTCCTAACAAAATGAGTAAGAAAACAAAGGATAGTATCCCTGAAGAGATTGATAACTTACTCATTGAGTATAGTGAAATAATTTCTGATAATGTACCTTATAGTTTTCCACCGAAGAGAAGCATTGATCATTGTATGGATCTAATCCCTAGAGCTATTTTATTGAATAAGGCACCACATTGGTCGACACCTATCGAGAATTAGGAATTACACCGACAGATTCAAGAATTGTTGCAGAAAGGTTTGATCAGAGAAAGTTTGAGTCCTTGTATAATACCTATTCTATTGGCACTTAAGAAGAATGGGGAATGGTGAATGTGTATTTATTCTAGACAAATCAACAAGATAACAATGAAATATAGGTTTCCTATATCGAGAATGGATGATATAATTGACACTTTGACTGGAGCAAATTATTTTACCAAAATTGATTTGAAAAGTGGGTATCATTAGATCCTAATTAGAGAAGGTGATGAATGGAAGACTGCTTTGAAGATAAAATAAGGTTTGTATGAATGGTTGGTTATGCCTTTTGGTTTAACTAATGCACTGAGTACTTTTATGAGATTGATGAATGAAGTTTTGAAGAAATTTTAGGGAAAATTTGTCATTGTATACCTTGATGATATTTTGATATTCATTAAAACTAGAGAAGAACATTTCTTGCATGTTAGATAAGTATTACAAAGATTGAAATAGGAAACGTTGGTCATAAATCTAAAAAAGTGTTCATGCATGAAACAAGAGATTGTGCATTTGGGATTTGGGATTTCAGTTGATGGTTTGAAGATGGATCATGAAAAGGTTGAAGCTATTTTGAATTGGCCTAAACCTGAGAGTGCTAGTGAGGTAAGATCATTTCATTGTTTGGAATTTTTTTACTGAAAGCTCATTAGGAATTTTAGTTTGATTTGTAATGTTATGATAGAGACTATGAGATGAGATAAAAGAGAATTCAAGTGGATACATGGAGCTGAAATTTTTTTTGAGACCCTAAGGCAGATGGTTGCTAAACTGCCTGTGTTAGCATTCCCTAATTTCAATAAGGTATTTCAAGTGGAATGTGATGAAAGTGGAAGTGCAATAGGATGTGTATTGAGTCAAGAAGGTAAACCTATTGCTTTCTTTAGTAAAAATTTGAATGATGCAAGAAAATATTCTATGTATGATCAAGAATTATGTGCTATTGTTCAAGCCCTTAAGGAATGGAGACATTATTTGATACCGAGTGAATTTGTGTTGTATATCGATCATAAAGCTTTACAATATTTGGGTAGTCAAAATAAGTTAAATCAGAGACATATGAAATGGGTTGAGTATTTGTAGAGCTATACATTTGTGATGAAGCATAAGCATGGAGTCACTAATTGAGTTTCTAATGCATTGAGTAGAAGAAGATCTTTGATGATTGAGATGAGAATTGAAGTTCTTCATTTTGATGACATGAGAGTTTTGTATGAAACTCATGATCCTAATTTTTTTGAGTGATAGAGAAAGTGCAAAGCACCTATTCAAGATTAATTGAGTACAAAATGGGAAGACTATTTCATTCAGGAAGGTATGTTATTTAAAGGTATTTAGTTGTGTATACTGAGAGGACCTATGAGAACTAATTTGATAAAGGAGAAACATAGTAGTGGTTCGACTGGACATTTTTTGTGTTGATAAAACATTGAATTTGCTTAAGGAGAAATACTTTTGGCCATATTTGTATAAAAATGTTCAAAAATTTGTGAAAAGTTGTTGAATTTCTCAAGTTGCAAAAGGAGTAAGTCAGAATACTAAATTGTATACACCAATTTCTGTTCGTGAGAAACGTTGGATTGATATCATTATGGATTTTTTTCTTGGCTCACCGAAGACAGTAAGAGGTAATGATTCTATATTTGTCGTTGTGGATAGATTTTCTAAGATGGCACATTTTATACCTTGTATAAAGACATCAGATGTAGTACATGTAGAAAATCTTTTCTTTAAGGAAATTGTAAGATTGCATGGATTACCAAGGAGTATTATCTCTGATTGAGATATATTTGATGGATAATTTTTTAAAAATCTTTGTAGAAAGTTTGGCTCTAAGTTGAAATATAGTTCTACATTTTACCCACAAAGCGATGGATAGACAGAAGTTGTGAATAGAAGTTTGGGTAATCTTTTGAGATTTTTAGTTGGAGACACACCAAGTAATTGGGATTCTATGTTGGTACAAGTATAGTTTTCCTACAATAATTTAGTGAAAAGGATTATGGGAAAGTCACCTTCTGAGATTGTAAATGGCATACAACCAAGAGGTATATTAGATTTGAGGGATATTGTTGATGAAAGAAAGAGAAGTGTTGAAGGAGTAAAGTTTTCTGCATACATGATGATAGTGCATGAAGATATGAAACATAACTTGGAGAAATGTAATCAGAAATAAAAAGATAGAGATGATAGATCAAGAAGACATAATACTTTTTCAGTTGATGATGAAGTAATGTGATGTAGCAGTGGACAATGGAAGCCTTCAAACAGTGAGCAACTGGTAAGTTTCAATCCTTCAACACCCAAAGTGATGGGATCAAGTGCTCAATAATTATCACAAGTATCCAAAAAGGACTAGGGAAAGGTTATCACAACCTCAAATATCCAATGTGACCTAATCACTAGGTTCACCAAAGTCCTAAGCAACAAAAACCAAGGATTGACTAAGAGGTCTCTTTAGCCCAATAGACAATCAAACCCCAAGAAATGGAAACCATGACCAAGGGTGGCCTAAAATCACTTCTCTAGCCTATTTCAGTCTTATTCTAATAGTTCCAATGGTTCTTTCCTTCAAAACTAACCCATAATGCTAAGCTGCTGTACAAACCTAGGATTTGGCTTGTAGCCCTTCCTAGAAGGAAATTTGAACATAAAAGAAAATGATCACAAATGAGATGGTGATTTGGTCATGGATTCTAATACCCTTTTGGGTTTTATAAAACATTTCTTAACACCAAGGAGTGGAAGTGAATAGAAGTCACTGTTGTTGCAATATTAGACCAGGCTAATAGGCCTAATTAGGGCTCCAAATGCACTACAAGTGCTATTTCTCCTATCCCAAAACAAAACTTAAGAATTGAGGCATGTTTGGACATATAAAAAAACTTAGAAGCCAAGTTTTTAGGCCTTGGTGAATCCCCAACCACAATCTAGGATGACTGCCCAAGTTACTTGACTGGTGCACACATAGAGATGTACACCTAAGGTCTTGTGGCAAACCCACTCCTCTACAAACCCACACTCCTAACCTAAAAAATATGAAATTAAATTGGAAAATATTTTATTCCACAAAGGGGCTTCAATTTACCATGGTGGAATGTGCCTAAACAATCAGGCCCTATTAGAAACCCTGATTTTAAGCCTCAATTCTAGGCACTCTTACTAAAAATCAGATATCTTCCAATCTGGGTCAGATCAATACATGAGACCAACTAAAAATGGAAGAAGACTTAAGGCTTCAACTTTTGGGATCTCTTTCATTCCCTCATGTTTGTACCTATCCATACAGGGGTCTAAATCATGAAATCTGTAGAGAAATGATGGTTTATTTTATTGATAATTGCCAAAATTACATTGTATCTCCTATCACCCACCTGTAAGGGCTTACATAGGATACTCCCAATGGTTACATGACTTGTTTGAACTAATTTGCCATTTGGGAGTGGTGTTTACAAGTTTGACAACTTTTAAGGAAGTTGCTCGAAAGTTGCTTGACAACTTTTAGAGCAACTTTGCCAATTTTGCAATTTTTGCAAATCTAATGACCAAAATTGGTCCTAACCTTATTTTGATGATCCCTAATGAATAAAAACATAGATAAGCATGAAAATACCTATGACGATGGTGTTGGATCATAAATTACCACTAGTTAGACCGAGGGCTCATAAAATGCAAAACTTGGAACTATGGTCTTACAATGAGATCCAATGTCTAACCCTTATCCTAAGCATGACTAGAGGCCTCTAAGGACCTTAGTGTGAAATCCTAGGTTTCATAGGAATTCTTGTTGAATCTAGAGTAGGTTCTCCTACAACATACTCCCCTTGAATTTTAAAACTCAATTCCCTACTTGAGGATAACTGCTCCACCGAAGTGCCATGTTGCTTGATTTGATCTTCGGTCAGCCATGTAGCATCTATGTTGGGGAGGCCCTTCTTTTTGATTAAGTACTGCATGTAATTCTTAGTCCTAGTTTGCCTTAGTATCTTTGCATCCAAGATTTCCTCTAACTCCACTAGTTTTATTTGAGGGAGATTGGTAACATAGTCTTCATCTTTGGTGTCCTCACCTTGCTCATTTGATGAACCTACTGCAGCTTTGTATGGTGTGAGGTCTGCCACATTGAATATAGGAGAGATCTGAAAAGTTCAAGGAAGGGAGATCTCATAGGTGTTGTCACCTATTTTGTTAAGTATGTTTCAAGGACCTACTTTCTTCATTTGTGATTTGGAGTATCTACCCTTAGGTAGTCTCTCCTTTCTTAGGAAGGTCCAAACCCTATCCCCTACTTTGAAATGGACCTCTCTCCTTCTCTTGTTAGCATTTTCTTTGTACTTCAAACTAGACCTTTGCAAAGTTTCTTTGAATTGTTTTTGTACCTTTGATATGAGCTCTACCAATTCTTGGCCTTGAGCACTGATTTTGAAATCAGAGGGAAGTTCCATCAGATCCAGTGGTCCCTTGGGGTGAAAACCATACACTGCTTGGAAAGGAGTCTTACCAGTTGACATATTTATTGAGTCATTGAATGCAAACTCTGCTTGGGGTAGGATTGTATCCCAACTTTGTGAGTATTTCTTGGTTAGGCATCTTAGGAGACTGTCTAGGGACCTATTTACTACCTTGTTCTACCCATCTATTTGTGGTTGATAGGTAGAGCTATAGGTGAGATTTGTACCCAACTTCTTGAAGAGTGTCCTCCAATAGTGCCCTTGGAACTTTGCATCCCTATTTGATACAATTGTCTAAGGTAAGCCATGAATTCTAACTACTTCCTTGAAGAAGAGATTGGCTACATGAGATGCATCATTTTTGCTCTTGCATGGCACAAAGTGGGCCATTTTGCTGAACCTATCCACTATGAAAAACACACTATCAAATCCTTGCTTGGTTTTAGGCAGTCCCATTACAAAATCCATTGATATGGACTCCCAAGGTCTTGAAGGAATTGGTAAGGGTTAATAGAGCCCTTGATTTGTTGTCACCCTTTAGCTTATTGGAAAATAGTACAAGACTCAATAAACTTCTTAACTTTAAACTTCTTAACTTCATTGTTCAACTTGGGCCAAAAATAACTCCTCTTCATAGGTCTGCTATTTTGTCAATGCCAAAGTGTCCTCCTAGGCCACCACAATGTTTTTGTCTGATTATATTTTCTTTCATTGAACATTTTGGTATGCATAATTGTGCTCCCTTCAATAGAAGCCCATTTTGAATTAGATATTCAAAAAAATTAGTGTGATATTTGCCCTCCATTTTTGTACAAATCTGATATATCTCTAAAAAATCAGGGTCACCCAGGTTCAAGTGTTTGAGGGACTCAATTCTGACACTTTTTAGTTGAACTTCTTCAACCAAACCAATCCTCCTACTAAGGTCATCAACAAATTTGTTTGCTACACCCTTTTTATGCTTAATGTTGAAGGTATAGCCTTGCAATTGCTCTACCCATTTGAGATGCCTGACTAAGAGTTTTTCTTGTGAATTAAGGAAGCTTAATGCATGGTTGTCAGTGTAGAATACAAACTCTTTTGGGATCAAGTAGTGCCTCCATTTCTTGAGGGCTTGGACCATGGCATAGAGCTCTAGGTCATAAGTAGAGTACTTCCTTTCGGCCTCATTCAATGTCTCTGAAAAGAAAACAATTGCCTTGCCTTCTTGGCTTAGGACTACTCCTATAGCCAAATTGCTTGCATCTGTCTCCATAGTGAAGACCTTGTTGAAATCAGGGAGGACCAAGATAGGGTATTGGGAGACTCTGTTATTCAATTATTGGAATGCATCATTGGCTTCCTTTGTCCATGCAAACTTAGTCTTCTTTCCACCTTTGATTGTTTCAAGAATTAGTGCACACACATGACTAAATTTTTTGATGAACTTCCTATAGAATGTTGCAAGCCCATGGAAGCTCCTTACATCACCTTGATTCTTTGGTGGAGGCGAATTAGTTATTGTATCTACCTTCTCAGGATCCATCTTGAGGGTACCTTGTGAAATCACAAAACCTAGGAACACAAGTTCCTTCCTCATAAACATGCACTTTTCCAAGTTGATTACCAACTTGTGCTAATGGAGTCTTCTTAGTACCTATTCCACATGATCAAGATGGTCTTCCTTGCTATGACTGACTATTAGTATGTCATCAAGGTAAATAACAACAAATTTGTCAATAAAATCTATGAATATCTCATTCATAAGCCTCATAAAAGTGTTAGGGGCATTGCTTAAACCAAAGGGCATCACTAACCATTCAAAAAAACCTTCAATAGTCTTGAATGCTATTTTCCATTCATCCCCTGGCTTGATTCTGATTTGATGGTAACCAGAGTTTAAGTCTATCTTGGTGAAGTAGCAAGCACCTCCTAGTTGATCCAATAAGTCCTCAATTCTTGGCATGGGAAATCTATACCTTATTGTCATTTTGTTTAGGGCCCTACTATCAGTGCATAACCTCCATTTTCCATCCTTTTTAGGGGCCAAGACTAAAGGTACAACACAAGGACTGAGACTCTTTTGGATGAGCCCTCTTTCCAACAATTTAGTGACCTGTTGCAATCTCTGCATGCTACAATGGTGTAATTTTGTATGGTGCCTTATTAGGTAGGGATGTGCCTAGTATGAGGTCTATTTGATGGCTAATGTCCCTAATGGGAGGGAGGCTAGTGTGTAGGTCACTAACAGTGACATCCTTATACTTTTGCAGTAGTTTTATGACTTCATTTGGTATGGGCTCTTTTTTATCAGACCTGATGTTATCTTTGGGTTTTGAGATTAAAAAAAATGGTTCAATATCAGATTCCTTCAAGGTTTTTGACATCTCCTTTTCCCCCATGATGATCATAGTGGGTTCTTTTTCAGTTTTTCTATCCGATTGGGGCTTCATAGTGAAGGTCTTCCCATCTTTGGTGATGGAGTAGGTGTTTTTCCTATAGTGGTGTATGGCATCAACATCAAATTGCTAGGGCCTACCTAGAAGGATGTGAGAGGCATCCATCTCAACAACATCACAAAGGACCTTGTCCTTGAAGTCAGCAATAGAAAACTCTATCCAAGCTTGTTCTATGAATAGATTTTGTTGGCCTTTGGTTAACCATGAAACATGATAGGGGCAAGGGTGTGGTTTGTTAGGGAGGTTTAACTTCTGAACCATTTCACAAGATACAATATTTTCAGTTCAACCATAATCAATAAGAAGATTGCATACCTTTCCATGACATTTGATTTTTTTCCTGAAGAGGTTCTTTCTTTGTGGAGGCTCTTGGGTTTGTGGTACTTGAAGGAAGACCTACCTCATTATTAGACACACTCCTTCCTCTGGTTCCAAGTCTCTAGCATCAACATTGTCTTCTTGTTTATCTTCTTGGACAAGTTGTGCTCTCCTCTCACCTTGGTTATTATTGTTTCTCTTCTTAGGGCATCTTCCTACATGGTGTCCCATTTGGTTGCAATAGAAACACTTCAATGGTCCATTACCTCTTCCTGAATTTTTCCTTCCTCTATTGAAAGGTCTTCTTCCTCAATAGTTTCCTCTTGAATTAGAGTCACTATTTTTCTTATCTCCTTGGTCAGGGGTCCTGCTGCTACTGCTGCCACTTTGTCCCTTGTTCCAAGAGTTTCTCTTGCCTCTAAAGTTCTTCCCACTATCATTATTCTTCCCTTTGCCAAAGTCCTGCTTCCTCTTCCATTTTTCCTCTACCTTAAGTGCCATTTGATAGCACCAATTGACTCTAGTAGGGTAGTGTAGACTTAGCTCTTATTGAATGCATACTTTCAAGCCATTCATGTACCTTGCTAGCTTTTCTTCCTCATCTTCAGGCATATTGGTCTTCATACACAATTTTAGGAACTCCTTGGTGTATGAGCCTACATCGATGTCCTTTTTTTTTAGACTTTTCTTCCTCTTATGGAGTTTTACCCCATAGTCCTTAGGTATATATGTCTCTTTAATCAATGCTATCATTCTATTCCATGAATTGATCATGTTCTTCCCACTCTTCCCCCTCTCTATTTGGATGAAGTTCCACCAAGTCAGGGTTGCTCCCTTTAACCTGGATATTGCTACCTTTACCCTTTTCTTTTTAGGGATGTCTTCACACTCAAAGAACATTGTCAAAGCCTCTATCCAATCCAAGGCCAGATCAAAATTCATCTTGCCATTGAAGACTGGAAAATCTATCTTCTCTTCCATGGTTATCCTTCCCATGGATTTCAAGGCATCTATGAAAGGTCTTTGGTCTACAAGGATATGTTGAGCAGAATCATCATCCTCTTCTTCACTCCCTTCTTCATTTTTAGACTCATCTTTGTCCTTGTCATCAAGCTTCTTCTCAAGTTCTTGAAGCCTCTTAATTAAGGCTTTATTTCTAGCATTTTTTTCTCTCACCATCTTTTCCAACTCACTATTTGTGACCCTTGTAGGGATCTCCTCATTCTTAGGATCAGACATAGCTCTGATACCACTTGATGCAGTAGTGGACAACAAAAGCCTTCAAACAGTGAGCAAGTGGTAAGTTTCAATCCTTCAACACCCAAAGTGATAGGGCCAAGTACCCAATACTTATCATAAGTATCCAAAAAGGACTGGGGAAAGGTTATCATAACCTCAAATATCCAATGTGACCTAATCACTAGGTTCACCAAAGTCCTAAGCACCAAAAACCAAGGATTGACTAAGAGGTCTCTTTAGCCCAATAGACAATCAAAAGACAAGAAATGGAAAATAAGACCAGGGGTGGCCTAAAATAATTTCTTTGGCTTTTTTAGGTCTTATTATAATAGTTCCAATGGTTCTTTCCTTCAAAAGAAACCCATAATGCTAAGCTACTGCACAAACCTAGGATTTGGCTTGTAGCCCTTCCTAGAAGGAAATCTGAACATAAAACAAAATGCTCCTAAATGAGATGGATATTTGGTTAGAGATTCTAATACCCTTTTTGGGTTTATAAAACATGTCTTAACACCAAGGAGTGGAAGTGAATAGAAGTCACTTCTGTTGCAATATTAGACCGGGCTAATAGGCCTAATTAGGGCTCCAAATGCACTACAAGTGCTCTTTCTCCTATGTAAAAACACAAATTAATAATGGATGCATGTTTGGAGATGCAAAAAAACTTATAATCCAAGTTTTTAGGCCTTGGTGAATCCCCAACCACAATCTAGGATGACTGTCCTAGTTACTTCACTAGTGCACACATAAAGATGCACATCTAGGGTCTTGTGGAAAACCCA
Organism: Chamaecyparis obtusa; assembly: GCA_027943335.1. Classification (NCBI taxonomy): domain Eukaryota; kingdom Viridiplantae; phylum Streptophyta; class Pinopsida; order Cupressales; family Cupressaceae; genus Chamaecyparis; species Chamaecyparis obtusa. Next base: position 219,668 of record BSBK01012444.1, on the reverse strand, counting down.
CTACTCTACAAACCCACACTCCTAACTTGTAAAAGATGAAAGTACATTGGAAAATATTGTATTCCACCAAGGGGCTTCAATTTCCCATGGTGGAATGTGACTAAACAATCAAGCCCTTTTAGAAACCCTGATTTTAAGCCTCAATTCTGGGCACTCTTACTAAAAATTGGATAGCTTCCAATCTGGGTCAGATCAATACATGAGACCAACTAAAAATGGAAGAAGAATCAAGGCTTAAAATTTTTGGATCACTTTTTAATTCCCTCACATCCATACCTATCCGTATAGGGGTCTGAATCATGAAATTTGTTGAGAAATGATGGTTTATTTTATTAATAATTGCCAAAATTACATTGTATCTCCTATCACCCACATGTAAGGGATTATATAGGATAATCCCAATGGTTAGATGACATATTTGAACTAATTTTCCATTTGGGAGTGGTTTTTACAAGTTTGACAACTTTTAAGGAAGTTGCTCGAAAGTTGCTTGACAACTTTTAGAGCAACTTTGCCAATTTTGCAATTTTTGCAAATCTGATGACCAAAATTGGTCCTAACCTTATTTTCATGATCCCTAATGGATCCAAAAATAGAAAATAATCAAAATACCTATGACTATGGTGTTGGATCATAAATGACCACTAGTTAGACCAAGGGCTCATAAAATGCCAAACTTGGAACTATGGTCTTACAATGAGATCCAATGTCTAATTGTTATCCTAAGCATGACTAGAGGCCTCTAAGGACCTTAGTGTGAAATCCTAGGTTCCATAGGAATGCTTGTTCAATCTTGAGTAGGTGCTCCTACACCATAATGGTTCATTTGAAGAAAGGAAGATTTCCTATTGGAACATATCAGAAGCTAAAATGAAGAAGTTTGGACCTTGCAAGATTTTGAAGAGATTTGATAGTGGAAATGCATATGAGATTGAGTTACCTGATGATATGGATATATCACCTATATTCAACATTGTTGATTTGTATGAGTATCATGAGATGGATAAATAAATGACAGTATTGAATGATTATCCTAAGAAGCAGATAGAAGAAGTTGAGCATATTTTGCAGCAAACAATTGGTAGAAGTACAGGAGGAAAATAATATATGGAATATCTAGTAAAGTGGAAGAATAGACCAATTGAAGATAGTTCATGGATTTCACAATTTGAGTTGGATGTAGCTTGGATCATACCTATTTCATGATTTGGAGAATCATTTCAAAAAAAACCCTGTGTCTGATGCAGGAGCATCTTAGGTCCTTGACAATCTTGTGTCACCAAAAAGATGTTTCTAGTTTTCAGTGTTGCTTGGTTCCTTCTTTGCCCAAGTTGGTTTGGTGTTTCTCAGTTTCATTTGTTTACCGATGTTGGTCAGTTATCTCTTTGGCACTTGGTAAATTTTACTGGCACTTGATGATGCTTGTCTGGTGCTCAGATATCATTTCTTACCAAGTTGTTTCTTTTGAGTTCCTGTTGAGGCCAACTCTTGCAATTAATTTTGGTCATAGATTTAATGCTGGCATCTATCATTGGGAAGTGTGTGGACCTAGATTTGGTTGTTCCTTATGTTAATGGTGGATCTAAAGGCCATTTTTTTTGGTAGCCTCTTGTATAAATATAGTTGTTTGGTTAGAGTTTAGGGAGTCAATTTTGGGCATAGAAGTTAGAAGATAGAAGATTAGAGGTTTTTGGAAAACTCTCACATGTTTAAGGAATTATGTACTTGATTATAATATCTAGCCTAAATCAGGAAGGCCTTATAGCCTGGCATGTATGAAACAAATTGAAGATAATATGTGAAGGATATTATGCATTCTCTCTCTCACTTGTTGTGTTGTTACTTCTACGTGTTGTTCAACAAGGTTGATCTAGTTAGGGTGTGCCTTTGGCTCCTCTCTATATCCTCCCTTACATTAGTATCTACATCAATGTGGCCTTTTAAATCCTCCTTTATCCACCATTTGGATGTCATCCCTCTTAAAAGATGGACTTCCATACGTGATATAAGATTACTCCCATAAGGGCACAATCCAAAGCACCTTCCAAGGCTTATAAGCCAAGATTCAGCCTCTATACCCTCAGTAGATCCCGCAAAAGGTTATGGATTGATTCAAAGAAACTACCTAATCTGATCACCTACATCAGGAGGTGATCTCTTATATATGAAAACCTCATCTTTGGGTGGTCGATCTGGTCCCCTAATGGAACCAACTCCTAGCTCAACCTGAACCTTTGTGAATCTAGGAGAACTCCTACTACATTCCCTAGACAAGGACCCATGTCCTTCTATTCCTTTTTGTACATTATGGGGTACAAATGGAGGCATACAATCATGAATACATCTTGCAAGGTTTTGAAAGGCTTTAAGTAACTCTATATTTGCGTTGAGATTTGGTTTGAGAGGTGGACCCTGGTCCTGTCGAGCCTCTACCTTTGGCTGTATGTCTTCCTGAGATAAAGAGATACACCTATGCCCACAACCACTTCCATGAGCTAATTGGGTGAGTCGAGACATCCCACACACATAAGAACATAAAAGTTTAGCAACTACGAAGTGGGTTAGGTTCCCAAAGTAAACTAAACTAGGCTTTGATACCAAAATGTCATTCCGAAAAATTGAGCAAAACATAAGTACAATTTTTTTTTCTAAAAACCTACTAACTGTGTACAACATACTGACATATGTAACTAAGGAGATAAACACTAACTGGTACAAGTCTCTACATGCATGCAAAATGGTGCAAGGAGAAAATGAAAGACTCAAAAAAATAAAGTGTCTAAAAATACCCCAAGGGTCAAACCATACCAGGTTGACTAGGTTTGACCAAGTTTGACCAAAACTAAAACTTCATCAAACAAATCCTAACTATACTACAGGGTTTCCTAGACTACTAGCCTTGACCGACACACAAATCAAGATAGTTGACTAAAAGTGAACTAGAGGTGACCAAAAGTCAACCATGTACTAAAGTACATGCAACCAAGCTAAAAGGATACAAAATGCATCAAGCAATACCTTGGCATGCAAAGTGAGGCATTTGACCAAGGTTTGACCAAAATTTGACTATGCACAAATACATCCTACAAGGTTTTACTAAGGTTAAAGCATACCAAGATAAGTTTTCATGCATACAAACTGAGGTGATATCCAAGGTTTGACTAAGTTGACTAGAAAATCAACTGTGCATAATAATGGCTTCCTAAAACACAACTAAGTGCTACTACAAAATAGAGAGTGTTTGTGCATGCAAACTGAGGTAAAACACAAGGTTGGAGTAAGGTTGACCACAAGTCAACCGCGCATGAGATTTGGTCAATAATCCTAGAACGGTCATAAAGACCCTAGGCGTGATCAAGAGGATTTGATAAAACCCTATGACACTAGAATGGTTCAACTTATTGAAATGATTAAGATATTCTAAAAAGGTTAAATTAACATTATTGACAAATCGTCTAGGATTAAATACAGAATTAGACCTATCTATCAATACTCCCAAAAGAAATATTCCTTGTGCTAAAAAAATATGAATAAAAAAAATTCTTTAGGATGATCAATCTAAATCTAATATACATAGAAATAATTATTTACCTTCATAAAAAAAGAAACCTTCTTTTTAAAATAAAATAAAAAGTACTTAAATATATTACTTATGTCTAATAACTAAATCTAAACTTTTTCTTAAATAATTCTATTTTATATATAATTAATAAAATAAAACTATTAAACACACAAATCTAAATTGAAATATACAAACCTATTAAATAAATGAAAATAACAATTTAAAATTGGTTAATCCATACTATGCCTTCAAATTAACTCAACCTCTTCATACAAGCTAATCTATTTAAATAAAATACTAATCCATTTATTAAACCTTATTTAATAAATTAAGCTAACTTAATGCTAACAATAATAATAACCTATTATTTAAAATTCAATAAAATTCTAATATTTAAAATAATAACACATTCTATTATTTAAATAATAATAATAATAATAATAATAATAATAATAACTTTATCAACATAGCAATAAAATCCTTTAGCAAAAAATATATTATAAACTATAATATAATAAAACAAATATTTTTTTTAACAACAAACAAAAACATATTAAAAGTCCTTTTAAAAACTTCTTACCTCTCCGCGTGCAGGATGTAGAGCCAAACGAAGGCCCTGTGCATGGTGGATCAGGGGGAGGAGCGGTGGCGGTGGTGTTGCGAGTGTCATTCCCGTCCACCACTGCCAAGGCAGTGGTGAGGTGGGTGTCGATGCCGCCCAGCCAGTGCCGCCCGCAGACATCAACCGAAGCTCACGAAGGGGAGGCGGCAAAGTGGCGGGGGTAGGTTTTCAGCCGCCCCCATTTGCTTAAACCAAAATACATATTTTTAAAAAAAAATTGCTTTAGTGATCCGTTTTTAATCCTAAACGGGATTTATAATTTCTTTTAAATGTTACTTTATTTTTTATTTCATATATAAAAAGAATATGATTGATTAATTAAATTAAATATAAATATTTAAAAAATAAATATTTTATTTAGTGGTCAGATTGTAAAACCATGAATTTTAAAACAAGGAGCATAGGGGTAAATTTTTTTGACTTTTAAATACATGAGTGAAATTCATAATTCGAGCTAAACAACATGTGTTAATAAAAAATTTACTCTGGACATTTTATATTTTATATTTTATCTTTAAAATATCTCAAAAATATTCTAAGTATGAAATATAATTTAAAATTTAAAATTCTGCAGTATAACTATAGTTAAATTAAATTTATATTAGCATTTATACAAATCGAAATATGCTAATACAACACTTAATAGTAAATATTTTATACTTATAGTGACATCAACCTTAACATTGCATATTACTGTTAATTCATTATATTGAAACTAAATGCAATGAATTTTTAAATGACAATTAAATCCATCTTTTGTCAATTTGTGAACGAAAAAGGACAAATACCATTGCACATAAATTAATGAAAGCTATAAATTTTTCATTGCATCATGGTTCATAAATGTCCTTTTCAAAAGATTAAATAATAGTAATTTTTACAATTTCAAAGGTATGATTTTACAAGGAAATCTCGGATCACCAATTTCACATATAAACATGAATTTGCAAGGTTAAAATAATTAGGTAAATTTCAATATCATGCTCAACAAGTCTTCCAGGTCTTGAATCGAATGAGTACCTAATAGAAAGAGGTTGACCACTGAGGATCACCTCCCAACCTAGGCCTTTATAAGGCCACCCTCAAGCTAGGGGATCCAATCTTTGAATGCGATACAACGGAAACTCAACATGAAGGGAACAAACACAAAGATATTTAAATGATTTTCCCCAACAAGGTTTTAACATGTGGAGGGTCTCCAAGAGACCTTCCTGAAATTAGGGTAGAGGTGGACTACCAGGGGGAGAATCCATAGTATAACACAAATTTCTAAAGACACCCAAGTAATTGGGAAGACCATCTTCAAGAAGATGCGGTCTAACTCTCCTTATGCCCCCCAAGTGCCCGTTTGTCATACTTGACATCATGGGTATTGTGGAACCCCATGTCTATCCCTCTACACATGGGAGACTGTGCACATCCTAGGTCTTCATCCTACTACCCCCTTCAAGGTTACTCAACCCTCCCTAGGGCAAGTAAGCCTTGAAGTATCTCATCCCAAAATGAATTCACAAAGGAAAAACAACAATTTACATAACTTAAATTTCAAACCAAAAACCTTAAAAATACATGGACTCCATTAATGGAGCTCCAAGCTCAAACACATTCAAAAAATTAACAAAAATATCACAAGGCCAACCTTACTCCAAGGAAGGGTTGAAATTATGAAGTTTGAAAGTCCTTCCAAGCTAGTCCTTCCTAAGCTCCTCCAAAACTGAATGGTCTCAAAATCTAGAGAGTGTGTGAACACTCAAACCTTTCTGTAACCTTTCCCTAAATAGGAAAGTTGGGAAGAAGAGAGAGGTTAACCAAAACCTCACAATACTTTAAATTCACCCAACTTTGAAATGTTGACTTGAGGGCAGTTATTAATGAGTTTTAAGGCTCTTAATAGGTTGAAAATGACCCCTAACCCCTAAGGTACCAACCTGGGTAGCTAAAATGGACCCTAGTTAACCTATGGGAGCCCAAATGACCCTCCTAAACTCCACCTAAAGTTTACACACGGGTTTCCAAGTCTTGGATGACTATCTAGAAACTTCCCAACCCAAGTTAAGTTGATTCTACCCTAAGGTTAACCCCTAGTCAAAAACTTGACCCAATCAAATACAATTCATTAACCATGCCAATACTTATGCCACAATTTTCCAAATTTGGCACATTAATTAAAACAAATGACATGGTGAAATTACATATACATTTACTAAATTAAATAGACACATGCAAATCGCATTTATGAAATAAATACTATATAATGAGGTCCACATTTCTTTATACAAAGAGCACCTTGAAATGCATGGTATAAACATAGATTCCAATACTCGATCCTCGTATTTAGATCCATGGTCAACTAATCATGCACACTCATTGCACATATCAGTAGGTCGAAATCACATGATATAAAACATGATACCTCATCAATACTACATGGTATAAAAATGTAGGAGAAGAAAGTGTTGGTTTCCAAAATGTAGGGTACAAACTAGCGTTCTCCAAAAGTGTAGAAGGAATGATTGATATATAAGGAAAAATGTAAGATCCACCTCTAAATCCAAATTCCCAATGGAGAGATCCAAATTGATGAGCCAAAAGGTTAATGCAAAAAAGACTCAATATATGGAGAATGTTAATAAAGGAGAAAACCTTATATTTTGTTATAGAAATTATGTATTGAAATCTTAATTGAATTGAAAGAAAATACTAACCTCAAAATAGGAGAAATTTAGAAAAGGCCATTTTCTGATGTCTGAGTATAGTTTTAGGAAATTTTGCAACCAAATTGGGCTTGGAAATACATAAACAAATAAAATCCAAAAAACTTTTATCTTTCTGGGAAAGGTCGACCTTGACCTAGAGGCGGGGTAAGATCTCACCTCGGGGTACAATCTTAACCCAAAAGTTTTCCGAAAAGGGTACTTAGATCTACATTGATATTTTCTATACCAAACCTATAACTGCAACATAAAAGTTTTTGTTATTTGGATGAGGGATTTGCCTTGGTCAAACCCCAGTTTGGAATCAACCTTTAAAATAGAATTAAAATAGAGAATGCTAGCAAGTAGTAGAAGTAGATTTAATAATGAAGCTATGATATTCAAATATATATGCAATTGTATTTGAAATTTAATTAGGTATATCGATATGAAAGGTTGGACTTAACAAATCTAAGTCAAAACCTCCATGATTGTATGCTTGAAATCCACTTTGAAGAGAGAATGAATAGATCTTGAAGATGAACAAAGGATCTTGAAGGAAGATCACACAACCATGATGCCTAGATCTAGGGTTTGAATGATGAATCTTGAATGCTTCCTTTATTGAGAACCCTTGCTTGAAGAAATGGAGTACTTGAGGATGAAAGTGGTTGTTAAAATCAGATGATCATGGATGCATAAAATGAGAGAGGAGGGCTTCCTTTTATACAAATCTAGGGCATAAACTTCTAGAGAGGATGACATATAGGAAATAAATTCCCATTAAGTGCAAACCCCTATAAATGGACCCATATTAAATATAATTTGAGGTTTTCCCATTCTGAAGCCTGAAACAACTGACCTAGAAATGGGAAAAGAAACTTTTGAACTTCTCCCCACATCGGAAAAAGTTTTTGATGAAAAGGGGGACCTGGGTCAAGGTCAGGGTTGACTTTGACCAAGGTCAAGGTCAAGGTCTAATTTGACCTAGGTCAAGGTCAAGGTTGACTTTGACCTAGGTCAAGGTCGAGGTCCACCTTGACCCAAGAGTTTAGGACCTCTGGAAAAAAAATCCAGAAGGGAAAAATTGTACCTAGCGAGGCCCAAATAGAGCCCTAAACATGATGAAGGCCCAAAAAATTCCCTAAGAGGGCTAAACTCTATTAAAATGGAAATTCTTCCATTTTAAGATGATACATTAAGCCCCAACTTTAGCGAGATTATGGAAATTGAACATGCTCATGGTAAAGGAGAAGAAAGATCCAAGTGGATTTGCAACGATATAGAATAATACTTTAGTTAAGAACACAAGCCCCCAAACTAAGGATTCTAACTCAAGATACACGCACAAGGGTGTGAAAACAAACAAAAAGAGTGGGTTAGTACTAAAAAAAACCTAAATCAACTAGCAAAGGAAACCTCGCTACGAAAATATTTCCTATATTAATATACTATTTGGAAAGCTATCATAAAAGAATACATGATTACATAAGAAAGATAAGAGAAATACAATAAATAACATAGCTTCATGATCCAATCGTACTAGCATGAAAGAAATAAGAGAGAAAAGAGAAAGTGATTACCTTTCCCAGTAAGATGCCCACCTTACTGTAAATCACCAAGGAGGGAGAGCCCAATAGGTAGAAAAAACATATAGTTCACCCAAAAATTGTGCTTTAAAACTGTAATGTGTCTTCTTATGGCTTTTGAAATACTCATAGATCCACCCTCTTATATCACTATGAATATGAAATGCCTATCCCTTCAAGATTTAGAAACTTATGTACCTTATCTTCTATGGATTTAACACATTGAAAAATTAAAAATGCATGTCTCTTCAACATTTAGCAACTTATGTGCATTACCTTAAGAGGATTTAGCATATTGAAATTTGAAAAATGCGTGTCTCTTCAGGATTTATAAACTTATGTGTGTTACCTTCAGATGATTTAGCATATAAATGAAAAACTATAGTACAAGAGAGACCATATATATGCCCCCTCCTTATCGTGGCTATCTACTAGACATGATAAGGAAGAGGAAGAGGATACCTACTTCACAATGTAAGGAGATATCCCATTTAATAACAATATACACTATAGTCTTAGGGAAGGGTATTGACCCCTACATCTAAGAGTATAGATAATCATGAAAAAGATATGTTGCTTATGAAAAAAGGATCCTCAAAGAGAAAGAGATCTTATCAACAAGACCCCCATCGTAGAGGATTTCTTTAGATAAAATATCATCATTCAAAGATAAGCCAAGCAGGAACAAAGATTCAATCATCAAGCCCCCTGCAAAGAAGAGGAAGATGAATCTTTGATTAAGGGAAACAACTCTAACACAAAAGTAAGGGGAAGAGTTTATGAAGAACATAATTTACCAAATAAATAAGAGGTGATTACCTAGGACAAAAATCTCTCATATAAATGGATATCCATAGTCAAAACATCAGTCATTATAATGAAATAATGTTACAAGACAAATATATTATACTAAGCTAAGGAAAGAAGATCCCTAGACAAAGAGAAAAAAGGAAGAACCTTTCTCACTAGGGATGAAGACAAGGGATACCTTTGCAAAACAAATGTGTTTAGAAAAGATATTTTGAGTAGAAAATAGAATCTATGGATGATTTTAAACATTACACAAAACCATAGAGAGATAAGATAGAAAGAATACCGATTAAGCTCAAGGCACAATATATTCTAAAATCCTAATGGATCCTAGTTGAATGAATGAAAACACACCTCTTTCCCCCTAGTCGAGAGACACGAGGAGAAGAGATCTATATTATATCATAATGATGGGTATCCCCTATATCAAAATTATGAAGAAATTTTAAAACTACATGAGAATAAAATATAATTCCTAAAGCAACTCTTTCTCTAACATATAACTTGAAATGCACAAGATCAAAAAATAAATGTGTATTACAATAAAGAAAAGGACATTTGTATTTGTATAGAGAATCTATTAAAATCTATCTAAATATTATTTCTTGGAATTCATTAACTCAACATGTACCTTCTTAGCCACCTCTTGACGAATATCAAGGTTATTTAAGTTAGGTGTAGGGAGTAGATCATGAAGAGGAGGACAATGTGAGCAACCAACACCATGCATATTTGGTTTAGGGGGTATATGAATCAGATATTTGATACCATGCTCATTGACACCAATCCCTAAACCTTTATAACATTTTTTAGTCATCATATTATATCATTTAGTGTACACATAATGTAAAGCTTCTACAGGAGGTGATTGTTTATTGTGTTCATTAGTAAAAGTTGTATAAGGTGGAATAATAGGTTTAGAGGAAGTTTATTTTCTCTTCCCTTTAATATCATTTCAGATCGGATAAGAAGGGAAAGGTAAATCCAAGAATTCTTGCACATCTGCATCATGAACCCTAGTTTGAGCCTCATTAAAAGTCTGAGAAGAACTAGGGATAGCAGATGGATAATTAGGCATATTAGGAATGTTGGTAATTGGATAAGGATTAGGAATATTAGGAACTATATTAGGAATTATTGTATTAGGATTAGGAAGATTAGGAGATGGTGTATCATCTACCAAATGATTCACATAACCAAAAAGAGTGATAAGTCCTCCACTTAACTCTTTAACAAAAGCCTTCAAAGTAGGAATACTAGTTTATTTCAATCTCATAATAGCATAGGCGAGTGAAAAATGAAGAGTAACCAACATAATGAAGTGGATGATACTCTCATAAACATCACAAGTATGATAAAGAGATGCTAAAATGAGGATAATAAAGAAAATAACTACACCCCAAAGCATCTTAAGAATCTTCATAGTAAATGGAATGCAAGAAATATTTTTATATTTTTTAGATTATATAATTTTTTTTGTGTTTTAAATGTCAAAATGCAAGAGAGGAAAATAAATCTAATCTTGATGCAAGAAAACAAAAGATCAACAACCAAAAAGAAAGTCAGTAATGTCATTAGGTTCACCAAAAATGTAGGAGAACAAAGTGTTGTTCTCCAAAATGTAGGGTACAAACTAGTGTTCTCAAAAAGTGTAGAAGGAATTATTGATATATAAGGGAAAATGTAAGATCCACCTCTAAATCCAAATTTCCAAAGGAGAGATCCAAATTGATCAACCAAAAGTTAATGCACAAAAGAATCAATCTATGAAGAATGTGAATAAAGGAGAAAATCTTATATTTTTTTATAGAAAGTATGTATTGAAATCTTAATTGAATTGAAAGAAAATACTAAACTCAAAATAGGGAAAATCTAGAAAAGGTTGTTTTCTGATGTCCGAGTACAGTTTCGGGAAATTCTGCAATCGAATTTGGCCTTGAAATACAGAAATAGAGAAAATACATAAACCTTTTGTCTTTCTGAGGAAGGTCAACCTTGATCTAGAGCTGGGGTAAGATCTTACCCTGGGGTATAATCTTACCCCAAAAAGATGACCTTGACCTGTACTACTACGAAAAAAATTCCATTCACAGATCTTTAAAGTTTACCAAGAAGGGTACTCAGATCTACACTGATATTCATTGTCTCACACCTGTATCTACAAGAAAAAAGGGTTTTGTTGTTTGGATGAGGGGTTTACCTTGGTCAAACCCCAGTTTGGAATCAACCTTTAAAATGGAATTGAAATAGACAATGCTAGCAAGTAGTAGAATTAGATCTAATAATGAAGCTGCGATATTCAATAGATATGCAATTGTATTTGAAATCTAAACAATTATATTGATATGAAAGCTTGGACTTAATAAATCTAAATCAAAACCTCCATGATTGTATGCTTGGAATCCATCTTGAAGAGAGAATGAGTAGATCTTGAAGATGAATAAAGGATCTTAAAGGAAGATCACACCACCATGATGGCTAGATCTAGGGTTTGAATGATGAATTTTGAATGCTTCCTTGATTGAGAATGCTTGATTGAATGAATGGAGTTCTTGAGCATGAAACTGGATGTCAAAATAAGCTGATTGTGGATGGATAAAATGAGTGAGGAAGGCTTCCTTTTATACAAATTTAGGGAAAAAACTTCTAGACAGGTTGAAATATATGAAATAAATTCCCATTAAGTGAAAACCCCTAGATATTGACCCATATTAAAAATAATTTGAGGGTTTACCATTCCAAAGCTCGAAATAGCCAACCTAGAACTGAGAAAACAAAGTTTTGAACTTTACCCCGCATTCGATAAACTTTTTGATGAAAAGAGGGACCTGGGTTAAGCTTGAGGTCAACTTTAACCTAGGTCAACGTCAAGATCGACCTTGACCTAGGCATTTAGGACCCCTATAAAATATGCCAGAAGGGAAAAACAATGCCTGGGGAAGCCCAAATAGAGCCCAAAATAGGCACAAAAGATGAGAAGGGGGAAAAAGATAGGGGACAACATGATCAAGGCCCAAAACACCCCCTAAGGAGGGATAAATGCTCTTAACATGGAAGTTCTTCCATTTTATGATGACACATGAAGCCCCCACTTTAGCGGGAGTATGGAAATCGAACATGCTCATGGTCAAGGAGAAGAAAGGTCCAAGTGGATTTGCAACGAGATAGAATAACACTTTAGTTAGGGATTCAAACCCCCAAGCTAAGGTTTCTAACTCAACATACATGCATGAGGGTGCGAAAACAAAAAAAAAGAGGGGGTTAGTACTAAAACAAAGCCAAATCAACTAGCAAAGGAAACCTCATGATGAAAATGTTTCCAATACGAATATCATATTTGGAAATATATCATAAAAGCATAAATGATTACATAAGAAAGACAAGAGAAACACTATAAAGAACATAGATTCATGATCCAGTCCTACTAGCATGAAAGAAAAAAGATAGAAAAGAGAAAGTAATTACCTTTCCCAGTAAGATGCCCACCTTACCATGAATCACCAAGGAGGGAGAGCCCAATAGGTAGGAAAAAATGATAGTTCACACAAAAAAATTATGCTCTAAAACTATAATGCATCTTCTGATAGCTTCTAGAATACTCATGGATCCACCTTCTTGTATGACTATGAATATGAAATGCATGTCCCTCTAGGATTTAGCAACTTATGTGCATTACCTTCTATGGATTTAGCACATTGAAAATTGAAAAATGCACGTCTCATTAGGATTTAGGAACTTATGTGCGTTACCTTTAGAGGATTTAGCATATTGAAATTTGAAAAATGTGTCACTTGAAGATTTAGGAACTTATGTGCACTATCTTTAGAGGATTTATCATATAAATGAAAAAATATTGTACAATGGAGACCTGATATATGCCCCCTCCTTATAGTGGTTGTCTACTAGACATGATAAGGAAGAGGAGGAAGATACCTACTTCACAACGTAAGGAGCTATCCTGTCTAACAACAATATACACTATAGTCTTAGCAAAAGGTATTGACCCCTAAATCCAAGAGTATAGATAATCGTGAAAAGGATATTTCACTTATGGAAAAAGGATCCTCAAAGAGAAAGAGATCTTATCAATAAGACCCCCACCATAGAGGAGTGCTTTAGATAAAATATCATCTTTCAAAGATAAGCCAAGCGGGAACAAATGCTCAATCATCAAGCCCCTTGAAAACAAGAGGAAGAGGAATCTTTGATTGAGGGAAACAACTCTAACACCAAAGCAAGGGTAAGAGTTTATAAAGAACATAATTTACAAAATAATGAAGAGGTGATGACCTAGGACAAAAAACTCTCATATAAAAGGATATCCATAGTCAAAACATCGTTCATTATAATGAAATAATGTTGCAAGATAAACAAATGCCTCTAAGCTAAGGAAATCAAATCCCTAGACAAAGAGAAAGAAGGAAGAACCTTACCCCCCAGGGATGAAGACAAGGGATACCTTCACAAAACATATGTGTTTAGAAAAGGTATCCTGAGTAGAAAATAAAATCTATGGATGATTATAAACATAACACAAAACTATAGAGAGATAGGATAGAAAGAATATTGATTAAGCTCAAGGCAGAATATATGCTAAAAGCCTAATGGATCCTTCGAGATTGAATCAAAACACACCTCTTTTCCCCTAGTCCAGAGACAAGAGGAGAAGAGATCTATATTATATCATAATGAGGGGTATCTCCTATATCTAAATTATGAATAAATTTTAAAGCTGTAGGAGAATAAGATATAATTCCTAAAGCAGCTCTTTCTCTAACATATAACTTGAAATGCACACAATTAGCAAGTAAATGTGTATTACAATAATGGAAAGGACATTTGTATTTTAATAGAGCATCTATCGGCATAGGTCTAAAGATTTATTTCTTGGAATTCATTAACTCAACATATACCTTCTTATCCACCTCTTAATGAATATCAGGGTTATCTAAGGTAGGTGTAGGGAGTAGATCATGAAGAGGAGGATGACATGAACAACCAAAACCATGCATATCCAGTTTAGGGGGTATATGAAAAGGATATTTGATACCATGCTCATTGACACCAACCCCTAAACCTTTATAACCTTATTTAGTCATCATATTATATCCTGTAGTGTACATATCATGTAAATCTTCTACATGAGGTGATTGTTTATTGTGTTCATGAGTAAAAATTATATAAGGTGGAATAATAGGTTTAGAAGAAGTTTATTTTCTCTTCCCTTTAATATCATTTCAAATCTGATAAGAAGGGGAACATAAATCCAAGAATTCTTGCACATCTGCATCACGAACCATAGTTTGAGCCTCATTAAAAGTATGAGAAGAATTAGGGATAGCAAATGGAGAATTAGGCATATTACAAATGTTGGTAATTGGATGAGGATTAGGAATACTAGGAACTATATTAGGAAGAATAGGAACTATATTAGGAAGTATAGGGTTAGGATTAGGAGGATTAGGAGATGGTGTATAGTCTATGAAATTCCTCACATAATATAAAAGAGTGATAATTCCTCCACATAAATCTTTAACAAAAGTTGTAAAAGTAGGGAGACTAGTATTGGTCAATCTCATAATAGCAAAGGGGAGTGAAAAATGAAGAGTAACCAACATAATGAAGTGGATGATACTCTCATAAAAATCACAAGTATGATAAAGAGATGCTAAAACAAGGATAATAAAGAAAATAACTAAACCCCAAAGCATCTTAAGAATCTTTATATAGTAAATGAAATGCAAGAAATATTTTTTAGATTTTGTAGATTATATAAAAAATTTTGTGTTTTGAATGTTAAAATACAAGAGAAGAAAATAAATCTAATCTTGATGCAAGAAAACAAAAGATCTAACACCAAAAAGAAAGAGAGTAAGGTCATTGGGTTCACCAAAAATGTAGGAGAACAAAGTGTTCTCCAAAATGCAGGGTAAAAACTAGTGTTCTCCAAAAGTGTAGAAGTAATGATTGATATATAAGGGAAAATGTAAGATCCACCTCTAAATCCAAATTACCAAAGGAGAGATCCAAATTGATCAACCAAAAGGTTAATGCACAAAAGAATTAATCTATGGAGAATGTGAATAAAGGAGAAAACCTTATATTTTGTTATAGAAAGTATGTATTGAAATCTTAATTGAATTGAAAGAAAATAATAATGTCAAAATAGGGAAAATCTAGAAAAGGATGTTTTCTAATGTCTGAGTACAATTTTGGGAAATTCTGCAACCAAATTAGGCTTGGAAATATAGAAATAGAGAAAACCCAGAAATATTGTATCTTTCTGAAGAAGGTCAACCTTGACCCAGAGCCAGGGTAAGATCTTACCCTGAGGTACAATCTTATCACAAAAAGTTGACCTTGACTTGTACTACTCTGACAAAAATTATGTTCACAGATCCTGATAGTTTTTTGAGAAGGGTACTCACATATGCACTGATATTCACTGTCCCACACCTGCATCTGCAAGAAAAAGGGTTTTGTTGTTTATATGAGGGGTTTCCTTGTTCAAACCCTAGTTTGGAATCAACCTTTAAAATGGAATTGAAATAGAGAATGCTAGCATGTAGTAGAAGTAGATCTAATAATGAAGCTTTGATATTCAATAAATATGCAATTTTATTTGAAATGTAGACAAGTATATTGATATGAAAGCTTGGACTTAACAAATCTAAATCAAAACCTTCATGATTCTATGCTTGGAACCCACGTTGAAAAGAGAATGAATAGATCTTGAAGATGAAAAAAGGATCTTGAAGGAAGATCACACTACCATGATGGATAGATCTAGGGTTTGAATGTTGAATCTTGAATGTTTCCTTGATTGAGAACACTTGGTTGAAGAAATGAAGTGCTCGAGCATGAAAGTGGATGTCAAAATCGGATGATCGTGGATGGATAAAATGAGAGAGGAAGGCTTCCTTTTATACAAATCTAGGGCACAAAGTTCTTGAGAGGCCAACATATAGGTAATAAATTTCCATTAAGTGAAAACCCATAGAAATGGACCCATATTAAATATAATTTGAGGGTTTATCATTCTGAAGCCCAAAATAGCTGACCTTGAAGTGGGAAAACAAACTTTTGAACTCCTTCCTGCATCCAAAAATCTTTCTAATGAAAAGGGGGACCTAGGTAAGGGTCGAGGTCAACTTTGACCTCAGTCAAGGTTGAGGTAGACCTTGACCCAGGGATATAGGACCCCTGGAAAATAAGTCTGAATGGAAAAATAGTGCCCAGGGAGGCCCATATAAAGCCCTAAATAGCCACAGAAGATGAGAAGGGGCCATCAAATCGGGGACAACATGATGAAGGCCCAAAACACCTCTTAAGGAGGGTTAACCACTCTTAACATGGAAGTGATCCCATTTTAAGATGATACATTAAGTCCCACTTTAGTGGGAGTATGGAAATCAAAGATGCTCATGGTAAAGGAGAAGAAAGATCCAAGTAGATTCACAACGAGATAGAATAACACTATAGTTAAGGATACAAGCCCCCAAGCTAAGGATTCTAACTCAACATACATGCATGAGGGTGCGAAAACAAACAAAAAGAGGGGGTTAGTACTAAAAAAAACCCAAATCAAGTAGCAAAGGAAACCTCGCTAAGAAAATGTTTCCTATAATAGTATCATATTTGAAAAGCTATCATAAAAGCATAAATGATTAATAAGAAAGACAAGAGAAACACCATAAATAATATAGCTTCATGATCTAGTCCTACTAGCATGAAAGAAAAAAGATAAAAAAGAGAAAAAGGAGAAAGCGATTACCTCACCCAATATGATGCCCACCTTACCGTGAATCACAAAGGAGGGAGAGCCCAATAAGTAGAAAATCGATAGTTCACCCAAAAATTGTTCTATGAAACTATAATGTATCTTATGATGGCTTATGGAATACTCATAGAGCCACCTTCTTGTATCACTATGAATATGAAATCCATGTCCCTTTAGGATTTAACAATATATGTGTTTTACCTTCTACGGATTTAGCATATTGAAAATTGAAAAATGCATGTCTCTTTAGGATTTAGAAACTTATGTGCATTACCTTCAGAGGATTTAGCATTTTGAAATTTGAAAGATGCGTGTCTCTTCAGGATTTAGCAACCTATGTGTGTTAACTTTAGAGAATTTAGCATATTAATGAAAAACTATAGTACAAGGGAGACCCTATATATGTCTCCTCTTTATCGTGGCTATCTACTAGACATGATAAGGAGGAGGAAGAGGATACCTACTTCAAAATTTAAGGAGATATCCTATTTAACAACAATATACACTGTAATCTTGGTGAAGGGTATTGACCCCTACATCTAAGTGTATAGATAATTGTGAAAAGGATATGTCACTTATGAAAAAAGGATCCTCAAAGAGAAAGAGATCTTATCAACAAGACCCCCACCATAGAGGAGTGCTTTAGTTAAAATATCATCTTTCAAAGATAAGACAAGAGAGAACAAAGATTCAAATCATCAAGCCCTCTGCAAACAAGAGGAAGAGGAATATTTGACTGAGGGAAACCAACTCTAAGACCAAAGCAAGGGTAAGAGTTTATAAAGAACATAATTTATAAAATAAGGAAGAGGTGATGACCTAGGACAACATCCTATCATATAAAAGTATATCTATAGTCAAAACATTAGTCATTATAATGAAATAATGTTGCAAGATAAAAAAATTCCACTAAGATTAGGAAAGAAGATCCCTAGATAAAGAGAAATAGGGAAGAACCTTGCCCCTGAGGGCTGAAGACAAGCGATACCTTGGAAAAAAAAAAAGTGTTTAGAAAAGATATCTTGAGTAGAAAATAGAATCTATGTATGATTATACACATAACACAAAACCATAGAGAGAGAGGATAGAAAGAATACTGATTAAACTCAAGGTGCAATATATGCTAAAAGCCTAATGGATCCTAGGAGACTGAATGAAAACACACCTCTTGCCCCTCAGTTTGGAGATATGAGGAGAAGAGAGCTATATTATATTAGAATGAGGGGTATCCCTTACATCAAAATTATGAAGAAATTGTAAAACTTCATGAGAATAAGATATAATTCCTAAAGCAACTCTTTCTCTAACATATAACTTGAAATGCACACAATTAGAAATTAAATATGTATTATGATAATAAAAAGGACATTTGTATTTGAATAGAGCATCTATCGGCATAGGTCTAAAGATTTATTTCTTGGAATTCATTAACTCAACATATACCTTCTTAGCCACCTCTTGATGAATATAAAGGTTATCTAAGATAGGTGTAGGGAGTAGATCATGAAGAGAAGGACAATGTGAACAACCAAAACCATGCATATCCAGTTTAGGGGGTATATGAATGGCATATTTGATACCATTCTCATTGATACCAAGCCCTAAACCTTTATAACCTTGTTTAGTCATCATATTGTATTCTATAGTGTACATATCATGTAATGATTCTAAAGGAGGTGGTTGTTTATTGTGTTCATGAGTAAAAGTTGTATAATGTGGAATAATAGGTTTAGAAGAAGTTTCTTTTGTCCTCCCTTTAATATCATTTTGGATTGGATAAGATGGGGAAGGTAAATCCAAGAATTCTTGCACATTTGCATCATGAACCATAGTTTGAGCTTCATTAAAAGTATGAGAATAGCTAGGGATAGTAGATGGAGAATTAGGCTTATTAGGAATGTTGGTAATTAGATGAGGATTAGGAATATTAGGAAATTAATTAGGAAGAATAGCAACTATATTAGGAAGTATAGGATTAGCATTAGGAAGATTATGATCTATGGTGTTTCATCTACCAAATTCTTCACATAATCCAAAAGAGTGATAAGTCCTCCACATAAATCTTTAAAAAAAGCCTTGAAAGTACAAAGACTAGTATTGGTGAATCTCATAATAGCATAGGTGATTAAAAAATGAAGAGTACCCATCATAATGAAGTAAATGATACTCTCATAAGCTGATGAACTACAAGTAATTTGGAGTCTAATTGAAGAATCTATGATTAAAGATCACTTAGGAGTTGCTGGTTAGATATGTAATATGATTAAATCAGTATTATGTTGTCATTAATGTCAACTAGTTCGACAACACTTATCTTGTAAGTTACTATACTGAAACATCTAAAGAAAGGTGAAAGAGATAAATAATAGAGATATCTACATGAGGAAGATGTATATGTCAGATGAGGATAAGGAACACATTGAGTAACTTGTTGATGAGTCTATGACCTTATGATATTGACTTGATTACGTTGCATTAATCTATGATGAGGAATAGAGCTGAAAGACACAAAGAAGTGTTGTCAGTAAATGAAGCATTTCAGGATACACCGATGAAGTGTAGTGTATACCGAGCACAGTGTTAACTGAGTTTGTGTTCACAAATGCATTTCTTTGTTAACCAAGAAGAACATAAAGGAATTAGATGATCAATTTAGCCGATAAGATTGATGAGCTGGAAAGTGTATGAAATTGAGGTGACAGATAATGTTTGTTACGAAGATCGATGGCTAACATAATTCAAGGAAGATCTAATCGAGCATATTGAAATGTGTTATTGACACATCAACTAAAGGAGGATAGAGTGGTAAAATAAATGAAGATGATTAATTGGCATAATCTGATGGAAAAAAGGAAAATAGTTTACTCGTTTATATAAGAGATTGGAGATTTCATAATAAAATCACCAGAAGAAGAAGATATTGTAGAATTATCACGTGAACAATTTTTCATGAATTCTGATCATACTGATTAAGTGAGAACCAAATTGTAGAGCATTACCAAGAGACAAAGAGTAATTACCGACATACAGTAAGTTGATACATTGTTGAATCTGAAGTGTTATATTGATCAGAAATATTTGTATGAGCTAAATATTGATCTATAATCTACGATTGAAGTTGTATTAAGGAAGATCATCTACTATTACATATTTAACCATTGTACAGAGTCAAATCTCTTAATTGAGTGGACTAAGAAAGTCTTATTATGTATCATTCATAGAATGAACATTGTTATCCTCTCAACCCCATAGTGAATTCTGGTTGGACGATAATAGTTGGTCTAAAATCATCTAACAAGGCCACACCTAACAATGTATTTGTAAACCTTTAGTAGGGTTGGGTCTTCACTAACCTCACTTCAGAAGAGTGAATATTTTTGGGTTGCTGGTCCCAGGTGGTTTTTCCCTTCACAAGGTTTCCACATTAGATCTCTTGTGTTATGTGTTGATTGTGATATTTGTTTGTTATCATGCATTGCATATTACATGTTAGATTTGATCGATAATTGCTATATGTTTTAGACTGATAATTGGTAAGAGCACAGACAGTGAAAGTATTTTATGTTTACTGAGTAGTAGAAGTTGAATTAATTGTTTTGGATTATACTTTTTATTTTGGGACACTGGATAAATGATTCACCCCCCTCACAGTTATTCTAACAATTGGTATCAGAGTTATGGTTGCTTAGAATAGAGTTCTAAGGATTTTAGCACAAAGATCTAAAGATGTATAAGAGGGAAGTGCCAAGACTGAACAAAGAGAACTTCATAGTATGGCAAAGCCGGATGAAGTTGCACATATCTAGAATTGGGAATTCTGCACTAGAACTGATGGAGAATGGCTACATTGAACTGACCATTGGTCCCTTAACTCTTGATCAACTGAAAGACAGGCATGAACATGATATTACTATGATGGAACTTGTTGTTGTCTGTACTGATGCCAAATTTGAAGACATCAAGGGTTGTGATACTGCTAAGAAGATGTGGGACAAACTAACTCTAATATACAGTGGAGATTTGAATGTTAAAAGAGCTTGAGCTGAAAGCCTAAGAGGCAGATTCGATGATATGAAGATGAAGGAAGGTGAGAACATTGTGCAGTACTCAAATATACTAAAAGAGGTAGTACATGCTATTAGAGCATCAAATGGAGTTATTGATGATGAAATAGTAATAAGAAAGATTCTCAAAACTTTATTGCCAGTTTATGCAATTAGGATCTTTGCAATTCATGAAACAAGGGCTGCATGCAACCTTACTCTTGACACTCTGATCGGTAAGCTTACAACTATTGAATTGAATAAATTTGATAACAATGTCATTCCTTCTGTGGAGATTGCTTTCATGTCATCTTTGAAGATTGGTAAGTCTAGCAGGAATAATAAGAATAATGATAGTGATAGCAATACTGATGATGAGCTTGATGAGCTTGAAGCTCTTATGGCCAAAAGGTTACCCAAAGGTAAAGTAAGGTATAGAGGTAAGCTAACTTTGGCATGCTTTAATTGTAAAGAGGTTGGCCACATTGTTGCTAGATGTCCACATAAGAAAGATGATGATAGATCCAGAGACCAATCTGAAGGAAGCTATGGGAGGAGAGTCAATAGAGGCTACCGACACAACAATACAGACAACTGAGATAGTTATGACAAAGGAAAAAAGGTATGTTACATAGCCAAAGATATTAAATCCGGATATGATTCTGATGATGACATAGAAGTTTTATTTGTTTCTATGAAATATGACTCAGAGGAAGAAGAGAAACATGAAGAAACATCACTAATCTCTAAAGTAAGGAGAAATGATACATGGATCATAGACAGTGGCTATACACATCATATGACTGGTGATGTAGAGAAATTTGATCAACTTGATGAATACAATGGAGGATCAGTGAGAATGGGCAATGATGCACCTTGTATGGTAAGAGGTAAAGGTTCACTGATGATTAATGATAGAATACAATGTGAAAATGCAAATTGGGTAGATGGACTGAACTATAATTTGTTAAGTGTGGCATAGCTGAATAATTTAGGCCACCGACTTCCTTTTGAGAGCAAAAAGGTGAAGATTTATGATGATGGAGAAAGACTTGTCAGAACTAGTACACAATCCAGAGGTAATCTATTTTATCTTGATATTGATCAGTCTTCTTGTTTGATAATGAAGGATGAAGATGCATGGTTGTGGCATAAAAGGTTATGCCATGTAAATTTTGATAACATGATCAAGATCAGAAAAAAGAGAAGAGTTAGAGGTTTTCCTAACTTATCAAAACCTGATCATGATATGTGCCATGAATATCAAAAAGGTAAGATGACTAAGTCTAGTTTCAAAAGCAAAGACTACTCAACAAAGAAGATACTTGAGTTGGTTCATACCGACCTGTGTGGTCCTATGAGAACTCAAAGTTATTATGGTGATAGATAATTTATTCTTTTTGTTGATGACTATACTAGACTGATGACTGTTATGTTCTTGAAAGAAAAATTTGAAGCTTTTAAATTGTTCAAATGGTATAAAGATAAGGTAGAAAAAGAGACTAGTAAAGAATTGGAATGCTCAAGATTTGATAGAGGAGGTGAATTTATCTCTGATGAATTTACTAATTTCTATAATGAGCATGGTATTTAAAGACAGGTCCCTCCACCGAGGACACCCCAACAAAATGGCATTGCTGAAAGAAGGAACATGTCAATTGTTGACTGTGCTAGAACACTAATGATACAAAAGAATGTTGCTCAGACATATTGGAGAGAAGCTGTTAGTACAACTGTATATGTTCTTAACTGAGTACAACTGAAGAAGGACACCAACTGGACACCCTATGAGTTGTGGTTTGGACTCAAACCTACTGTAAGTTATTTTAAAATTTTTGGAAGTAAATGCTTTATTCTAAAAGATGAGAGAAATAAAAAATTTGATTCAAAAGGAGATGAAGGGATATTCTTAGGATATTCTACTAAAAGTAAAGCATATAAATGTCTGAATAAGGTTACAAATAAAATGATTGAAAGTACTAATGTCTGTGTTGATGAGTTTGATGACAATAACATAGAAGATAGTAGAAAGGAACCAAAAGACTATGATAGATTCACTTACATTGAACAACTAGAGTATCTACCGAAGTTGCAACCTGTGATAACCGGTCAGTAGGAAAACAATATAGAACAACATGAAGGACAAATCGACGAATAGGATGGAGCTACCAAGTAAGAAAATGAACCTGAACACGATGAACAAGAAAGAAGAGACCGAGTTCTGGCTAGATTTTTCAGAAGACATCATCCTGAGACACAAATTATTGGAGACAAACAAGCTGGAATGTAAACTAGGAGCAAAGCAAGACAAGGTACATGTCTAGTTTGTGAATTTGAACCAAAAAATGTGAAAGTTGCATTAGAGAATGATGAATGGATTAATGCAATCAAAGAGGAAATAGAGAAAATAGAGAAGAACTAAACCTAGAGTTTAGTACCCCAACCTAAAGACAAGAATGTTATCGGTACTAAATGGATATTAAGGAACAAGCTGAATGAAAATGGTGAAGTTACAAGAAATAAAGCTAGATTGGTATGCAAGAGATATGCACATGAAGAAGGCATTGATTATTGTGAAACATTTTCACCTATTTCTTGATTAGAAGGAGTTAGAATGCTACTTGCATATGCTACACACAAGAAATTCAAAGTCTATCAAATAGATGTGAAGTCAGCATTTCTGAATGGTATACTTGAAGAAGTGGTCTACATAGAAAAACCTAAAGGATTCATTGATCCAGACAACAAAGACATGGTATGTAGATTACACAAACATTTATATGGTTTGAAGCAAGCACCGAGAGCCTGTTATGAAAGGCTGCATACTTACTTGTTAAGTATTGGATTTGTTAAAACTAGTGAAAACAACAATTTGTATATGAAAGGTGAAACTAATGATACTATTCTTATTGCTGAGATATTTGTGGATGATATTATTTTTGGAGGCCAAAATCATGTATGTAAAGCCTTTTCTAATGAGATGAGACAAGAGTTATAAATGTCTATGTTCAGAGAGATTAAGTTCTTTCTAGGACTACAAGTGATTCAGCAGAGTGATGGGATATTCATCACACAATCTAAATACATAAAGGAAGTATTGAATATATTTGGCATGGAAGATACTAAACTTGTGGGAACATCGATGGCTACTAGATGTAAATTGACAAAGGAAGATGAAACTACAAAGGTAAATCAGATACTTTACTGATCCATGATTGGTAAGTTAATGCATGTAGTTCATAGTAGACCAGAGATAGCACATGTTGTGGGAATTGTTGCTAGATTTTCTACTAACCCTAGAGAATCACACATGATTGCTACTAAAATAATCTTAAGATACCTGAAAAATATAGAGGATTATGGCATATGGTATCCTATGGAAGGCAAGTTTGAACTGAAGGTGTACACAGATGCTGATTGGGCTGGAAATGTGGATGATAGAAAAAGCACCACCGGAGGAGCATTTTTCTTTGGTGAAAGACTTGTAACTTGGAAAAGTAAAAAGCAGGCATTTATTTCTTAGTCTATAGCTGAAGCAGAGTATGTTGCTACTGCTACGAATTGCTCAAACATTGCATACATTAAGTGTTGGAAGGAATGAATGAGGTAATCACTGACTCGGTGATTATTTATTGTGACAACACCAGTGTAATTAATATTTCAAAGAATCCAGTGATGCAATCTAAGAAAAAGCACATATCTATTAAGTATCACTACTTAAGAGAACAAGTGCAGGAGAATCAAGTGAAGTTAGAATTTTTTACATCTAAGGAACAATTTGTAGATATCTTTACAAAGCCTCTACCGAAGGATACATTTGAATACTTGAGGACTAGAATTGGGGTCCATCCCCTATCTACCAGTCACTAAGGTGATCTAGATGTTGCATCAACCTAATCTTATCAGAAGATCACACATGTTGATGCAGCATAGTTCATACTTTGGATCATGTTCAAGGTTGTGATTAAGTTTGGAGAACTGGAATAGATTGGGATATCACTATATAGAGATACAAAGATTGTATTGGACAACATAGAGTTACTTAGATACAGAAAGAGTTGTTTTTTATTTGTTTCTTTGGCATTGTTGTCAAAGGGAGAGATAAAAAATATGAAACATATGAAACAATGAGCACCGATGAGAAATATCTAATGGAGAGATAATCTAATAGGAACAAAACATTGAAGATCAGTTACTAAGAACAAAAGAAGGAACAAGAGAATTGAAAAGAGCACAACTACATAATGGCAAAGCTATATTATGTAATGCTATTTAGTAACATAGTGATTAAACATATTAAGATAGTGAGAGCTTGTACAATATTTGTTCAGAGAGTTGTAGAATACATGTTTGGTATGTGTATGGTACATTTCATATTACTTGATTTTCCATCAATGCCAAAGGGAGAGATTGATGAACTACAACTGATTTGGAATCTAACTGAAGAATCTATGATTAAAGATCACTGAGGAGTTGTTGATTAGATATGTAATATGATTAAATCAGTATTATGTTGTCATTGATGTCAACTAGTTTGACAACACTTATCTTGTAAGTTACTATACTGAAACATCTGAAGAAAGGTGAAATAGATGAAGAATAAAAATATCTACATGAGGAAGATGTATATGTTAGATGAGGATAAGGAACACATTGAGTAACTTTTTGATGAGTCTATGACCTTATGATATTGACTTGATTATATTGCATTCATCTATGATGAGGAATAGAGCTGAAAGACACAAAGTAGTGTTGTCGGTAAATGAAGCATTTTGGTATACATTGACGGAGTGTAATGTATACTGAGCACAGTGTTAACTAAGCTTGTGTTCATCGATGTATTTCTTTGTTAACCAAGTAGAACAGAAAGGAATTAGATGATCAGTTTAGCTGATAAGATTGATGAGCTGGAAAGTGTATGAAATCGAGGTGACAGATAGTGTTTTTTATGAAGATTGACGACTAACATAATTCAAGGAAGATCAAATAGAGTAGATTGAAATTTTTTATTGACACATCAGCAGAAGGAGGATAGAGCGGAAAAATCAATGAAGATGATTAAGCGGCATAATCTGATGGACAAGAAGAAAATGGTTTACTTGTCTATATAAGAGACTAGAGATTTCATAATAAAATCTCTGGAAGAAGAAGATACTGCAGAATTATCGCGTGAACAAGTTTTCATGCATTCTGATCATACTAGTTAAGTGAGAACTGAACTGCAGAGCATTATCGAGTGATAGAGAGTAATTACCGATGCATAGTAAGTTGATACATTATTGAATCTGAAGTGTTATATTGATCTGTAATCTGCAATTGAATTTGTATTAAGGAAGATCATCTACTATTACATATTTTACCATTGTACACAGTCAAATCTCTTAATCGAGTGGACTAATAAAGTCTTATTATGTATGATTCATAGAATGAACATTGTTATCCTGTCAACCCCATAGTGAATGCTGGTTGGATGATAATGGTTGGTCTAAAATCCTCTAACAAGGTCGCACCTAACAGTGTGTTTGTAAACCTTTAACAGGGTTGTGTCTTCATCGACCTCACTTCAGAAGAGTGAATATTTTTGGGTTTCCATTCCTAGGTGGTTTTTCCCTTCACAGGGTTTCTATGTTAAATATCTTGTGTTATGTGTTGATTGTGATATTTGTTTGTTATCATACTTTGCATATTACATGTTAGATTTGATCAGTAACTGCTATATGTTTTAGACTGATAATCGGTAAAAGCATAGACAGTGAAATTATTTTATGTTTATCAAGTAGCAGAAGTTGAAGTAATTATTTTGGATTATACATTTTGTTTTGAGACACTAGATAACTGATTCACCCCCCTCTTAGTTATTCTAACATAAGAATCATAAGTATGATGTTTATGAGAATATCATCATAAGTATGATGTTTATGAGAATATCATCATAAGTATGATGTATATGAAAAACCTTAGCATACTCTCATACGTATGATAAGGTTTTTCATATACATCATTATAGTCTATAAAAGGTGCAACATGTACCATTAATATTATTTATAGTAATGAATTATATTTTGGCTGTAGATTGATAGGTGAGTTTCTCTTACCACCATCAAATGTTCTCCCTCACTCATACAGAGAATTATGTGCTAGTATGAAACATATTGGAATGGAGTATCAAGCAATAGATGCTTATCCCAAAGATCATGTTATTTATCATAAACAACATGATTATGCAATTGAATGTCCTGAATTCTATGTATGAGTAGATATCGAGATTATCTAATGAAAAAAAGAGTGGCTTTTAAGTTTTTTGTTACATCCCCATTATTCCATGTGTAAAATGATTATTTAGGTGTAGTATTTTCACACAATTTATGGATTACCATGCACTTAATAGGATTCAAGATGACATTATTCAAATCCCTATGGATGGATCATCATTTATGGACATACAGGAAAAGTGGCCACACTTTAAAGAAGAACCTTGAAATATAAGGCTTTCTCTAGCAGCAGACAGTGTCAATTCATTTAAAGAGATGAGATCTCTTTACTTAGTGTGGCCTATTTTTGTTATCAACAAGAACCTTTCTCCATGGATGTCAATAAAGAGGAAGAAAATTATGTTGGAAATGATTGTTCCAGGTATTTTATTATTTTTTAGTTATCTACATGTAATTATAAGTCTTGGAGTGAAATGGCCACAATAATTATTTGAAGTTGTTGCTAATTAGACTAAGTACCAAGTGAAAGATATGAATGTATATATTGCACCTCTTATCGACAAGTTTTGGTGTTATAGAATGGTTTCACTATGTATGACATCTTTAGATGAAATGGACAAAGACAATTTCAATTCCACGTAATGTTTGTGCAGATAATTCATGATGCCCCAGGTTTGACACATTTTTGTGTTATGTAATGGTGAATTCTACCTGTACGCAATAATAATAATTCTAAAAAATTAAAATATTTAATCCATTTGTATCGTTATCTTGTAGGTCTTCAAACAAAGGGAATATTTACATGTCCAACATGTGTGGTCCAAAGATGAAATCTCATCATTCCAAAAGTTTAAGAAAGTAGTGTTGGCAATTTGGCTAAGTTAGATACTTAAATGTTTTCATTATGGAAACATATGATATACATGAAGATCACATATGATAGAAAGAAATTATGACAGAGCACAAAGTAAAATTGTCTAAGTATGAGATAGTGTTTTTCGAGTGTACCCAGAGATAGTTTTGATTAGCGATGATGATTGGAGTAAGTTTAGTGCTTGCACACTTGAAAATAGATACTATGATGACTATAGAAGACTCACTTGAGAGAGAAAGTCAGTATGACATGTACGAAAGAAGTTATGGCAGTTTTACCAGAGACAATGTCAAGCCGATAGGACAGAATACGAAGACAAAATTGGTAAAGAGTTAAGGGATTATTTTGTTTATCAAAATAATGTCTTAACAATATAAAGGGATGACATCGTAGATGTTAACCCTTGGGTAAATATGTATTTTGTATAATGTTTTTGTCAAGCCGACTGTAAGAGTTATTAGTCTTAAAATAGCTTGTATAAATATAAGGCATATGTAAATGTGAAGGAGAAGCAATTGTAATGATATAGATGATATAGAGAACATACAAGCGAAGAGATACTGATGCGAAGTTGTGAAAGAAAAGAAAGTAGTATAAGGTTATGTACCTTGCCATAATTTGTAATCAGTAATCATTGTACATTACTTGTTTTGGCAGTGGGCTCATCTAGTAATCTTATTTTGTACTACCAACTCTTAGTAGGGTTGAGCCTTCTAACAAGGCCTAAAGTCCCTTAATCAAGACTGAGACACTATATGCATGTAATAGGCTCCTAACAGGGTCAACATCCTTAATAGGATACTTTTGATTACTGAATCTTTGTAGGTACCATCTCCACCAGGGTTTCCATCGGTCAGGGTTTCCTCAAGAACAAATAATGTGTTGTGAGTTCATTTGCTTTACTATTATGCATATTCTTTAGTCTAGTATGTTATGCATGTATGAAGTTAATCTGTTATATCCATAATTGGGTAAAAGTAAAAGTTTTTAGAATACTAATGTAGACACCTAAATTTGATTACATAATTTAGTAATCATATTTAGTCTTCTCCTAGGACATCTTGTTAATTAAATATTAATTATTTAATTATTTTATGTTATCCTCTAGTTAATTAATTTAATTAATTAACTATAGTCCAATTAATTATCTAAATGACAAACCTATAGTCTGATAATTAATTAAATCCCTATTCCTCTATTAAAAATTTAATCGATACATTTATCTAAATAAATTAATTCATAAATCCCCTTTTCCTCCCACTTGGAACCAAATAAAATATTTAATTCTAAAAATCTTAATTTTCCCCCATTAGCTAATAATCCATGCTTAGCTAATGTAATCCTCCACTCATTCTCTCTCCTCCCATCGCATCTTCCTAATCCTCCACTTACCCTCTAATCCAAGCCCAAATCACCCCTTAAGCATGTGCACAATCATAATCCAAGATTAAGAAATGCTAATCCAACTCAAAGTCAACCCTTATGACAACACCTCCACATCCTCCAATGAGAAATCATAAAGTCTCTTACACCTCTTACACACTTGTCCCCTCTCACACCCTCCAAAGTTGACACATCCCTCAAGCAATTGACCTTGTAATGCCCAAAATCCACTGGGCATTTCACAACATGATCAAACTCTTCATCATATCCAAATGCCCAGTTTAATATAGTAAAATAGAAAATCTTAAAATGACTGAATATATTTATTTGAATAAAAGTGACATCAACAGGTAAGAAATGTTCTTCCATATAGTATAAAATTTATTTTTTTATACAATTACCAGAAAATATTTCAGAACAGGAAATCAGCCTTCTATAATGTATTTTGCTAATTCATCTTTTAAAAATAACATGATTATTTCTCTCATCATTTATGTAAACATTCCAGGTTATGATATAAGTCTAGTTTAGTATGCAGTATTATAATTACAACAAAAATTTGTACTAAGGAAGGACAATACCCACTTTAAATAAATTCAGGAAATGTACTATCTTTTGCACGAAGATCATAAAATCTTTCTTATAACAAATTCACCACTCAGTAATTAATAAATCTAGCTAAGTAAACATAACAGTTTAATCTAGAATTTTCCTTGACATATTCTAGCTACATCTTTCATCTATATCTTACATAATTGGAGAAATTAAACACAATATATTCTAGACTTGACATGTTCATTCCCTCATCAAAATTCAACTTTTAACTTCAAACTTGAAATGTCTCTCTTCACACCTTGCAAGGATAAGC
The DNA here is from genome assembly GCA_027943335.1 of Chamaecyparis obtusa. Lineage (NCBI taxonomy): Eukaryota > Viridiplantae > Streptophyta > Pinopsida > Cupressales > Cupressaceae > Chamaecyparis > Chamaecyparis obtusa. The sequence goes on along the minus strand of BSBK01012444.1, from coordinate 189,232 downwards.
CTATAAACACAAAACTTTTACCACATGACCATGGAGGCTCACCTCCCAGCCTAGGCCATTTCATGGCCACCCCCGAGCTAGAGGAAATAAGAATTGGATGGGTTACAAACAAACATCACATACATAAACATTCAACCACAAATTGCAACAAATCATGCACAAATGACTCCCTTCCCAAGCTTTCACAAAGGATCAAAATTAGATCCAAGAATGGGTGAAAGTCAAAACTTCTCATATGGAGACACCTTACTTATACATAAAATAAGAAGTTTCAATACCTTCTTACATGCCTTCACAAGGCTACTTCCATACATACAACTCTATACCAAGAGTATAATCATATCTCGTATGGCTCCCAAAATAAAACATAAGAAGGCCCTCAAAGATGCCCATACATCCAAGCTCTCAACAAATAGAATTCTCAACTAATCCCTTCACCCCAAGACCATCCTCAAAGTCTCCCAAGAATGAGGAGTATCTTGCACACCCATAAACCTATAATAAACAAGGTGGTAAAACAAAAATAAAATCATAAAATCACATGAAAACTACACAATACAAGATTCACTCACAAGAGACAACAATTACAAGATTTACACATTTTTCATCATCTCAATGCAATTAAAAAAACATATACTTGTTAGAACCACCAACCTTTCTCCTAAGAAATAGCAATGGAGGTTTGTAGAAGAGTTTCCCCTTGATTCTCAGCTTGCTTCCTTTCTCCAAAAACCACTAGCAAATCTCTCCCAAAATCCTCCTCTCTCTCCCTCCTCAAACTAGCATAGACTAGATCAAGATGTGTCTCAATTCCTAAGTCTCTATCTCCTAAAGACACTCAAAACATTACTCTCTCATTCCCTCTTCCCAAAACAAATTAGGTTTCTAGATTCAAGATAAAATGACACTTGCCCTTGCTATGGAAATGAGATGAAATTCAACACATGGAAAAGTGAGGCTACCTAGAGAACATTTCCATTTTCGTTTTTACCAAAGATGACCCATTTAGAGAGACAAAATGGTGGCCTAGGGAAGTGGAAATAGAAGAAATAGGCCCCCTAACCCATGTACTAGCCTTGGGGCACTAAAATCTAACCTTAACTACACCCTGAGACTCCATAGAACCCCTCAAAAATCCCAATTAAATTTGCATCCACAAATAGGATATTGAGAACATAAGTCTTGGCTCCCTAAACCACCTACCTAGCCTAGGAATACACAAGACAAACTAAGGAAAGGGTGGGGTCCATATTCCACTCAAGCATGCCATATCATCACAATGGTTTCAAGTGAAACCTCACAAAAGTACACATCACATAACACACTTGGCATGCTTAGTGGATAAATTAGATTTATATTTTTCACAAAATGAAATTTACTCTTAAACATGCATTTACAAACATTATCAATCACATACACACATGCATCATGTTTATGAATAAAATCATGTTACAATGAGGTCGTTCTCTTCTTAGAGCCGACCTTGGTTTTCAAATTGATTGCACGTAGATCCATTCTTATTTCCCCAAATTTACAACCATGGTTACAAATTGCACACTCAATTTAGATGTCAGTACCGCATAAATCCAATGCATATATAATCATATTGAACATAAATAAGATACAATAATAACATCCATACTCAATACATAAAGAAACTGCATATCATGAATCATAAACATATTCCTAAGTTAACCATCTAACCATTGGACTATCAACATTTACTATTATATAAGATAACATTACAAATGCAGAATCCAGAATGCATATATCATAAGGTAAGGATGAAACCATTACAAGCATATAAAGAGTATGAATAACATCATCGGCATAAATAATAACCATCTCATAAGGTCTAATGATAGGAAAAATAAATCCCAAATACGTTAGTGTCTCTAAACAAAGTATCAACAAGGTAAACCAAATGTCAAAACAATAGTTGAGTTAGGATGGGTTGGGGTGGGACCTCACATCCTCCCCCCCTAGGCATGAAATTCCTCCTATAGTTCATCAAATAGATGGTGGTACTGATCTCTCATCTGTGATGTGTCCTCCCAAGAAGCTCTGAGGCTGCTGACATTGTACTGTTGACTGGATGTCCCGAGGGATAATCTCTCGCAATGTGCCCCATGGCACCACATGTATAACATGGTCCTCTAGCCTGGAACTGACTCCCCTGAATTCTAGAATGTTGTTTCCCACTTTTCATACTGGATCTACTGAAGCTATCTCTAGATGACTGAGTCTGAGCTCCCTGGTTACGTCAGGGACTCTGCTGAGACTGCTGCTACTATTATGGTGTGCTGGAGTTCTCTTGATTTCCCTTCCAGAGGGATTTCTAAAAACAAGAGTACTGTAGTATGAAACTATGGTTATGTGACCTATCTCATGCATAATGAGACCTATTATAGATCTCCTCAACTATCATGGCCCTCTCTACTGTATCATGAAAGTCACCTGATGGTACCATCCGCACTCTATCAGCTATGGCATAGTTCAACCCCTTAATAAAGTGGTTGACCTGGAGTTTCTCATCCTTCATGTAATCAACATATGGAAGGAGCTCAAGAAACCTACACTCATACTATGCTACTGATAGTCTTCCCTGCTGTAGGTCATGAAACTCATCAATGTGATGCTACCTAAAATGCTCTTACATATATCAGGCTCAAAATCTCTTGAGGAAGGTCTCCCATGTGAGGGTATCTATGACAAGATGACTCTTATATTCCTCTTGCCTCCACCATGTAGAGGCAGTCCCCCTCAGCATGTGAACTGCAAGTCATGCCTTAAGGTTTCTCTTGTAAGGGCGCAACCCAAAACATCTCTCAAGGCTAAAAAGCCAAGCCTCAACATCTTCTTCATCTGTGGATCCTGAAAAGGGTGGTGGCTCAAGTCATAAGAGGTTTCTGATCTAGTCCCCTATATCACGGGGCACTCTCGACACTATTGCTGGTGGTGGCTCTAGCATGTGTACAGACTCATCCCCATGATCTACCAACTCCTCTATTTGTCTAAGTGGAGGACTCCTACTCTTCTCCCAGATCTCAGCCTACTAGCCTCCCGGAGGCAATCTATCCATAATTATATCGACCAGATTTTCTAATGCATTAAGGATGTCTTGGTTGGGATTAGGTGGCGGTACAGGAGGGGGCCCCTACATGTCACTTACTCCCTCGACTATACATTCATCTCCCTCTATTGCCACATGACCACCTCTGGGTCTCCACCCATGTCGGTGAGTACTACGCATGACTGGAGGCATCCTACTACGGGCTTCACTTACCTAAGGTTTTCTTTGAAAGGATGGACGTCTTAGAAAGGACAATATGAGCTCTACAAGCATGACATAATATAAATTCTTAAAGTCAAAGAAAAGAAAACCCTATACTTATATATATATATATATATATATATATATATATATATATATATATATATATATATATATATATATATATATATATATATATATATATATATATATAAGTATAAAATTTATTTTAATTAAATAGAACTCTAATGTTTATATGAGTAATTCATTAATTTCCAAAAAATTTCAACTTAATTTAGGTTAAGTTGTAATGCTATTTTTATGATGACCAGTATACTGGCCACATATATTGGCCTCATAAAAATAACATTATCACGTTTTAAATGAAAAAGTTGAGTTATATAACATTTAAAAAATAATAATAATAATTTCAGTTAATACAGTTATAAACTATATTCCTTCACTTAATTTAAATAAATATAAGGTTAATTATTTCATTAATTCTTCCAAAATAAACCTTAATATCATATTTTATAGTCTAGCCACATAATTAATTTTATCAAGATAATCTTCTATTCTCTACTTCCAAAATTATCCTTTTACAAATTAATGAAAGACTAAATGGAAAATGTTATAACGACATTATTTTACTATTCAAATTCACTAACGTATGTTTAACAAACTTAAAATGTACATTAAGATCTTGATCATAAAATTTAAATAAAAAGAATTCCTTTAACCATTATTATTATACTAATATATTAATGATATCAAAACAACATAAAATTTAATAAATTATAATCTCTATCATAACAAATTTATTTAAACAACATAACTCTATAGACTAGAATTTCTGATATAGTACTTTAATACTAGAATGTAATGTCCAAACATACACGGGCAAAACACAACAATTTTTTTGTTTTTTTAAAAGAACACCTAAACATATTTTAGGCTGAACCTAAAGCTCACTAGGTACAAAACTTGAGACATAAAGTCCAACAAAAATCGACTCCAAAGGGGAATTATGACATGCGTTGGCATACCAACATCCCTTAGTCATTGGTTGACAATAGTTGACAGAGTTACCCTAATAGTACCGACTTAATAATCTAAATGTACCACACGTCATTTGATTTTCAAACAATACGATAATGTTAAATTTCTAATACAAACTAGGGTAGAGATAAATTAAATGGAAAAGCTTTCCCTTAGCAAGAAAAGGTATTCTAGAGTAACAAATGAAATTTAAATAAAAGAATAACATATTCATTAATAAATATTGTTAATAAAATACTATTGTTAAGGCAAAAGGAAGAGTAATGGCCTAAGTCCCAACCTAGGACATTAAATAATTTCCCTAGAATATATCATTGAAAGATAATAATAGTTAAATATATATTAATTAATAACTCAATATTAAAATAAATTACAATAATATTCTAATTGAATTTCTTTTTTAATAAGTTTAAAAATCATAATACGCAACTACCAACTTAACTCAGTAATAAAATTAATATTCCATTAGAAATATCCATTAAATTTATAAATAAAAAATTAAACACCCTCCAAGTATTGCCTTAAAAGATTAAAGGCCAAATTAATAATATAACAACATTATCAAAATAAATTAAGTCAAAGGTGCAAATATAATATCCCACTAATAAAATATCATTAGAAATTTTAATTAAAATATTTCTAAGATTCAATTATTTACCTAATTAAATTTTTCCCAAAGATCTAATTTAAATTTACATCTCCATTAAATTTATTAAAAAATCATCCTAAGAGAAATCAATAAATTTCTCCCTAAACATATTTAATATTTTATTCCAAAAACACTATTTTTGAAACTTTTAAGAAAAAACAAAAAAAATAAAAAAAACAAAAAAAAAACAACCTTTTGAATAAAAAACAAAAAGGCAATTCATTAATAAATAAAAAATCTCATAAATGAAAGGAATATAATCCCACTTAAATTTTGAAATCAAAAGGCTCTTAAAATACAAGCCAACAAGATGAGCCCTAACCCTAATTTGAAATTATGGTTGGACCAAAATATAAAACACATCCTAAATCTTAAAATCATCATTTTGAATGTGCAGGTTTGGGCTAAGGGCATGGGTGAAGAAGTTCAAGCTTTTTGTATACACATGAGTGTCCATGTGTGTATATACACACCAAGGGTGTGTATATACACACATATATACTTCTGTATATATGATCTTCAAGATTGCATTCAAAAAGTAGAAGGATCTATCAATCTCGGTATATTTATTTGCTGTGTAAATACATAGTTTCTTTTTTTTTTTAATTTCTTTTTAATCGTAATGGTTCATTTTAAACAAACCACGTTTCTTTTAAGTTTTATGAGCACCATTCTATTATTTCTATGATTCTGAAACTTCAAAGATTAATTTCATTTTAAATACTTAGTTCTAGGTTTCATTTTTTTTTAAAAAAAATTGTTTGAAAAAAAAATATATCAAAAAATGAGAAGGGGAAGCCGAATGGCGGCGGCATGGTCGAGCACACCATCCGACCACCTCCCTCATGGTCGCCCACAGCGACCTGACCATCTGTGGTGGCTGCTGCCACACACAGTGGTCGCTGAGCACGGGACAGAGGAGGGTTTCGGCTATGCCGAGCCCCCTCCAAAATACTTTGCCCCCCCATTTTTTTCTTCTTTTAGAAAAATAATAAAAATTATATATATATATATATATATATAGTAGAACAAGAACTTTATTTTATTTAATATATAAACACATTATATATATTATTATGTATATATTGCTATGTGTATATATAATAATATATATAGTAGATATGTATAATGTATTATTTCTTGGTTATAAACATATCTAATATATGTTTAGAATATTTTTTTTTAAATAATGCTTCAACTGAAATGTAAACTAGATTTACTTGCAATACTGAAATTGGATAGTTTATTAAGTGGTTTAATTTGTAGACTTAGAAAATCACAGATTGTGTTTAAAAGAAATATGTAGGTAGATTTTTTTATTTTTTATTTTTAAGTGTCATATGCTGTTGCAGGCTTTTCCATTTTAGGACAATCATTCTCTAAATGCAAAATATATAATGTAACTAACTCTTCTTTTTAACAGTGGATACTATTTTTTTGAAAAGGACTAAAGACATAAAATTTATAAACAGTCTATAATATCTCTTTAATTTCTCAATCTCATTGACAACTTAATACAAAATATTAAATTTAATATGATCTCCTCTTTTCTAATTCGTAAAGGAGATTGGACAAAAGAACAAATTCTTAATAGTTTCATATAGTAATATTCACATATTTTAGAAATCTGTAAAGAAGCTAATGGGTCTTAAGGTTCCTAGAGTAGAACCGGGCTCTGATACCAGAATGTAATGCCCAAAATCCACTCGGCATTACACAACATAATCAAACTCTTAATTGTATCCAAATGCCCAATTTAATATAGTAAAACATAAAATCTTCAAATGACTAAATATATTTATTTGAATAAAAGTGACATCAACAGGTAAGAAATGTTCTTCCATATAGTATAAAATTTATTTTTTTATACTATTACCAGAAAATATTTCAGAACAGGAAATGAGCCTTCTATAATGTATTTTGCTAATTCATCTTTTCAAAATAACAACATAATTATTTCTCTCATCATTTATGTAAACATTCTAGGTTATGATATAAGTCTAGTCGAGTATGCAGTATTATAAGTACAACAAAACTCTATTAAAAAGTCAAATTAAAATACTAAGGACAATAACCATTTCAAATAAATTCAGGAAATGTACTATCTTTTGCATGAAGATCATAAAATCTTTCTTATAACAAATTCACCACTCAACAATTAATAAATCCAGCTAAGTAAACATAATAGTTTAATCTAGAATTTTCCTTGACATATTCCAGCTACATCTTTCATCTATATCTTACATAATTGGGGAAATTAAACACAATATCTTCTAGACTTGACATGTTCATTCCCTCAGCAAAATTTGACTTTTAACTTCAAACTTGAACTCTCTTTTACACCTTGCAAGGATAAACCTATAAACATGAAACTTTTACCACATGCCCATGGAGGCTCACCTCCTAGCCTAGGCCATTTGATGGCCACCCTTGAGCTAGGGGAAACAAGAATTGGATGGGTTACAAACAAACATCACATACATAAATATATAACCACAAATTGGAGCAAATCATGCACAAATGACTCCCTTCCCAAGCTTGCACAAAGGATCAAAATTAGATCCAAGAATGGGTGAAGGTGGAAACTTCTCATATGGAGACACCTTACTTATACATAAAATAAGAACTTTTAATACCTTCTTATATGGCTTCACAAGGCTACTTACATACATACAACTCTATACCAAGAGTATAATCATATCTATTATGGCTCTCAAAACAAAACATAAGAAGGCCCTTAAGGATGCCCATACATCCGAGTTTTCAATAAATAAAATTCCCAACTAAGCCCTTCACCCCAAGACCATCCTCAAATTCTCCCAAGAATGAGGAGTATCTTGCACACCTATAAACATATAACAAACAAGGTGGTAAAACAAAAATAAAATCATAAAACCACATGGAAACTACACAATACAAGATTCACTCACAAGAGACAACAATTACAAGATTTACACATTTTTCATCATCTTAATGCAATCACAAAAAGATATACTTGTTAGAACCACCAACCTTTCTCCTAAGAAATGGCAATGTAGGTTTGTAGTAGAGTTTTCCCTTGATTCCCAGCTTGCTTCCTTTCTCCAAAAACCACTAGAAAATCTCTCCCAAAATCCTCCTCTCTCTCCCTCCTCAAACTAGCATAGACTAGATCAAGATGTGTCTCAATTCCTAAGCTTCTATCTCCTAAAGACACTCAAAACATTCCTCTCTCATTCCCTCTTCCCAAAACAAATTAGGTTTCTAGATTCAAGATAAAATGACACTTTCCCTTGCTATAGAAATGAGATGAAATTGAACACATGAAAAAGTGAGGCTACCTAGATAACATTTTTATTTTCGTTTTTACCAAAGATGACCCATTTATAAAGACAAAATAGTGGCCTAAGGAAGTGAAAATAGAAGAAATAGGCCCCCAACCCATGTAGTAGCCTTGGGGTACTAAAATTCAACCTTAACTACACCATGAGACTGCACAAAACCCCTCAAAAACTTGAGTTAAATTTGCATCCGAAAATGGGATATTGAAAACATAAGTCTCGGTTCCCTAAACCACCTACCTAGCATAGGAATACATAAGACCAAGTAAGAAAAGGGTGGGGTCTATATTCCACTCAAGCATGCCATATCATCACAATGGTGTCAAGTGACACCTCACAAAAGTACACATCACATAACACACTTGGCATGCTTAGTGGACAAATTAGATTTATATTTTTCACAAAATGAAATTTACTCTTAAACATGCATTTACAAACATTATCAATCACATACACACATGCACGTTTATGAATAAAATTATGTTACAATGAAGTCATTCTCTTCTTAGAGCCGACCTTAGTTTTCAAATTAATTGCACTTAGATCCATTCTTGTTTCCCTAAATTTACAACCATGGTTACAACCTACACACTCAATTTAGATGTCAGTACCACATAAATCTAGTGCATATATAATCATATTGAACATAAAAAAGATACAATAATAACATCTATACTCAATACATAAAGAAAATGCATATCATGAATCATAAACATATTCCTAAAATAACCATCAAACCATTGGGCTATGAACATTTATTATTATATAAGATAACATTACAAATGTAAAATCCAAAATGCATATATCATAAGGTAAGCATGAAACCATTACAAGCATATAAAAAGTATGAATAACATCATTGATATAAATAATAACCATCTCATAAGGTCTAATGATAGCAAAACTAATCCAAAATACATCTAGTGTCTCTAAATAAAGTATCAACAAGGTAAACCAAATGTCAAAACAATAGTCAAGCTAAGATGGGTCGGGGTGGGACCTCACAAACCTCTCCTCTCATTATCCCTCATTGTGACACTTGTCACAATGCTATGCATTTGAGAAAGCATAATCCATGTGCACTCCCTTGGATGCATCTCCACCATTTCTCATTCCCCTTTTGCCTCTTAATCTTGACTGTCCATTTCACTCATCTTTCTATAAAAGAGAAGCTCTCCTCCTTCATTTTCATCCACCATTGAAGAAAATTTATTTTTCCCATTTCTCCATTGAAGCTTGAGCATAGCATTTGAGCACACATTCCATCCTTGGACAAATCTTCCACACTTGGAGGCTTTGAGGTTTTGAGGTTTACATTTCCTTTTGAGTTTTGTCTTTATTTTGTGGGTTTTAGTAGAAGTGTTATCTAGTTTGTTTTGTTGAATGCTTAGCTTTCTTTCCATTCCTTAAACATTACATTTTTAGGTATTACATTTTGGCACGCTCAATGGAACCCACTTTAAGGGTCATTTTCTCTCTATCTTTCTTATTTTTCTTTCCAAAACTAACCCAAATACTAGGTTTTCTTGTTGTTTGAGTGTGTTGCAAGGAGATTTTTGGTATTTTATAGGTTCAGGGCTGAAGAAGTGATGAAGGGTGCCCCCCTTAATACCACAAACACATAACAGAAATAGAGAAACCACAACAATATGCAATAACAGAAAATTGGCTTCATATTATCTCCACAAATGTGGAATTACAAACTTTTAGAATTACAATATGCAAAGCCACATGGGCATTCCTTTACAATATTCTGTAGGACAAAGCCTCGAATCAATACCTAGATCTACTACCCAGAATTATTCTGAACTGCCTAAGACAATAATACAGCCTTCTTTATATAGGCAATTTTCCACCGCCTGGGAAGGTTCCAGAATTTTAGCCAATAAGGCCGACCAAACTTAGAATTATTTTATTTTACATTTCATTACATCATAGTCGGCTCAAGATAACCTTTGAAACCCGAACAGAAATTTTTAAGAAAATTATTTTTCGCCATTTCAGGTGGCCCAACTTCCGAAGACCATAAGTCATCACCAGTTGACCCGATCGGCTATTATAACCCCATTTCAGAAATGCCACGAAGCGCTCTATAGGATTGACCCGCGCAAGCGCCCATCACCCAAATTTTTGACCTCATCCGGGGCCTCTAAAGCCTTCAAAACTGAGTTCAAAGTTTCTGTACCCTGCTGCCAATACCGAAAATCTTCAATATCTTCCAATATACACTTGATCTGGAAATGAAACTTTACTGGCAGACTTATATGACCAAAATGAACCTCCAAGAAAGAAATCAGATCATTCTGAGCACATACGAAAATTACCAAAAATAGTAACTTTCCATAAATAGCAGCTCTGCACAAAATAACCCTTATTGAATATAAAAACATATATATTTTTTTGGGTGATGCAAGATTGCTCTTACACCCAGGATGCTCCTGCATCAGACACCCGGGGTAATTTGAGAAGTGACCCTGTCACGACTCAGATGTGCAGAGGAAAACCAAGACGGTTAACCTACTCCTTTGTTAGCCATGATGAATCTTCAACAGGTCGTCCTTTTCACTTGACCAGATATTCTTCATATGTCCTGTTCCTTGTGCTTCTGCCAACATGACTATCCAGTATATCTTCAATCTCCTTAGTGTCTGAACTAGTTGCTGGAATACTCCACTGTGCTGCTGTGATCTCATCTTCAACACCTCCCTCATGATACTCTGTCAGATCTGAAATGTTAAACACTGGTGAAATATTTAGCTCAATAGGAAATTCTACCTCATATGCATTTCCTGAATCACGTTTCTTCAATATCCTGCATGGTCCAAACTTCTTCATTTTCAGCTTGTTATATGTACCAACTGGAAACCGCTCCTTCCACAAATGAACCATGACTTCATCACCAACCTGAAATTCCTTATACCTTCTTTTCTCATCTGCCTTAGCCTTATACTGTGCGTTCATCTTGGTAATATGCTTCCTCACCTCCCCATGGATGTTCTTCAAGTGTTCTGCAAAATCTTCAGCTTCAACACTACTTATTTCTCCTTTATCTATTTTTCTCAATTCAGATGCATTTCTTGGACTACTTCCATATACAATCTGGAATGGTGATTTACCAGTGCTCCTATTGACAGAATTATTGTATGCAAATTCTGCCTGTGGTAAAATCAAATCCCATCTTGTTGGCTTATCTCCAACCAAACATCTCAGCAAATTTCCCAAACTCCTATTCACCACCTCTATCTGTCCATAAGTCTGTGGATGATGTGATGAACTGAATTTTAAATCTGTCTTCAACTTCTTCCACAATGTACGCCAGAAATATCCAACAAACTTAGTGTCCCGATCTGAAACTATGGTCCTTGGCAAACCATGAAGTTTCACTACTTCTCTGAAAAACAATTCTGCTACATGAACAGCATCATTAGTGTTCTTGCAGGGAATGAAATGTGCCATCTTTGAAAATCTATCAACCACTACAAAAATTGAATCATGTCCCCGCTGAGTCCTCGGTAAACCAAGAACAAAGTCCATGCTGATATCCTCCCAAGGCTTCTCTGGTACAGGTAATGGCTGATACAATCCTATATTCTGCTTCACTCCTTTCGCCATCTGACATACTCTGCAACTCTGTACAAACTTCTTCACATCTTGCTGCAACTGTGGCCAATAATAATTCTCACTAACCAAACCAAGGGTTTTGTCACGACCAAAATGTCCAGCCAATCCTCCGCTATGCTTCTCCTTGATGAGATTCTCCCTCATAGAACTTCGTGGAATGCACAACTGACTCCCTCTGAATAGCATATCATCCTGGATGATGAAATCCAACCATTTTGTCATGTCTAGAGTAACAGGTTCTGCACAAGCTTTCCAAGCTTCACCAAAATCAAGATCCTCTGGATACAAATTCTTGAGTTCCTTGAACCCAACCACTTCAATCTGCATTTTTGTTAGCAATAGTTGCCTTCTGTTAAGAGCATCTGCAACCTTATTAGACTTTCCACTCCTATGTTTCAAAACAAATGTATAACTCTGCAAAAACTCAACCCATTTCAAATGCCTCTGATTCAACTTTCCTTGACTATTCAAATATTGCAAAGCTTGATGATCAGTATACAAAACAAACTCTTTAGGAAGCAGATAATGTCTCCACTTCTTTAATGCCTGAACTATAGCATAAAATTTCTGATCATAAATAGAATATTTCCTCTTGGCATCATTTAACTTCTCACTGAAATAAGCAACAGGTTTACCTTCTTGGCTCATAACAGCTCCTATTGCAGTACCACTAGCATCACAATCTACTTGAAACACCTTATTAAAATTTGGAAGTGCTAAAATTGGTTGTTCTATAACTTTTTGTTTTAACAATTGAAAACTCTTTTCTGCCCCATTAGTCCACTTAAACTCTTTTCTATCCCCTCTCATTGTTTCAGTCAAGGGACCACAAATACTGCTAAAATTTTTGATAAACTTTCTGTAAAAGCTAGCCAAACCATGAAAAGATCTTACCTCAGTAGCACTCCTTGGAGTAGGCCATTCAAGGATAGCCTGTACCTTCTCTGGGTCCATTTTTAGACCTTCTGCTGAAACTACAAATCTCAAATACACTAACTCTTTCTTCACAAAACTGCACTTTTTCAAATTGATCAATAATTTCTCTTCTCTCAGCTTCTCAAATACCATACGAATATGCATCATATGCTCCTCCAATGTCTTACTAAAGATCAAAATATCATCTAGGTAAACAATGACAAACTTACCCAGAAATTCTTTCAGAACCTTGTTCATGAGCCGCATGAAAGTGCTCGGTGCATTGGTTAGCCCAAAAGGCATGACTAACCACTCATACAGTCCTTCCTTTGTCTTGAAGGCAGTCTTCCATTCATCTCCTTCTCTGATCCGAATCTGATGATATCCACTTTTCAGATCTATCTTTGAGAAATACACAGCTCCACTCAAACAGTCCATAATATCATCCATTCGTGGCAATGGAAACCTATACTTGATTGTGATCTTGTTTATTGCTCTGAAATCTTTACACATCCTCCATTCTCCATTCTTCTTTGGTGCTAATACTGCTGGTACAGCACAGGGACTCAGACTCTCACAGATCAATCCTTTCTGTAACAACTCATGTACTTGTCTATTCAACTCCTCACTTTCTGCAGGTGTCATTCTATGTGCTGCCTTGTTCGGCAAACTCACTCCTGGGATCAAGTCCATCTGATGACTGATCTTCCTGACTGGTGGTAATCCATCAGGCACGTTATCGGATACAATATCCTGAAACTCATTCAACAAATCTGCAACTTCTACAGGAACATCTTCTACTTCCTCTTTACCAGCTTTTAGAATTAAAGCAAAACATACATGCTCATGCCTCATACCATCTAGGAAATTTCTTCCATCAACAAAAGTTATCCTTACATTACCACATACCTTTTCTTCAGTCTCCTTCAATGGTTTTAGCTTATGTCGCACTTCATCCTTTGTCAGGGAATAGGTATTCGCACGACCATCATGTACAACACATCTGTCAAACTGGCATGATCTACCCAACAACATATGACATGCATCCATAGATATGATATCACATAATACCTCATCTTGGTATCCGCCGATCTTGAACTTTACCAGGCACTGTTCACTGACCATGACCTTGTGGTCATCCTGCACCCAGGCAATCCGATATGGATGTGGGTGTTTCTGTCTCTTGAGCTTCAACTTTGTCACCATCTCTTCTGACACCAAATTGTCAATGCTTCCACTATCAATAATCACATCATAACATTTACCTTCACACTTGCACCTGGTGCGAAACAGGCTCCTTCTTTGCTCAGGTTCATTCTCACCACTCAACAGGACTCTTCTGTTAATCAACGTTTCTCCTCTTTCAGCATCTTCAGAATTTGATGATCTGGCATCTTCATCTACATGTGCAACTCTGGCCTGGCCTTCATTTCTCCTGTCTGTTCTGCCTTGGTGCTGAGGACATTCAAATGCCCTATGACCTTCTTCTCCATAGTGAAAACATGTTCCACGGAAGCCACCTCTTCCAGATCCTTGTCCTCTTCCTCTTCCTCTCTGATCTCTATTATTCTGATCCTGGAAGCGATTGGAATTATTTCCTCGCTGATTCTGACTGCTACTGGCCTCATCCTTCTTTTTCGGATCTTCATTTCGGCCACCATATGACCGTCCACCAGATCATCCACCGCGACCTCTTCCATTTTGTCTGCTCTCAAACTTCTTGTTCAGCTTTTCCTCTACTTTTAGGGCAAACTGGTATGCCTCTTCAATACTGTTCATTCAAACCAGATTCAGCTCCTCCTGAATGCTTGGCCTTAACCCATTAAGGTATTGGGCAACTTTCTCTTTATTAGCTTCTGCATGGCCTGTTCTGATCAGAAGTCGATAGAACTCCTCTGTATACTCCTGAACAGATCTTCCTGCTTGCTTCAAACTTTGCATTTTCTTCAGTAGGTCAAGCTCGTAATCAACAGGAATGAACTGTCACTTTAATTTATCCACCATCCGATCCCATCTTGTGATTTTATCTTTCCCTCTTCTATTTCGCTCCAATTAAATTTCTTGCCACCAGATCTTCGCATGACCTTTCAGTCTGGCCTTCGCAAATTTGACCCTATCAGGATCTTCAACATTTTCATACTCAAAATATTCCTCACATTCATTGCTCTAGTCGATCAATTCCTCTGGGTTAAGATTTCCAGAAAATGTAGGAACCTCAATCTTAGGTCTTTTCCCAATCTTGGAAATCACCCGAAAAAGTCTTTCTTCCTCCTGGTTCACAATTTCAACTTCTCCTTCTTGATATTCTTCTTCGGCTTCATCCTCACTTTTGTCTCTAACATTAAGATTCATTCCTCTGTGAATCTCTTCTTGCAATGCTCGCACTTGTCTCTGTAGCTCTCTAACCTCAGGTGTTACAACACCAGCTCTTCCGCCACGTTCCCTTCGTGGAGGCATTTTCGCGATGCGCGCTGAAACCCTAGCCACGGTCCTGGTGCAAACTGCCTCATAATCGATGATCTGTTTACACACTCAATAAAACTTGCTCTGATACCACTTGATGAAGGGTGCCCCCCTTAATACCACAAACACATAACAGAAACAGAGAAACCACAACAATATGCAATAACAGAAAATTGGCTTCTTATTATCTCCACAAATGTGGAATTACAAACTTTTAGAATTACAATATGCAAAGCCACATGGGCATTCCTTTACAATATTCTGTAGGACAAAGCCTCGAATCAATACCCAGATCTACTACCCAGAACTATTCTGAACTGCCTAAGACAATAATACAGCCTTCCTTATATAGGCAATTTTCCACCGCCTGGGAAGGTTCCAGAATTTTAGCCAATAAGGCCGACCAAATTTAGAATTATTTTATTTTACATTTCATTACATCATAGTCGGCTCAAGATAACCTTTGAAACCCGAACAAAAATTTTTAAGAAAATTATTTTTCGCCATTTCAGGTGGCCCAACTTCCGAAGACCATAAGTCATCACCAGTTGACCCGATCGGCTATTATAACCCCATTTCGGAAATGCCACGAAGCGTTCTACAGGCTTGACCCACGCAAGTGCCCGTCACCCAAATTTATGACCTCATCCAGGGCCTCTAAAGCCTTCAAAACTGAGTTCAAAGTTTCTGTACCCTGCTGCCAATACCGAAAATCTTCAATATCTTCCAATATACACTTGATTTGGCAATGAAACTTTACTGGCAGACTTATATGACCAAAATGAACCTCCCAGAAAGAAATTAGATCATTCTAAGCACATACGAAAATTACCAAAAATAGTAACTTTCCATAAATAGCAGCTCTGCACAAAATAACCCTTATTGAATATAAAAACAGAAATATTTTTTTGGGTGATGCAAGATTGCTCTTACACCCAGGATGCTCCTGCATCAAGAAGACCTATTTCTACAACCATTCCTACCATTGGATTTTACACAACAACAAGTTCCAAAAATTCCTCAATTTTGTAGGAACACTCGTACGGATGCGAGAACACTGATTTCTCTGCGGGAACGCTTGTACGGCCTCGCGGGTACACATTCCCATAGAAAAAACTTCTGTCTTCTATCCTTTTTTGTTCTTTGTCTATATTTTGACAATAACTTAACTATACCCTTTTCACGAGATCGCATTCCCACAACGTGGGAATGCATTTTGACCAGGTGGGTTTGCCTATGTACCTTTTATAAGCCATACGCCATTCTTTTTGTAGTTTTTATTTTTACCCTCATTCTCGCATTGTGGGTTCACTTTTTGACCTTGTGGGAATGCTATTTTCGACCTAGAAAGATTGATAGTTAGTATCTGTAAGCCATACAGCTCTATTTTCCTAAGTTTTTCTTCCTTCATTCCCGTAACGCGGGATCGATAGTTTACTCACGGGAACATTGTTTGACTTACAGGAATGCGGTTACAGGTATCGAGCCTGTATTTTCATTTTCTTTCTATCATTTCAATTTTTCTGACAGTCTTGCGGGAATACCAGTATGGCTCTACGAGAATGCTATTTTTCAGCTGTAGGATTGCCAATTTTTTTGCGAGAATGTAGGTTAATATTTTAAAAAAAAATTAACTCACTTTACTTTTGGCACATTAAAAAGAACAGTGTATGCCAAATAGCACCTCATCTTTTCGATTTGGGTTTAAAATGAACAAAGGTTAAAATTGAACAAGGCAAACATCACACTTCTTTTTGGTGCTTAAAATCAACATATGCAATCTTGAATGCCTAAGGGATAAAGAATTAGTGCAATGAACACTTCTTTTGGTGCTTAAAAATTGATCATAACACAATCTTGAATGCTAAAAGGAGTAACACTTTCTTTATTTTTTGAAAATCAAATCTCTATTTTTCAAACATTGTCATTTACATTTCAAACAAAGAACTTAGCATGCTAAACATGAGTGTTTGATGTTCTAGAATAGAAAACACTTAGTCTTAATAGGTTCAATTTGGAATGAATAATTCTTGGCGTGTTTGAAGGAATGTGTTTCAACACTTCCTTAGAGCTTTTCATTTTTTGCATAGACCTTGTTAAAATAAGCAACATGGAAGCAATCCACTTGTATCTATATCCTCTCCCCTTGCCTTCACGGATCTTGGGTGAAGATAAAGATCAAGTTCTATTGAAAACACTTCTAGTGAGGCTTGTCTAGAGAGAAGCACTTCCTCTTTAGAGAATGACCTCAAAATGGTAATTCCCCAACTGGTATATAAACAAGGTGCTGAGAAAACTCTCACCTTATCCCCACAAGCTTAGGGGAGGTGTGTTGATGGTAGCCCAAGGTAGGTGAATATGCCTGTGATTTCGACATGGTCAACTAGGCTCTTAAGTGAGTCACATGCATACAAACTGATTGGGGGGATGCCACAGACCTTACTAGAAGCCATTAATTATAACCCTACCCAATCTATTCCTGAAAGTATCATAATCTTTGTGCAAGGACTGACCCAAATGGTTTCCTAGGTCACCTGAATATTACTCACCATATGTATTCCTCTTTTGGGATATCAAGTTGTGGGAAAAGGTTGTGATACTAGCCTTTCTTATAGGTAGGAAGTACTTGTATGTGTTCTCAAAAGTGACTTGACCTAGTGAAAACATCTGTTAAACATACACAGTATCAGAATTACAAAGTTCTTTTGCCAAGAGAGATCATCTTCCTGTATCCTCCAAGATTGTTTTATCTCTTGTGAGGACTATTTTTCAAAACATTATCTTGAAAGTGAAATTAAGTTTGTTCGAAACCAAGCCAAGGTATACTTAACGTAGTCACTTCCTAGCTTGATCCAATTCTGTGAATAGTTACTTTTGTTGACCTATGACCCAAACTATGAAGCATAAGAAAGCTAAGCTACCCATCCCATGTGCATATCGAGAGAAGAAAGTTACAGAAAGAAAGCTTAAAGATTGTCAGCATATTGTCACTGTAGCCCATGAAGAAGAAAAGTACCAAACCCAAGTGGATAACATACAATACAATGCAAGGGTTAAGCAGTTTGCCTTTTGGATCCAAGTTGATCACCGCTTTGTCAGATTAGAGAGTGAAGACTAGTTGGCACAATCTCCTCCCCTTTCAAAACTGTGAAAATTGTCACATCATCCTCCATCATAGGTAATCCAATAGGTGCATTTCCATCATCCCCTTTTAGAAGCATCAGTTAGCATCATTATCCCAAATCATGATCCTAGATCCATAGCATACCCAAGAACTTTCCTTGAGTTGTCCTATCCTTATTTACACAAATCAAAATCTCAAAGCCTCACCCATTCGACTAAGCATTGTCTAGGGTAGCTAGTACTTGGTTCTATGGACCTCATCATCTTGATCTAGAGATTGTCCCACACTAGTAAGGATCCTATCGTCCAAAGATCACAAGTCTATCCGAGGATGACAATCCGTGCATTTTGATCCCCCATCAGGAAAGGTAACCCATCTTGATCCTCTTCCAAGTTACGCATCACTAGGAGTCATACATTTAGATCATCACCTAGTTCATCTCAAAATCCAAATCCCCATCCTTAGCATCATTCTGATCCATCTGCATTCTCCCTCATCTTAGGACATTGCATTTTCATGCCTGCTATGACACGATCAAAAAAAAGAAAAGGGATGGATTCCAACCAGGCCACTACTTTAGTGGACCCAAATGATTTCGCAGGTGAAATGGTGATGTATGACCCTCTAACAAAAATAGTTTAGAATGTGTGGGAATATCCCAGTGAGACACCCACTACCAACTCCATGGAGGCTTTCATGTGCCTTCTAGGACATGCACAAATGGTAAGCGCAATCATCACACAAAATCATTTGGCTATCTTGGCAAACTATGCGTAGGAGGGTACTCACATCCCACCTCAGTTATGCTCTTTTGCCCCACAAAACCCTTCCATATCTCTACCAACTTTGATTCATTTATCATCCAACAAGTCCATGATCCAACCATGCAAGTATCCCATATGACTTCACCTATCCCACATCTCCTGCAACCTAGTATGGTGATCCCTGCAAGCACACCACTTTCCATCATGGGCTTGCCGCCCCCTTCTTCCTCGCAGATAGCCACTCAAGCGCAAGCATTCACCCAGGCATCTACTCAAGCAATGCCACCTCCCACTACATCAACACCTCTTTTGCAAGGAGTCACACAAACCACCGCACCTACATCCACCTCACAATCTCAATCCATGCAAGTGCCTCTCACATTTTCCATTGGCACGCAAACCCAACAATTCACCTTAACAATAGGAATGCCACATATGCCATCCAACAATCCTCCACCAACACTGCAAACTCCTGTATCAGCCCCCACTTTTGTGGCCAACTCTACATCGCAAACCCTATCAGGAATCGATGCTGCCTGGAGCCTCGACCAACCACAAATGAATGCCATGGGCATACCCACACATGGCCAACTTTAACAATAGGCTCATCAGCAACAAACCCACCCATAGGAATTACAACAATGGACCCCATCATCATTTTCTGCACATCCACTTGCATTTACCAACTATTTGTCTATGCCATCCACTGCTCAGCAAACCAAACCTCCATAATCACAGCAACTCGGCACTACCCATCCCACTAACTCCTATATGAAACCACCTATAGTGCACACCTAGACCACTATTCCCACTCTCAACAATGTGGGTATGCACCCATCTTATATTGGTCAAGCTCATCACCAATCCAAAACTCAACCATTCTACCAACCTCCCCCTTAGCAATAATACTTCCTGACTTGGCAAGCCAACCCCCTCATCCCATAGTAGTAAGCCTTGCTACAACATGCACCCACCTTACATCAGCAATACATTGCTCAACAAGCTAGTCAGAAACCATTCTAGATTTCCTTTTCAACTGAGCAATCCCCATTCCCTTTCTCACCATATCCTCCTTTTTCACCTGTGCCATCCAACCCATTCTCGCTGGGAGTACCCGCTCCAGCACCTGCCAAATCAGAATGGGAAGAAATGAGAAATGCCATCAAAGAGCTTAATATTGGTACTAAGACTAAGACATTCAAGTTCAAAGAAGTTTGTCCATATCCATTCGACAGATCGATCACAAAATCCCCTTCCCTAAACATTTTGAAACACCAAAGTTTGACAAGTATCAAGGGAAGGGTGATCGAGTCAACCATGTCAAAGAGTTTTACATGGCATGCCAAGAGGTGGTGTTAAATGACATTTTCCTCATGCAATTCTTTCCCAAGAGCCTAAGAGGGTCCACCCTCGAATGGTTCTACAAAATACCTTATGGGTCTATCTCCATATTTCTAGAACTTTTGGAAAAATTTGTCACCCAATATGCACACAACATTGAGAATGAGCTCACCTTATTGGACCTATGCAATACCAATTAGAAGGGAGGCAAAAATCTCACCAACTACTTGCAACGATGGCAAAATCTCACCGCAAGATTGTCATACCAACCACCAGAAAAACACTTGGCCAAGATATTCATTGATAATTTACATCTATAGCTATCCCATTCTATGAAGATGAACTGCATTCAAACCTATGAAGAAATTAAAGGGAAAGGCATGGATATTGAGTGAGCTCTTTTAGATGATAGTAGCATCAAACACTATAAGGAAAGCTCTCAAGATAGACCAAACAATGATCATTCTCAATATTGGAACAAGAATAAGAATTTGGTCACTAATGGAGCCACAGACACTAGGAATGTCCAAGTTGTGGTTTCAGTTCCTAATCCCCCTCCCCCAGCATATCAACAACAAACACCCATATACCAGCAGCAAGCACCCGCCTACCAACAACCACCCTATCAGCCTCCTATGAATCAAACCAATGCTATATCTATTACTCAAGGATGAAATAAGCCCTGTGTTCAGAATGACCCAAAGCGTACATTTACACCCCTTGGAGAACCCTTGGATGTTGTCTTTTGCAAGATGGTGAGTGCCAACTTGGTTGTGTATCCACAAACCCAACCCTTTGATGATTCCACACCCAAGCCAGCCTGGTACAAGGACAATGAGTACTATGAATATCACTGTGTTAAGGGACACGCTATCGCTAAATGCATGAAGCTCAAAAACTATGTCCAGGATCTTATAGACAAAAAGGAGATCACAGTTGACTCTCCTACCCAAGCGTCACCCAATGCCAAATAGAAAATCTACCAAAATGTGTTTCCTAAACACAATGCTGAAAAAGCTCAAGTTAATGCTAACCCTCCCACTAACCAAGATAAGGGTAAATAAGGTGACCATAGCAATGGAAAATATCATACCACTACCTACATAAACTATGATAAATTCATTGGTTGTATCTCCTAGGTTGAGCCTACTATGAACATGATCCATGTTAGAGGTGTTAACAATCAATGCATCGTTACTACCCATAGAGGTTGGATATCTGTTGCCGATGCTAATACTACAACCATCTTGAGCACACAATATAATCTCCTAGAACACCTTGGGAACACACCTACAAAAATATCCATCCTTGATCTCCTTCGCACATCACCCCTCCATCAAGAAGTCCTCAACAAAGCCATCCAAGAGGCCCACATCCCTACAAACATCAATTCCATCCAATTCAAGAACCTTGTGGAGCACCTATCCACACTATCCACTCTCTCTTTTTCAACCATCTGGCATGCCATCCATCGAACTAGATCATAATCTCCCACTTTGCATCGCCATTATGATCAACAACTTTTTCATCAAATGGGTCATGATAGATAATGGTTTGGCCCTAAATCTTTGTACATTAAAATTTGTTTAGCAGATTGGCCTCACAGAAGAAGATATCTCCCATGAGGTGATCACCATCAAGGCCTATGATGATATCAAGTGTACCTTCAAAGGTACCATTTTGTTGCTGATCAAAATTGGTCCTATCACGCAGGACATAGTATGCCACGTTGTTGATCTTGACCTCCCTTACAACATCCTCCTAGGTCATCCATGGATCCACTCCATCCAAGAAGTCCCTTCCCCCTATCATCAATGCATAAAATTTCCTTACCAAGGCACTAAGATCACCATCCACATAGATCCCCAACCTTTTTCATACTACCATGCGATCGAAGCCTCATTTCCCCACTCCACTCACTATCCTAGAATTGACATTGGCACATATGTCACTAGCTCTTCCTGATCCCATTATGATCCAGAAACAATCCTCACCTCCACCCTTTCCTCTATCAAGATCAACAATAAAGGCTATGGAGAATATAGTCTCACTGATGATTTTGCAGCAGGGGCTCTTCCCCTAGATCCGCACACACAAGGACTACCCTCCCACAAAACCAAGACCATGGGAACATCTTCTTTTGTTTCCAATGGAATCCTAAATGGTCAGGAGTTTTCCCTAGATATCAACCAATGGTTGTATAAAGATCATCCACCTCTAGATACTAAGGTCCTCAAATACTTTAAAGATAAATACCCCATACCGCACAAATGGGCAATTGAACAATGGGAGTATCAAGGAGGAGGTCTAGGACCCAACGAGGCTGGAATGAAAGACCCTATGGAAGCCTCTAAAAATCCAGAGACTTGAGGCCTCAACTTTAATCTCCCTTGCCTGTACATATGAGGACCCGATGCCATAATTGGGGGCACCAGTTCTCCCAACATAACCCTTTTGAGAATCCAAGAAAAACTCATGGAAGTCGAAGATGTTCTAGAAGAGGAAGAAAAATGGTCCTATGATGATATCTTTGATGACAAAACCTTCCTAGGCAATTATGTCCTTCACCAACTCGCCATTAACCTCATTGACCTACCCCTCATTGATCCTTACCTCATAGACTAGGACCAACTGAGCGTAGTACATATCGATGAGTTCCAAAGTGAGGAACCATTCCTAAGATTCATGGGTGCCAAAGATCAGCAGTCAAAATGGGGGTAGGAATCGACCGAAGTATATCAGCTCAACCCAAAAGGATACTTTGGGGAGCAGGAAGTCTCTAGCCACTAAAAAAAAAACAAAAAAAAACAAAAAGAATCCTCATGTGAAAACCCCTCTGGAGCACATCCTAATTCAAAAATAGTAAAAATAAAGGGCGTATCTGATAGTGAAAACCTCTTTGAGGTGTTGGAGGATGGAGACTTGCCTCTTCCTCCTATACAGGATTATTGGTTAGAACAATCATCCATAGTTATTGAAGAAACCAAGCCAATCAATCTAGGAACAAAGGAAATCCCTCGGATCACATACATCGCAACAACTCTAAATGAAGTAGAAGAGATGGCCCTGGAAGCCCTCCTTCAAGAATCAATAGGAAATTTTACATGGTCATATGCCCATATGCCCAGACTTGACCTTGATCTCGTTGTCCATCATCTAGTAGTGAATCCTGATGCCAAGCCAGTCAAGAAAAAGTTGAGGCAAATGCATCCAAAAGTGGCCTTGTGGCATTGAGCTAAGATCATCAGAGACATTTATTATTCAGACTGGATCTATAACATGGTACCCATTGTAAAACCCTCAGGTGACATAAGAATTTGTACTGACTTTCAAGATCTTAACAAGGCATATCTGAAAGATGATTTTAAATTGCCCAACATAGACATGATCATAGACCTCACTGGTGGACATGAGATGTTGTCATTGATGGATGGCTTCTTAGGGTATAATTAGATCAGAATCGCAGAATCCAACCAACACAAAACTACTTTCACCACACCATGGGGTATATTTTGTTATAACATGATGCCATTTGGGCTCAAGAATGTGGGAGTTACCTATCAAAGAGTGATGACCTTAATTTTTCATGACATGATTCATAAGATCCTTGAGGACTATGTAGATGACATTCTAGCAAAATCTAGAATATGACACAAACACCTTGATGTCCTAAAAGATGTGTTTGACCGCCTGTACAAGTATGGCTTGAAATTGAATCCAAAGAAATGTGTATTCAGTGTGACATCTAAAAAACTACTGGGGTTCATTGTGTCCAGGCATGGCATAGAGATTGATCCCAAAAAGGTGAAAGCCATAATGGAAATGCCTCCTCCCAAAACACTTAGACAATTGACGAGCTTACAAGGAAAGTTTCTGTTAGTTTGATGATTCATCTCCCAACTAGCAGATAAGTGTCAGCCATTCATGCACCTGTTGAGAAAGGATATCTCCTTCAAGTGGGATCCCATATGTCAGCTCAGCTTTGAAAAAGTCAAGGAATATCTAGTGAATGTAGCTATTCTTGTTCCACCAATGCCATGAAGGCCCCTCATTCTGTACATATCTACAACTACTACAGCGCTGGGGGAACTCTTAGCACAAATTGATGATGATGGAAAAGAGTAGGCTATTTATTACATCAGTCGTACACTGGTCAGCTATGAGCTGAACTATTCTCCAATGGAAAAAGCCTGCTCGGTAGTCATTTTTTCCACTCAGAAACTCCGCCACTATATTCTCAGTCACACAGTAAAGCTAATCTCTAAGGTTGACCCGGTCAAATACCTTCTCTAAAAGGCCACACTTATAGGGTGAATGGAGAAATGGGTAATGCTTCTTAGTGAATTCGACATCCAATATGTCAACCAAAAATCCATCAAGGGACAAGTTATTGTTGATCAACTTGCAGAAGCTCCCTTAGTCGATGCATACCCTTTCGAAATGGAATTCCCAGATGAGCATCTTTGTGTGGTCAAAGAACAACCCCAGTGGAAATTATATTTTGATGGCTCATATGCATCACATGGGTCAGGGGCATGCATACTGTTTGTAACCCCTCAAGTAGACTACATCCCAAAATCCTTCAAGCTAGGATTTATGTGCACAAACAACATTTCATAATATGTAGCCCTCATGGTAGGTCTCAAAAATTCCATCCAATGGAATATTATAGAACTAAAAGTCTTCAGAGATTCCCAATTGATCATCAACTAGGTCCTTGACAAATATCAAATGAAGGATGACAAGATATTGCCCTACAAAGAGCTTGTAGATAAACTCAAAGAACACTTTGTTAGCATACAGCTCACACAAGAGCCAAGACTTCAAAATAAGGTAGGAGATGCTATAGCCACCATTGGCTCACTATTAGAGATCCCCCATGATGCTACACAATATGAGTTTCTAGTCAAGCAGCTACACATGCCCGCTTATGAAAACATTGACGCTGATATGGTATGCATCTTGGTTGGTCCCCAGTCCCCATGGTACCATGACATTCACCCTTATATAAAGAATGGTATCATATCTCCTCACCTCACAAACACCCAACACCAGAACCTTATTCGCAGAGCATCCTGCTACACTCTTGTAGCCAACACCCTATATCTTTGTGGGTATCATAACATCCTCTCCTAATGTCTAGACTCGAACGAGGCCATCATGGCTTTACAAGAGGTTCACACTGGTATTTTTGGTGCTCACACAAGTGGTATCATCCTTGCAAAGTAGCTACTTAGAGTTGGGTATTATTGGCTGACCATGGAGCATGATGCCTGCGAGTTCATAAAGAAGTTCCTACAGTGCCAGCAACATGCCAATTTGATTCATGCACTAGCGTAGGACTTACAACCCATTGCACCCCCATGGCCCTTCTCATGTTGGGGTTTTGACCTTGTTGGCATGATCCACCCTCATTCTTCTAATGAACAAAAGTATATCATCGCAGACATTGAATGCTTTACAAAGTGGGTAGAAGCAATTCCGCTCAACTTAACTACTGGTGTCCAGATCTCCAAATTCATCCTCTACCACATCATTTGTTATTTTGGCATTCCCTCCACCATCTTCATAGATCATAGCTCTAAATTTGAAAACCAACATGTCATAGAGCTCTATGATCAATTTCACATATACCAATGCCTTTCTAGCCCATACTTTCCATAAGGGAATGACTAGGTTGAGGAAACTAACAAAACCATCCTCAAAATCCTACAAAAATTTGTCAATGATTCTGGTCATGAGTGGCATTTGCAAATCAATCCCTCCCTTTGGGCTTACCACACCTCATTTTTTACCCCTGCAAGCAACACCCCATACTCCCTATTATATGGTGCTAAAGTTGTTCTTCCAATCGAGGTCAAAATCCCTTCACTATGTGTGTTCATGAAGAACTATATCACAGATGAAGACTACCACGTAGCGCACTTGACACAACTAGACTTGTTAGATGAAAAGAGGCAATGGGCCTATGACCACCCAATCATATACCAAAATTTTCTCAAGAGGAGCTTCAATAAAAGTTACACCCTTGATAGTTCAAAGTGGGAGACCTAGTCATGAAAGAGAACCAGAAAGTACAAGCAAACCGTGAAAAGAAAGGAAAGTTCAATCCCACTTGGTTAGGTCCCTACATTGTAACAACTTTCTTTGGTTTTGGAGCTTATTAGTTGTCTACACCTAAAGGGGAGCCTCTTCATGATCCTTTTAATATCATACATCTAAAGCGGTTCTATGCTTGAACCATCAAATATGATCTTGAAAAAAAACCTAAAAATCAAATATGATCCTAAAAAAATCCTAAAAATCAAATATGATCCTGAAAAAAATCCTAAAAATTATAAAATGTCCTAAAAATATCATCATCCTGGTGAAAACCTGGTAAATAGGCACTTTGATGAATCAAAAAAATTTAAAAAAATGAAAAAAGTAAAGAGAAAAATATTGTCCAATGGTGAAAACTTGGCAATTCAAGCACCTTGGACAAGTATGTTGGTGAAAATCTGGTAAATAGGTGCCATACATAATGGACCATATCATTATCTATCAAAATCCCATTCCCAACCCATTTGAATCCATTCACCACTTCTCATTCCGTTTCACCCATCCCTTATTCCCAAGGTGTCATTCCCATTGCGCCAGCAAACAAGATTCGATATCCTACTTCCTGCAATGCTATAAATACTCACTATATATAGTGTCTTTGTCTTGTACATATCATTTTGGTTCCTCCTAGTAGTACCCTTTGATCACAAATCACATGACCCAAATGATCTCAATATTAATAATGTTCCCTCAGCAAGTATCCTGCGTCATTGTGATTCTCCAAAAGTTGTTCGTTTGCCCAACAATATTCCGAATACAGTCAATCCCAAAAAATTAGGTCCTTGTAGGATACATCCTTCTTCCATGTCTGGCCTAATCTCAACATCCATAGTCAATCAATCTCTTTTAGCAAAGGACATCTTTTGATCTTATCGCATTGATTTCAGTTTTCTTGTTTTATCTTTCTGGTTGATTTTGTGATCTTAGTTGACTACTCCCATTTAAGGCCACCACTATCATTTATATCATGGTGTGTTGCAATAGGAGGTGTTATTCTAGGGCACGGTCTCTTGAGATCTTCTTTTTTCTGCCTGTGAGTCAGTCGGACATGACCCTTGCACGTTTCACTTGTGATCTTTTGGGTTACTTGGTGCACTTGGGAAATGTTGTTTGTTTGTGGGTTCCCTCACATCATTTCTAGCATGTGTCCTTCGGGGTGCATGTGTGATGCTGGGGCAATCCTTGCATGTCTTTTTCACATTAGTCTATGCAACACTAGTGACACGACCTCACATTCCTAGTAACTGTGGTTCATCTCTTCTATTTCTATATCAAAATAAGTGCTCAAAACTACATGGTGGTGTTCCCTCAGAACATCCCATGCTCAAGATTCATGAAAACATCCTCCACCCTATCCAAACATCTAAACAAAGATCCCATCACCCCTAGCCAATATCAACGCATCATCCCAAAAATAGAACCTCCAAGAGCTTCTCTCTCGCATCTCCCTCACACCACTTTTTTACTCATCTCCCTCACTTTCTTGACTGTTGGATTGTGATTGTGCATATATCCCCCCATCCACCTCCCTCTCTCAGCGAGGTTGCAATCAGGTAGTTATATGTTGAGCCATTTCTATACACCTCATCCTCGATCTTCCATTTGCATTCAAATTCTCTCATTCATCTTCCTAACATACATTCTTTTCATTTCCCATTCCTATCCTAGGTTTCATTGTGCCATCTCATCCTATGTTCATTCATTCTCTTGCATTTTTAAGATTCATTCTTAGGTGCATTCATATCATTTTAGTCTTGCATTGTTAGGATTCATTCTTAGGTGCATTCATCTCATTTATCATATCATTTCATATCATTTAGATTCATTTTTGTTAGGCTTCATTCTTAGGTGCATTCATATCATTTAGGTTCATTTTAATCTTGGATTGTTAGGGTTAGTTTTAGATTCATTTTAATCTTACATTGTTAAGAGTTCATTTTAGGTCCATTTCTCATCTTTCATTAAGTTGTCTTAGATTCATTAGGTTCATTTTGCAGTCTTACATTGTTAAGTCATTTTCTTATCTTGCATTGTTAAAACATGTTGCATATCCATAAACATATGCATCACCCCACAACATAAATACATCATATATCAAAAACATTTCCATTGCATCCTGTATCCACAAACCATCGGCACATACATCTCATATAACCATCTCATAAAGCATAACATTTAGAAATCACATCACATCCTGCATCAAACACGTGTCAATCTCATAGCATATCAAAATTCACATCACATCATGCATCACCCATATTAGTACATCATATGCATCCATACATTCATACATTACACATCTCACACACACACACACACACACACACACACACACACACATGTGCCGATGGTTTGTGGATATAGGATGCAATGGAAATGTTTTATATATATATATATATATATATATATATATATATATATATATATATATATATATATATATATATATATATATATATATATATATATATATATATATATATATATATATATATATATATATATATATATATGTATATGTATATATATATATATATATATATATAGATATATATATGTATATGTATATATATATATATATATATATGTATATATATATATATACATATACATATATATATATATACATATACATATATATATACATATACATATATATATATATATATATATATATATATATATATATATATATATATATACATATATATATATATATACATACATACATACATAGATATATATATATATATATATATATGTATATATATATATATATATCTATATATATATATATATATATATATATATATATATATGTATATATATATATATATATATATGTATATATATATCTATATATCAAAAAAATTATCGCAAGGAATAAAGTACATGTCCCAAATGAAAAAGCATAAACAAATAAATGTATGTCTAAGTCCATGATAATACCAACAGTACAGATATAAATATACAATCAGGACTATGCCCTCCATCAATAAATGAATCATAGAAGAACATAATCAAAATGGCAGCATATCACTACCTATCTACCTCTCTTGAGGGAGGCTGCATATCAAAATCCCCATCTAGGGGGTCTGCCTCTAGTGGTACCTGTAGGATGGGTGGCTGGCTCACTGATCTCTGTATCCCTATACCCTATATACCTATAGTGTGTACCACTCAAGATATCAAAATAACCCCTTTATCTGTGTCCATCCTTACCCCTATGTTTGATCCCTCTACCTCCACCATCTATACTAAACCACCGACCGAGTGCTGCTAACTCTATGTGTGGCCTGACTGATGGCTCCCCTACCTTGTCCGATGACCGCCACTAGCCCCTATCTTGTGGCTCTGACTAGAGCCTGTCCTCTTTCTCCCACTCAACCCTAAAACTATAAGAAGTGGCTGACTCAGATCCTTGTAATGTTGTGCTCACTCAGGTGGTACAACTGTATATTATAATCCCCAATAGAATCTGATCTACTCACCTAGTCTCACCTGCTACTGCTGCAGGTGAGACACATCTCTTGACCACTCATGGGATCCCCATGTGGTGGTATCCCTATCCCCTAGTAGTCGGTCCCCCTTTGATTACAAGCCATCTCTCTCCACCCATAGACCATCTCTCTCTACAATCAAGTCATCTCTCTCCCTCCTCAGCTAATCCCTCTCCCACTAGGTCATCAATCCCTCCTGTATAGACTATCCTAAGTACGCAATCAATCCATCTCTCTCCCACACTAGCCCATCCCTCTCAGTTCTTAGTGTATCCTGCTCCACATGTACATCTTTAAGTATCTATGTAGTTGTATCATGGGTGGCCTATAGTGAGGCTAGGTGTACTACTGCATCAACATCCCCACCCCTAGATGATCCAGATCCTACTGCTAGTGGTGGTCCTACCAGTGGTGGCAGCCCTCCTCATGGTGGTGATCCTAGAGGTGGTCCCCCTGCAAGTATTTGTAGCCCATCCCCTTCCCCACCATCCACATCCATCCCATCTCCATCTCCATCCCCATCTCCCCCTCTCCCTCCATCTCCTCCTCCTCTCAATCTATCTCCTCCTCCTCTCCCTCTAGCCACCACTCTCCCTGTAGCCACCACCCTCCCTTTATGCCCCCTCCTTCCCCAGCCCCTGTATATGACAGGTGCCACTCCCTCCCCAGAGCCCTAGGTGGCTGGAACTAGGTGACATATGCTGGTGTAGTCCTTGGGTCCGCCACCCTTCCCACCCAATCCCAATGAAATGGTGCCATAGCATGATAAGCAGCCAAGAACCCTCCTTTATCCACTGGTGGACCAGAATCTACTACCCTCTCCCGAGTAACCCACTAATACCATCTCTGACCATCTATTCTATCCTGCATGAATCTGAACTGATGAGATGTCATGTCCGGTCTATACTACTCTACGATGTAGTTCCATCATCCTATGAGGTATGTAGGCATTGTCGTGTATGGGAGATCCCATGCATCCTCAGCCCATGGTGCCTGTGTAAGGTATGGATTCCATGTAATTCCATCTCATATCCCATCTAGCATCTCCCACTAGAAGTCAGTATCCCTAACCTCATGATATGTCACCAACTCACCCCAACTATATGTTGCAGGCTGATCTACCTACCTATCGACTCATTTGAGAGACCGTAGCATTTTTATGTGCTCCCAAGCCCAGACCTGTAATAAGGAGGCAAACCCAATGCACCTCCCCATCATCCCCACACCATGATAGACAATTTGGTGGAGGTCATGATACGTCTCTACTAACATCAGTTTACCTGATGTTGTTGGTACCCCTGCATCCACAATTTGACAGATAACTAAGATAAGAGCTAGTGTGATGCTCTTTCCCCCAATGTCTCGAGAAAGATATCCTGATACCAATCCTAACACATAGTAGTGGACCCATTGATATGTGGGTACCACTGTTGCATGCTGCACTAAGGCCAGCTGCCCACGTGACCAAATCGGCTGCACCTGTAGCCCCAATAGTGGTGTTACTACCTGGTCTGGTCTATATACACCTGCCACCATAGGTCTCGCTCACGCAGGCAATCAAAAGATGTGATACACATCCTCCAAAGTCATCGTCATGTCCCTAGTGGGAAAATGAAATGTCCCTATCTCTGAGTGCCAACACTTGCACATCGCTATCACTAAGGACATGAATGCTTGTCTACATGGCATCCGCACTAGATAGCCCATGTCCAATGCATCCACCTGCACCCAGTCTATAGTTGTGAACTACTCACCAATCACCAAGACCATAGCGTGCCTCTCTTGACTAGTCAGTCGATCCACCGACCACTACATCCAAGCCAAGTCAGCATGTTAGTTGCTTGCTCTAGCTAACCCTAACTTTCTTTTCCCTACATTCCCACAAAGAAATTTTTTCCCATAGGTTTTGTTCTCCAAGCATTCCCACAAGGCACTTTGTCCCCACATTCCCACTAGGGAACCCCTTCCCCCGTTCCTACAATCCCCCTTGGTTGCAAGAACGCATTCCCATGCCACTTACCTTTTTTCCCTTCCCCCGATGGGGATGCCATTTTTTTTGGTACCCTATTGCCTACTCATGAGAATGCGATCCTGCAAGAGATCCTTGTGAGATCGCAATCCCACAACCCCTCCAGGGATTTCTGCAATCCCATGAAACCTCCTTGACCCACCAGATTTTGGTCCCCCATGCATGCTTTGTGGGAATGTGTTCCCGCCAAGACAAAAGCATTCTGGCTAGGTGCGCACCCCATGGGAATGCACTTTTTAAAGCTACAAAATGCAATAAATGCACCAAAAAAACAATGAAATATTTATTTTTTTGATCCTACCTCTTGATCTAGTGCTTGGTTCTACCATACACATTTCATGATGTCCGTCTGATGTGTCGGTCGTCCTCTCTGCACCATCTTTTCCTCACTTATCAGAGCTCCGAAGTCATAATTTCTTGGCTTTAGGTGTGCAAATGACTTGATTTTGGCCCCTTTGGCCCTTATAAAGGCCTTCTCAAACCCTCATTTTTTCTCCCCAATGCCCTGTTTCCTCCCTTTTCTTCCCTTCCTTCCCATTTTTCATTCCTCATGGCCTTTTTCACCTTTCTTTCCCTCATTCATGCACCTCCTTAGCTTATAGCACCCTTCCTATCTTTCATTCCTTTTTCCTTTCGAGCTACCACTTGGGCCCCTTTTTTCTTTCCCCACCGTCCTCTCGAGGGGGTATCATCCAGTCACATCCTGACCCATAACTGGGGCAACTCTACCATCTAGTCCATTTTCATGTCATCTCTTTATTGTTAAAAACATCTTCGAAGTAGTATTATTTTAACACTACGTCGAAGAGGAGCAAAATGTAGACACCTAAATTTGATTACATAATATAGTAATCATATTTAGTCTTCTCCTAGGACATCTTGTTAATTAAATATTAATTATTTAATTAATTTTTGTCATCCCCTAGTTAATTAATTTAATTTATTAACTATAGTCTAATTAATTATCTAGATGACAAACCCATAGTTTGATAATTAATTAAATCCCTATTCCTCTATTAATTTAAATGGATACATTTATCTAAATAACTTAATTCATAAATCCCCTTTTCCTCCCACTTGGAATTAAATAAAATATTTAATTCTAAAATCCTAATTCTCCCCCATTAGCTAATAATCCATGCTTAGCTAATCTAATCCTCTATTCATTCTCTCTCCTCCCATCACATCTTCCTAATCCTCCACTTACCCTCTAATCCAAGCCCAAATCACCCCTTAAGCATGTGCACAATCATAATCCAAGATTAAGAAATGCTAATCCACATCCTCCAATGAGAA
Source organism: Chamaecyparis obtusa (assembly GCA_027943335.1). NCBI lineage: Eukaryota > Viridiplantae > Streptophyta > Pinopsida > Cupressales > Cupressaceae > Chamaecyparis > Chamaecyparis obtusa. Next base: position 155,775 of record BSBK01012444.1, on the reverse strand, counting down.
ATCATAAAGCCTCTTACACTTCTTACACACTTGTCCCCTCTCACACCTTCCAAAGTTGACACATCCCACAAGCATTTGACCTCTCCTCTCATCCTCCCTCATTGTGACACTTGTCACAATGCTATGCATTTGAGAAAGCACAATCGATGTGCTCTCCCTTGGATGCATCTCCACCATTTCTCATTCCCCTTTTGCCTCTTAATCTTGACCGTCCATTTCACTCATCTTTGTATAAAAAAGAAGCTCTCCTCCTTCATTTTCATCCACCATTGAAGCTTGAGGATAGCATTTGAGCACACATTCCATCCTTGGCCAAATCTTCCACACTTGGAGGCTTTGAGGTTTTGAGGTTTGCATTTCGTTTTGAGTTTTGTCTTTATTTTGTGGGTCTTAGCATAAGTGTTATCTAGTTTGTTTTGTTGAATGCTTAGCTTGCTTTCCATTCCTTAAACATTACATTTTAGGTATTATAACTAATTAACCCCCCCTCTCAGTATTCCCTATTTCTAAAAATTGGTATCAGAGTTGTGTTACTCGAAAAAGAATCATTCAAGGAAAGCCTAGTAGCTTGAGTAAGATCTCTATGGATATTGATCAGCTATAGAAGAATCTTGAAGAAGCTCTTGAACAGATTGATATGCTTACTAAAGAAAGAGATACTCTGAAAGGAAAATATGATGATGCAAAGAACCTCATTGAGAAACTGAAAAACAAGTTGGAAGATCTGAAATCAAAAAAGGAATCTACAATTCAAATTGAAGATTGTGATGACAACCTGGAAAAAGAAAATCAGATCCTTAAACATGAATTAATGATAGAAAATCTGAAGTTAAGTTTGAAAGATAGAAATAGCAAGAATGAAGAAAGTCTAAAATCTGAAAATGAAAACCTGAAGCTTGATAATCAAGATCTAAAATCTAAACTTTGTAAAGTGACATCTAAACTTGAGAAAACCAAATTGCAATATGCTGAACTTTAGAACTACAATAGAATTGTGAAAGGTGAACTGAGTGAATCTAAGAAGCAACTTGAGAGACTATATTCAACTAGTGAAAGATTGATGAACAAATGTATTATCAAAAACCATTCTATGATAAAAACTAGTTTTGGATTTAACTCATCTAAAGTAAATAAAGAAAGCAAGGAATCCAATCTAAAAGTGTCTGAAAGCATAGATGAAAAGAAATCTGATGAAATTGACAAATCTGAACATACACCTAAACAAGAATAACCACCTAAACAAGAAGAGTCACCTAAAGGTACACAAAGAGAATTTAAAGGTAGATGCTTTGTTTGTAATACTTTTGGTCATATGAAGAAAGATTGTATAGGTAAGAAATTTACACCTCTTAATGGTTATTGTTATAATTGTCATGGTTTTGGACATAGAGCTATTGATTGTAGAAAACCTAAATTTATTGAGAATAATAATAGCAGTAGAATGTTTAGAAATACTAACCATGCAGATAAGAGACCTACCTCAGATATGAACAAGAGAAATGGAGTAGTATGTTATAGATGCAACAAAGTTGGACACATTGCCAGAAATTGCAGATCATAAATCAACTACTCAGGACCAAGATATGGAAACAATGGAATAGTTTGTCATATATGTAACATAATTGGACATACAATAAGGTTTTACAAAATGAATAATAGGGTTTTCTCATCATCATCCTAACCCTAACCCTAGAAGTCATCCAAGGAGAAATGAAAATGCAAGTAACAGTCAAAGAGGATGTTGTAGTAATTTAGAAGAAGTGAAGTTTGTTAAAGCCACAGATCAAGGAGACATATTCAGAACTCAAGGTAATTAGAAAGGTGAAGTATGTAATGGTAAGAGTGAATCTCTACCTAACCCATCTCAAAGTACTTAATTCATGAAAAATACAGTAGAATAGGAACTTAAGATAGTATAGAAGTTAGTATAGGATGAATTGAGTCTTGCACAGTGAATGCAAGGTAGTATATGATGTATTGATGCTATGGTTAAGAGCACATAGGATAATACCATGTTATGCAAGATCACAAGAAGTTTTAAGTTTTGTAGGTAAGCAGAAACAACTTTTTGGAAAGAAGCGACAAAGGAATTGAATGCAATGTCAAATTTTTGTGAGATTGAAAGGTTAAAATGTTATGATTCATATTATTTGATCATTAAGGAGAATATAAGTGCTAAGGAGATCAAAGAGAAGTGATTGAAAGTAGTTTGCAAGGATTTGGTGAAGGATTTTTTTGTGTCAAATCTACCCAAGCCCTAAATCATAGAATTGAGGTATTTTACTAAGAAGATCTATAAATTGGTTAAGAATTTGTATAAGTCATGGATGTTTCATGGATGTATAAGGGAATCAGTAGAACCCTTGGAGGAAGACCCTAAATTAGATTTATCATCTATACCAAATGGAGTTCTACACTTAGAGAATGTTAGAAGTTATTTGGGATGCAAGCTTGAAATCCTTAGTGATAGTAACTTTACCAAAGAATATGAAAAGCTTTACAATCAAGATATGTCATTGAAAGTATGGTTTGAACACTTGAAAAATAATGAAATCATAAAGTATTCCTTACAGTATGAGTTTGTTGATGAATAATGTACTAAGATAATTCTGAGCAAAATTCACGATGGAAATTTTTGGTTAGATGACAGAGTGATAAATATCACAACTGACCTAGTTCATGAAGTGACTAGTTTATCTATAACTAGAGTCATACCATTGAATGAGAAGAACATGAGAAAAATAGTTTTAGACAACATAAAATCATCTTACAATGGAAGAGGTATAGTGATTAGCAAGATACATCAGGATGATGTTAGGTATTTGTGCAAGATCCATACAACTAAGTTTTGTGCAAACTCAAGAGAAGATGACATGGCAACTGGAATGATACATGTAGCCTACTTAATGTGTGTTGACAAAGTTCAAGTTGACATGTATGAAATTTTGAGAATTCAGTTGTTTGAGAACTTGGAAAAGATAAAGAAGAGTAAGAACTCTGAGTTTAGATTCTCGTCACTAATCACTTATATGTTTTTCCATTTGTTAAGAAGATTCCCTTACACTATTGGTGATGATTGTTATGATGGTAAAACCACAATGGAAAGGATTAACAAAGTATACATGAGAAATCTTATTGACAAGGTCAATTAGAGTGTAGTATTGGTAATTAAAACATTACAACATTTAATGAAAAATAGATCAAGGATTCCACAGTCTTTAGTTGAGAAATATAAGAATGAGATGTTTTATGGTTGATATTGACTTTTCATTCATTGAAGCAGTAGAACCTAGAGTATAATTCATAGACCCTCTTGGCTATGAGATTTCTAAAACTGAAATAGAAGAGTATGTGAGAAGATTTCTTAAGAGCAAGTTGGATATTCACAATAATAGATTTGGGACTTTTGAAGAGAATTTAAACTCTGGAAAGTCTATCTTAGAAGAAAAATAGTCTAAGAAGAGAGTGGAAAGTACAATAAAGAAGATTCTAAAGGACACAGAGATGATAGAATAAGAATTTATAATTGCTAAGAAGACATCAACAGCCATCAAAGACATAGGAAAAAAGGAAATTTTGTCTATTCCACCCCTATCATCAGTTGTAGAATAGCCAACAGACATTTAGATTAAGGTAAAAGTGGAGGAAGTTTTGAAAGATCAAGAAGTTATTAAATCCACAAGATCATCCTCATCTACACCTGGTAAAAGAGTGAAAGAAATTGCTACTAGACCACGCAAAAGGGAAAAAACTTTAGTACCACCAATACAGAGGAAGATAGAATAAATTAAAGATGATGAAGAAACACCAGTGAAAAAGAAAACATGGAAACCTAAGATTGAAAAAGTGAATGAACAAATCATACAAGATGGAGACTTTTATAAGCTAAACAAGTATTATGACCGTTACAACTATTCAAAAAGACTGAATCTTTAAAATGTAGTTGTGAAACACATGATACTATCTAATATGAAGTTTGACACATTTCAAGGCAAGATACCTGATGATTTGTATGAGAAATTAGTGAACAGGAAGAAAAGAGCAACAAAAGAAGACAATAAAATCAAAGAAAATCTTGTAAGAAAATTATGTGATGTTAAAGATGAAGAAAATTTCAAGATCATGAAAGAACTAAACACCCATCTGAGAACAAAGAAAAGAAACATTCAAATTATGGGAGGAAATTATGAATAGATCAACAGAGAAATAGAGAAAGCAATAGTCAAAGTAATGACATCTAGTGTTGAAAGACACTCTTATATATCAGGACAAACATAACAAGATAAGGAAGTTGAACAATAGAGAATTCCCTATCCACCAGCTATAAATATTGAATATGAGTCAATGCATGTGGAAGGAACTAAGATCACTTTAGACAGTGATGATAACCATCTCAAGAATCTTGAAAACATTGTTGACAATTCGGCTTTTGAAGAGGAGGATAGTGATAGAGAAGAAGAGAAGATAGATACAAGGATTGAAGAAGAAAAGGAAATAGAGAAACTATTGGAAACTAAAATTGAAGCAATTGTTATATTGTCATTGATGTCAAACCTTAACTGGTAAGATTTTTGCTACATAGGAAAGTATTATATCTATCTAATTGATGAGATGGGGACAGGCAAGGTTGGTAACAATAGCACCTATGAAAGGTTGAGTTATCTTGATACTACAATGAGTACTTGATTATGCTACACAATGATAGGATAATTTATTGTTTATCTTAGTAAGAATGAAGACTAAACTGGTAGCCTTAACCGAGCAAAAGAGGAGAAATCTAGTTTAAACCGAGTGATGTTAGTGTCGACTGAGTTAGTGTATGCCGAGCAAATCCAGTGTTGACTGAACATCAATTAATTACTAAGGAAGAGAGTGTTGGCCAAGGAAATAGTTTTAGTATTGACTGAGCTTTCTAGTATAGATCGAGAAGTTGAACACAGTATTGACCGAGTGTCAGTATTTTTATATTTGAAGGGAATTTAAATTTTCGGCCAACATTGTTGACCTCTTGGATTATGTAAAATGTGTTGACTTTATTTATTGATTGTATGGAAGCATTTAATAAACTATAAAACATTTTATTATAAATCTTTGAGAGATTTGAGATGTTTCTACGAAAGAAGACAAAGAATAGAAAGCGGGTAGATTTAATGAATCTGACCTAACCCTAAGATCTACGAAGGAGATCAAGTGGAAAAAGATGTATTGACCTAAATGAAGTTGTATTTAGGAAACCTAACCATGAGGCTAAGTCCAGAGAGTGGATAGAAGATAGAGGATACTAGTGGTCTTATTGATTGTATAAGAAGAGAAGGATGAAGAAGAAGAGTTATGATTCCTTGAGGAGAATACCAAGAATATCAATGATGGGGATGGCAAAGGATCATAGTAAGTAAACTAGTATATGTGTATGGAATTGGATCTGATATTTGCAAAGTGAGTTGTATGTTTTCAGATCATTACTACTACTACTTTCTAATCATTTTAACAGTCAAAATCTTTTTAACAAAGGTTCACCTAACAATAATATGTTAAATCCTTTGAACAAGGTTGCATTCTAATGGAGTGTATGTAGGTCCTATAACAAGGTGCACTTTTAACAGAGTAGTTTAAATCCTTTAACTTGGTCACACCTGATAGTGTGTTTGTAACCTTTGACAGGGTTGGCTTTTAACCGAGCTCACTTCAGAAGAGTGAAAATAATAATAGCATGTTACAAAGTGGTTTTTCCCAAATTGGGTTTCCACTATACATCCTAGTGTCAATACTTGTGTGAATGTTTTGGTTTAAACATTTCTGTGTTCTACAAGGTAGATACAGTTGGGTAGTGGACTGCAATGTTATATGTTTCTATTATGCAATCAATAATGACTTAGTAGTTGTTGGTTGTTAGATCTGATTTGTAGAAGAGTTTTAATATTTTTTTTATACATCTGGACCTAAGAACAAATGATTCACCCCTCCACTCTATTGTTCTAAATCATATTAACAATTGGTATCAAAGCTATGGTGCATACTGTTGATAGAGAACAAGTTTGAAGGTACTTGAAGCAAATTATCAATATGTATAAGGAGGTACCAAAGCTGAATAAGGAGAACTTTCCCGCATGGAAAATTTTGATTAAGTTACATCTGGCCGACATTGGAGATTCTACAAAATATTACATTGAGAATGAGTATACCAAACCTATTGCACCCCTGACTGCTGAGGAAATGAAAGCTAAGAAAGAACAGAACCAAGCAATGTTGGAGATTGCATCTACCCTAAGCTATCCAACATTTGAAGACATAAAAGACTGCAGCACTAGAAAGAAAATGTGGGACACCCTTGCAACCATCTATGGTGGCAACATAAATGTGTTGAGAGAAAAAGCTGAGAGCCTAAGAGGTAAATTTGATGAAATGAAAATGCAAGAAGATGAGAATATTGCACAATATTGTGGTAGAATAAAAGAAGTTGTAAATGCTATTAAAGGAGCAAATGGAACAATCACTGATGAAAATATAATTGGAAAATTATTTAGAACTCTACGCCGTATTTATGCTATCAAAATTTTAGCAATTCAAGAATCTAGATGTATCCCTAACAACAATCTTACTTTGGAAAGTTTGGTCGAAAAGCTTACTACTTTTGAACTTTCTAACTATGATAACTTCACTGTTGGCAATATTGGTAATGTTGAATTTTCTTTTAAGTCACAAATGGTCCTGAACAAGTCAAAGTAGGTGATTGAGAAATGCAAAAGTGAAAGTGAAAGTGAAAGTGACAGCGATACATCTGATGAAGAACTTGAGGATCTAGAAGCTCTTATGGCTAGAAGACTAAGAAGGGGAAAATGAAAATACAAAGGTAAACTCCCTATTATATGTTTTTCATATAACAAAGTTGGTCATATAGCTACTAGATGTCCTGACAGGAATGATAAGGATGAAGAAAGAGATAACAAGAACAAAGATAGAAGGGATGATAGAAGCTACCGAAGGTACAAGGACTACAAAGGAAAGGTAAGAAATCTTGCTACATTTCTGAAGAAGAGACTGAAATTGATAGTGATGATTTTGAAATTGAGGTTGTCTATGTTGCAATGAAAGATGAGTTTGATGAGGATGAGAAAATTGTATTGATTTCCTATGTGAACAAGAATGATAAATGGATTATAGATAGTGGTTGTTCACATCACATGAGTGGTGACAAGAGTAAGTTTGATACCTTACATCATTATAAAGGTAAAAGTGTAAAATTTGGTAATGATGCACCATGTCCTGTTAGAGGAAAAGGATTGATTAAGTTGACTGATAATATATCTTTTGAAAATGCATATTGGGTAGAGGGTCTTAACTATAATATGTTGAGTGTTGCACACCTTAATAGTATAGGTTACCGAGTGGAATTTTTTCACGAAAAGGCTAAAATATTCAATGCCACTGGTAAACTGACAAGAAGTAGAGAGCAGACAAGAGGTAATTTGTTCTATCTTGACCAATTTGAAGAAACTTGTATGATTGCACAACTTGATGATATTTGGTTATGGCATAAGAGGCTATGTCATGTTAACTTTGATAATCTAGTAGAGATTAGTAAGAAAAATAAAGTGAGAGGTCTACCTAGATTGAAGAAACCTGAGAATGTGATGCACAAATAATGTTTGTTAGGAAAGATGACAAAGTCAAGTTCCAAGAGTAAAACCTTTATTTTTTAGAATACTTTAGATTTGGTTCATACTGACCTTTGTGGAGCCATGGGTGTAAAAAGTTACTATGGTGCTAGATATTTTATTTTGTTTGTTGACGATGATACCAGGATGATGCATGTAATGTTCTTAAAAGAAAAATCTGATGCTTTTCAATTCTTTAAGTGGTATTTGGCTAAGGTTGAAAAGGAGACAAGAAGAAACCTCAAGTGTCTAAGATCTGACTGAGGTGGAGAATTTATACCCAATGAATTTAATCTATTTTGAAATCATAGAGGGATCAAAAGATAGATATCTACACCGAGGAATCCTCCACATAATGACATAGTAGAAAGGAGGAATAGATCTATCTTTGATTATACAAGGACATTGTTGATTGAAAAGAATGTGGCACAAAATACTATAAGGAAGTTGTAAGTACAACTGTTTACACTCTTAACCAAGTTTAGATAAATAAAGGTACAAATCTGACACCTTATGAGTTATGGCATGGGTATGCACTGAATGTAAAATACTTTAGAATCTTTGGAAGAAAATGTTACATACTAAAGGACAATAGGAATGGAAAATTTTATGGTAAAAGTGATGAAGGTATATTCCTAGGCTATTCCACAAAAATTAAAGCTTATAAGTGTTTGAATGCTAACACTAACAAAATTGTGGAAAGTGCGAATGTTAAGATTGATGAGTATGTAGAAAGAAATGAAGCTGATAGTAAAAGAAAACTAGAAGATTATAGATCTTTTGTGTATGTAGAGGAAGAAGAGGCACGTGGAAGACTTGCACATAATGCTAAGTCTTAGGTAAGCAATGTCGAGCATCAAAAATGCATTGTCGTGCATTAGGAAAATAGTACCGAGAGAGAAGATCCCGCCGAGTGACAGGAGGATGCTACCGAGTATCAGGATGAGATTGTCGAGCATTCAGAACCTGAGTCTGACAATCTTATTGGGAAACCTGATGAATTAGAGGAAAGGAGAGCCAAACATGTTTTGGAAAAATATGTAAGGAGACATCACAAGCCTAGACAAATAATTGGAGACAAAGATACTGGAGTTCTGACCAAAACAAAATCAAAGGATCCAACATGTTTACTATGTGAATTTGAGCCTAAGACAACAAAGGAAGCATTGGAGAATGAAGACTAGATATAAGAAATGAATGAAGAGATAGACCAGATAGAGAAGAATGATACCTGGACTCTGGTACTAAGACCTAAAAATAAAAATGTCATTGGGACAAAGTGGGTATTCTGAAATAAGTTAAATGAGCATGGTGAAATCACAAGAAACAAAGCTAGGCTAGTATGCAAAGGCTACACACAAGAAGAAGGAATAGATTATGGAGAGACATTTTCCCCTGTAGTTAGATTGGAAGGAGTAAGGACTATGCTTGCATATGATGCTTATAAAGATTTCGAGGTATACCAAATGGATGTAAAGTCTACATTTTTAAATGGTATATTAGAAGAAGAAGTGTACATTGAACAACCAGAAGGTTTTATTGATCCAAATAGAAGACACATGGTTTGCAAACTAAAAAAAGTACTATATGGATTAAAGCAAGCTCCTAGAGCATGGTATGAGAGATTTCATAACTACTTAATGTAGATTGGATTCTCAAGAACAAATGATAGAAGTAATCTGTACATGAAGGATGAAGAAGGTAAATGAATCCTGTTAGAAAAGATATTTTTTGATGATATTATTTTTGGTGGACAAGATACCTTGTGTAAGAGATTTTCACGTGAAATGAAAACATAATTTGAAATGAACATGTTTGGTGAGATCAAATTTTTTGTTGGTTTACATAGTCTAAATATATTCATGAGATACTGAAAACTTTTGGAATGTAATATTCTAGACCAGTGAGTACTCGTATGGCTATTGGATAAAAGTTATCTAAGAATGATGAAACTGTAGAAGTGAACCAGACTTTGTATAGATCTATGATTGGAAAACTACAATATGTTGTACATAGTATACCAGATATTGCATTAGCTGTTGGGATTGTGGTGAGATTCTCTGCCAATCCTAAGGAAACACACATGATGGATGTGCAGAGAATAATGAGATACTTGAAAGGAAATATTAATTATGGGCTATATTGCAAGAAGGATGAGAGATTTGAATTGAGAGTTTACACAGATGTTGATTGGGTAGGAAATGTAGATGATAGAAAGAGTACTAGTGGTGGATCTTTATTTCTTGGACATAGATTAGTTTCTTGGACAAGCAAGAAACAAAATTGAATTTCCCAATCTACTGCTAAAGCTGAGTATGTTGATGGTGCTATTAACTGTTCAAATCTGATATGGATAAAGCAATTGTTGATGGGTATGAAGGAAGAAATCATTGAACCAATTGTTATCTTCTGTGATAATACAAGTGCTATCAACATCTCTAAGAATCCAGTAATGCACATAAAAACCAAACACATTGCTATCGAGTATCACTACTTGAGAGAGCTAGTATAGGATAAAGAGGTCTGAATGGAATATGTGAATACAAAGGAACAATTAGTAGATATATTCACTAAGGCTTTACCTAAAGAAGCACATGATTATCTGAGAAGTTAATTATGGGTCCTTCCCCTAACTAAGGCTTCCCAATCAAGCTAGGGGCACTACATCAAATATGCTGCAAAGAATATTTGACAAGTTGATACAGAAGAAGGTCACACTTTAGGATTGGCCTAGAGTTGTGAAAAGATGAGCAAAGACAAGACTAAGTCATAAGTAAGATGATAGATGGAGAATAACTGAACTGCAAATATGATATCTACATCTGAAGGATGTATGTTTTAGTTGCTGCTTTGGCATTTTTTTCAAAGAGGGAGATGAATGGATATGACAATCACATGACAGAGATGAACATAGTTGAAGCATCAGGATAGAGGGAGAATTGATTTTCTGGATAGTCACAAAAGTAGGCTAATAGATTATGAATCAGAATGAAGCTAAGGATATTACAAATATTTTTGATTGACAAATAAGTTTTTGGATTGGTTGGTAATCCATGTGCTATTCATGTGATATCATATGGTGTTGCCATCAATGCTAAAGAGGTAGATTGCTAGAAACTGCAATTGAACAAATTGTTGTATTGTCATTGATGTCAAACCTTAATTGGTAAGACTGTTGCTACATAGGAAAGTACTATATCTATTTGATTGATGAGATGGGGACAGGCAAGGTTGGTAACAATAGCACCTAAGGAAAGGTTGAGTTATCTTTATACTACAATTGAGTACTTGATTATGTTGCACAATGATGAGATAATGGATTGTTTATCTTAGTAAGAATGAAGACTAAACTGGTAGGCTTAACCAAGCAAAAGAGGAGAAATCTAGTTTAACTTGAGTGATGTTAGTGTCAACCGAGCTAGTGTATGCTGAGAAAATCCAGTGTTGATCAAACATCAATTAATTGCCGAGGAAGAAAGTGTTAGCTGAGGAAACAATTTTAGTATTGACCAAGATTTCTAGTATAGACTGAGAAGTTGAACATACTATTGATCGAGCGTTAGTATTTTTATATTTGAAGGGAATCTAGATTTCCAGCCAACATCCTTGAATTCTTAGATTATGTAAAATGTGTTGACTTTATTTATTGATTGTATGGAAGCATTTAATTCATTGTAAAACATTTTATTGTAAATCTTTAAGAGATTTGAGATGTTTCTAGAAAAGAAGAAGAAGAACATAAAGTGGGTAGATTCAATGAATCTGACCTAACCCTAAGATCTACGAAGCAGATCAACCGGCAAAAGATGTATTGACCTAAATGAAGTTGTATTTAGGAAATATAACCATGAGGCTAAGTGTGGAGAGTGGATAGAAGATAGAGGATACTAGTGGTGTTATTGAACGTATAAGTCAAGAAGGCTGAAGAAGAAGAGTTATGATTGCTTGAGGAGAATACCGAGTAGATTAGTGATGGGGATGGCAAATGATCATAGTCATTAAACTATTATATGTGTATAGAATTGGATCTGATATCTGCAAAGTGAGTTGTATGTTTTCATATCATTACTACTGCTACTTTCTAATCATTGTAATAGTTAAAATCCTTTTTAACAGAGGTTGACCTAACAGTCACATGTTAAATCATTTGAACAAGGTTGTATTCTAATGGAGTGTATGTAAGTCCTATAACAAGGCACACTTTTAACAAAGTGGTTTAAATCCTTTAACTAGGTCACACCTAATAGTGTGTTTGTAACCTTTGACAGGGTTGACTTTTAACCGAGCTCACTTTAGAAGAGTGAAAATAATAGTAGCATGTTACAAAGTGGTTTTTTCCAAATTGGGTTTCCACTATAAATCCTAGTGTCAATACTTGTGTGAATGTTTTGGTTTAAACATTTCTATATTTTACAAGGTAGATATAGGTGGGTAGTGGACTGCAATGTTATATTTTTCTACTATGCAATCAGTAATGACTGAGTAGCTATTGGTTGTTAGATCTGATTTGTAGAAGAGTTTTAAAATTTGATTTATACATCTGGACTTGAGAACAGCTGATTCACTCCCCCTGTCTATTGTTCTAAATCATATTAATAGAAAAAAGTAGGAGCCCCTAGTTAAGAAGAAATCAGTCTTACATCTGATACTGCAAAGAAATCATAGATTGGATCTATATTTGAAATCTTTTGAAAAGAAGTTGATGATGATGATCAGATGGAATTGATCACATCTCTAAACAAAATGATTTGTAAGAATAAGAAGGTGAAAATCCTTGAAGGATCATTGAAGGAAATAACAGAGAAGTTGCAAAGCATTGTGACTACATAGATAGCAGAGGTAGACCCACTTGAAAGAGCTAAGAAAGTTATGAATGTATTTGATGATGAGTTTACTAACTTATCTGACATAGCTAAAGTGAAGGCACAAGAAGCCTATGAGGCCAAATTACTTATAGACATAAGTCAGAATATCAGGAATGACATTAATAGCCTAGATATCTATAAAAAAGACTTGAGAAGGAACTTGGACATAGGTAAAACTTTGTACATTCAGTGTACAAAATTTGAGAATCTTGCATCATAAGAAATTTAGAAGATTAAGGCTAAAGAAGAAGAGATTTAGACAGAGGTAAATCTTCTAGCCAGCCCCAATGTGAAGATATTGGACATTGAGAAGAGAATCAACAAGATTAATGATGAAATAAGGATTCTATATGATGACAAGGATAGGAAACTGAAAAGATTTGCTCTTCTAAGATAACATATTTCCATTAAGTTAAGCATTGTTGAAGGAAAATTGGAAAAATGTCTTTCATCAAAGAAATCTTTTCAGAAGTTTAGTTTTGTAAACCTTCAAGCCTATGAAATAGCATCTTATGGATTGTGTGCACTACTTAGTGTTTTAGACTCAATTAAGAATGCATGGGAGAAGGAGATAGAGAGCATCAAAATAATTTTTTCAGATTGTGTTACAAATCTACTGGGTCTGCAATATTGAATCAAGGTATACACATTTTTGTTTGAACATAGTTTTGGCACCCTTTCTTTTTGTCATTGTTGTCAAAGGGGGGGAGATATTTAGTAGAAAATTGTCATATATGATAAGGATGTATATTCTTAGGGGGATTATAGGATATAGTTAAGATACATGGAGTTATAAGGACAGTGAATATATACTTTTTGTTATGGCCATAATTTTAAATTTTTTGAAGTGTAATGACTTAGCCAATTTTCTCATATGTGGCCACTAATGACAAAGGGGGAGATTGTTGGAAATTTGGATGAGTTAGATACTAAGATGTTGTCATTATGGAAATATATGATCTACATGAAGATCTCATATGACAAAGAGCAAGTATGATAGAGTGCAAAGAAAAATTATCTAAGTATGAGACAATATTTTTCTAGTGTACCTGGAGGTAGTTTTGATTAGCGATGATGATTGGACTAAGTTCAATTCTTGCACACTTAAAAATAGATACTATGATGACTATAGAAGACTCACCTAAGAGTGTAAGTCAGTATGATATGTACAGAAGAAGTTATGATAGTTTTACTAGAGACAATGTCAAGCTGACATGACAGAATATGAAGACATAATTGGTAAAGAGTTAAGCGATTATTTTGTTTATAAAAATAATGTCTTAACAATATAAAGGGATGAAATCCTAGATTTTAACCCTTGGGTATGTTAACACCTAGAAACATTTTCATGGCTCTAGCCTTTTTCTTCTAGTTCCTGCAGTCATTTTTGTGTCCCTGGCCTTGAAACCCTTGCAAAATATTCAAAAACTAGTCGTTACCTTTGGAAAACCCTAGCCTTGCTATATTTTTAAGTTACATTTTTTGGGTCACTTATAACCCTAATTTTCATGTGCTAATTAAATGCTTTAAGCTATTCAGTGGTTAGGTATTCATGTCCGGCGGGGTCCCTTTTAATTTTTCCTAAGTTTCTACTCCTGACATTTTAATATTTTCCTATGGTCCTCTGCTCCTAATTTTTCCCAAAAGCCTAAGTCCTATGCTTTAATTTTTCCTATGTTTTGGCTTATACATTTCCTAGGCCTAGCTCTGACAACATCTACATCTAACAGCTATTGTCAAAGCACAAGCGATGTGTCAGAGGCTTCCGCTTTTGCGATGACCATTGATTATCTTTCATGACGTTGCCTTTCTTCGCAGATGGGTCCACTGCCAGGTAAGCACACATGGAATCTCCCTATTGGCCAAAGGAAATAGTGAAGCGGTAGGGTTGTTAGAATGAGTGAAGAAATTGTGTGTCCTTTTGTCAGATTCTGTGACATGGCGGTCCTTGATTCATTGGAAGTATCCTATGTAGCATGGTGGGGTCACGCTCTGTGGTATCGGCTAAGATTCTAGATCAGCGGCTGGCATGTAAGTGCATAGAATCTTTTGAGGGCTTGGGATCTTATGCCAGTCATTGATCTTTCCTATGACCCAGTGTTTCAATGAAGTGGGTCCAAGGTGACAAGTGTGCATGATTGGTAGTCTCTCATTGGTCCACCTATATTATGATTTGGCAGTTGTTAGTGTGTCCTAGGTTGCCGGCATGTCAGAGGGTCTTGACATCTACAGAGGATCGACGGTGGGCATGTCTTCACAAGGGTTGTGTCAGATGTTTGAGATTTTAAGATGACCGTTGATTCTATTGAGTGACGTAGCCTTTTCTTTCGGTGGGTCCACTGCTATATGTACTTAGTTGGTGAATGGTGATTGGTCCAGGTGTGCTGAGGTGGACTTGTCAATGGGTCCACAAGTCTCAGGGAAGTTAATACATTGCAAGATCTGATGGTTGTCATGATACCATTGATCGAAGATGCACAATGGATATGTCAACGGTATGGTGACAACCCTCGATTTTCACTAAGGGGAAAAGGCTTTGCGGTGGGTCCTTTGTCAGTGATGACTGAGTGATTGCAGTGAATGATATGGTGACATGTGGTAGGTTTTTGGTGGGCCCAGGTGGGGTCAGGGGTCTTAGAGGTCCAGACAATGTTTTAGTGGAAATTTTTTTTTTGAAGGCTTCGCTCATTCGTGTGAAATAGTGGCAGTTCCCTAAGAGTTTTAGCAGTTCAGCGAACAAGCATTTGCGGAATCGCTAAAATTTATGGTAGATAAATAGAGTGTTTTGTGAACTAGAGGTGACCTTTTGTTGCTAGTTCCCTGAAAATAGACTGAGGTTAATGTTTTCCTCTTGTCGCCAGGTCTCGAAGTTAAAGATGGGTTAAGGTTTTCTTTTTGCGAATAGGAAAAAGCATTGTCACGTGGTCGCTAGGAGTTAACCTGAGGGTGGAAGTTAAGTTAAGACATAAAGGACCGCAAAAAGAAGAAATCTAATGACCATGACTTAAATTTGGTTCAAATTTGAATGTCGACCGTCGATTTGTTGATGGTGCTTGGAGGTAGCCGTAGTTTTTCAAATTCAAATTTTTGAAGGGTTTCCAGTGATAGGAAGTACCAGAATTTATTGTTTTAACAGCTGATTTTGATTGGTTTGGTGGCACTTGCTGTTGCAGTGTGGTCCAGGGTGTTGAGTGATCATCTACAGGGTTTGTACTATGTGATTTTGTGCTCAAGGCGTGTTGTAGATGGCTTGTGGGGTTGACATTTTTTATGTTTCTATGATTCTCAGTACCTTCTCAGTGAGATTTTCATGATTAAGGATCAGTCCAAGGCTTGTCTTCTCCTTGGGTTTCTTCCCCTGCAATTAATTTTTGACTGTTTCTAGTTGGTTGGGTGGTTGAAACCCTTACCCTAGCTATCTGAAGCTTGTTGTATCTAACCTGTTTAGGATTCCAAGGTCGTTAGTGGTATATATGGTTGAAGTTTTGATTTTTTAAGGGTTCCTTCTTCTACAATTTTGAGGAGAACTGGTTCCATGAAGGGTCCTTTTCCTATAGATGTTCTCTACTTCTCTGCATATAGGGTCTTCTTCCTTCCCTCATTGGTTTAGCGAATATAATACATGTTGTAATTGATTTGTCTTATGTATGAGGATTCAGTATATTTTTACTATTACTAAGCTATCTCCATTTGAATTCTAAATTCATTAATCATACATTAAGGGTGTTTGATTTTTCTATTTGCATTGCCTATGTGTTTGCAAGTGGAGTTATCTTCATAGAGATAATTGGTTTAGGATTAATTTTCATATATGTATGAGCTGAGGTATCAAAGATATGTCATGCTTGTCTTCCAGTGGATGTTGGTTAATGTATTATCTATTTATAGGTCTCTTTTAAGGGGAGGGTTAAAATCCTTTGAATGGGTAATAACATACTTGGATACACAAGTGGGTTGTTAAAGTGAGGTTTAGTCATGGTGTGTGATTGATGTTAGGCATCAACATATTGAGTACATTGTCTTCTTGTTTCATAGCTATTTATTGCAATAGGGTATTTGAATCTATGGCCCATTGGATAAGGCATTGGTCTATCAGGGACTTAGGATATCTCAGGGGTCCTTCAACCCATCTTCAAATCATTTACTTTCAGTTCCGCCCTTTCCTTTTCATGTTGTTAGTATAGGTCTCTCATTTATTGAAGACTATTCCACAATAATCTATCTGTAGGCCTATTGTTTATCATGAGGTGTCTTGAGTGTGTAGATAAGGCAATGCCCACCTAAGTGATGTGGAGCTCAAAGAAGAAGGAGGATGTTCTCTATCCTCATTAATTGGTTCTTTTTTCTTGTCAAACCTGAGTGCTTAATTTGAGGATCAAGCCCAAATTTTGATTCAAGTTTGGTCCTTCAAGGAAAAGCTACCAACAAATTGGTGACTCTATTGGGGAGCCATTGGAAAGAGTCAAATATAAAAAAACACACTTGTAAAATTTTGTCACTAAGTGTTGAGTGGTGGCTCAGAGTCTCTATTTGATCAGTGCATCTTTTGATAGATAGTGTGATACCCTGGTGTAGTTTTGGTTGATTGGAAGAGGTACAAAGAAAAAATATATTTTCCTCTACAAGGAGGTGGCGACTCTAAAAAGTAAAGAATCTAATGGAGTTTCATGGTGAGCCCTAGATCTACCTTGCCTTCTAGTCAACAAGGTCTTCTACTACAAAACTCTCAGGTATTTCTCAAAGATCTAAAATGTCTCTTTATTAAGTGATCAAGCACTAAGAAAAGGAGTAAGGTTTGAAGTATGTAGGAAGGGTTCAGTGACAAAAGAAGATTAGTTCCAAATATAGATTTCCTATCATTAGTCTTGAAGATTTTCAAGTGATGTGCAAAAGCTACGACTAGTGATGGATGTTCACAAGGTTTCTTTTGTCAGAAAATATGTGCCATTTTGTTATGATGCCATACCTGGTTTCCCTAATAAGATCCCTGATGGAGTCAGGAGACATTTACCAAAGTATGATAGGGACCAGCATCAGTCAACAAGGAAACATGTTCAGTGATTTGTTGATGTAATGTGTGATTTTGATGTTTTCCATGAAGACCTATGGATGAAATTGTTTGTTCAAACTCTAGAAGGTGATGCTAGAGACTGGTTCTCTTTTTTGCCAGCATGTTCAATTTCATCTTGGAGTGAGATGCATTTGGCCTTCATGGAGAAATTTGGAGAAAGGGTAAGCATATTTGATTCTTATGATAAGTTTTTTAAGATTCATATTGGGAATGATGAACTTGTTCCTCATTTCAATATTGGATCTTCTAGAGTATTGAATGAAATCCCTAAAAATTATAGACCCAATGATCAAGTATGTATGAATGTCTACTTTGATGCATTTGGTAAGAAAATGAACTACTTGCTGAGGGATAAAGAACCTAGGTCATTATATTAGGCATTTATAACTGCGATGGAGATTGAGAAAAATTTGAAATATGGATTGACTAGAGGTCATTTTTCCATGAATGTGTGTCGGTATAATGAATATGATAGAAAAGAAGAATCTGGTGTTGATACCACATTTCCAAATTAGTGTATCAACACTCCTGCTATAGTTTGTAATCAAGTTGAAATGTCAAATCAGGATGTGTGTATAAATGTTGTTGAGTCTTTTGCTACTGATGAGGCAAGTGTTCAGGATGCTACAATAGTAAGATATATTCCAGACCTTGGTAGAATTGAGGAGCATGATGGTGTTTTGAGTTGTAAATTTGCCACTGTAGTCAATTCTTGTAATTTTGATTGTAAGTATGATTTTGCTTATGTTCCTAGGCATGAGGTTGCTTCTTCTATGTCTCAGTGTTATATAGATGAAGAGGCTAAAAAATATGTCTCTAATGATGATTTTGAAGTTGCTACACAAGATGAGGAATGTGATTCACAGATATATCAGTCACAGTCAGAGGAACATAGTGCTGAAAGTGGTTACTCAGTTGAGAATGATGAAGGCAGTGATGTTGAGGTGTCTTCATATGAGTCAGATGCAACATGGGAGGAGTAAAGTAATGATGGAAGTGAACATTCCTTTATCAGTAAAGATATGTTTTCATTTTTTGAGTGTAAAAGTGATAGTGCATCTCAGTCTTTACATAATACAAATCAGCTTGAGTATGAAGATGTTGAGGGTGTTTTGTCCTCAAAGTTTGAAGATAAAGAAGTGGTAATTCAATGTGATATCAGTGAGGATGAAGAAGAAGATTTGAGTTTAAGGTTATCTAATGGTCCTGCATTAGATAATGAGGTTGCAAAATATAATAGAGAGTTTAGGAGTGAACCATGGTTTTGCTATGATGGTTTTCCTAAACAAGATAATGAAGAAGATATAATTGTGGACACTATATGCTTGGTAGGTAATCTTGACTGTGAATCTTCATATAATTTTGTTTCTTCTTTGTATATTGAGAATCTCCATGGAGATGAAATGGGTAGTGATTTTAAAGTGTTTTCTAATACTTTATATGATGAGGACTATGATGATGATCAACCCATTTTCTGTCATAATGTGCAACAAGGAGTATTACATGGAATTATCAAACCATTGTTTGAAGAACACATGGAGGTCTCAAATGTAGTAGATTTTGATGATGATGCCATGTGTAAGTATAAATGTGATTATTCTTTTGAACTCCCACCAGCTTCACCTGAGGATATGCAAAGTCAAGGAATGAATGAAGATTTTTATTAGATAAAATATGTGACTTATGCATTTCAGATTGATGGCATACATGAATCAGTAGAGAAAGAACAGTTTCAATTTGATGATAGTATTCATGAGCATGCTGAGTTTTACTTCCATAGTGAGCAAGATGAAGAAAATGCTTCAGATTTTTACTTGCACTATGGGAATGAAGACAAAAATTTTGTTTTGCTTGATGGATTGATTGAAAGTATTGATATGCCTAGTGAAAAAAATGGGAATAAAGTATCCAATTTACCTCAAGAAGAAAGAAATGAAAACCAGATTTTTGATAGGGGCAAAGATTGGTTCAAATTTTGACGTTTCAAGCTTTTTGTAAAAAATCTGTACACTTTGTATATAGTTTCCCTTCCTATTTGCCTTGGTTTGTTCCCTATGTTTATTGAGATCTCTGTGCCCTTGTTCTAGTAGGTGGTCTTCTTTTTCCAGAGATCTAGTTTCTTGCCATGCCTGTAGGAGGCATGCATCCCCAACTAGAGCCACTGTTAGTACCTAGAAAAATTTTCATGGCTCTAGTCTTTTTCTTCTAGTCCTTGCAATCATTTTTGTGTCCCTGGCCTTGAAACCCTTGCAAAATATTAAAAAACTAGCTGTTACCTTTTGAAAACCCTGGCCTTGTTATATTTTTAAGTTACCTTTTTCAGGTCACTTATAACCTTAATTTACATGTGCTAATTAAATCCTTTAAGCTATTCAGTGGTTAGGTTTTCATGTCCGGCGGGGTCCCTTTTAATTTTTCCTAAGTTTCTACCCCCTACATTTTAATATTTTCCTATGGTCCTCTGTGCCTAATTTTTCCCAAAAGCCTAAGTCCTACAATTTAATTTTTCCTATGTTTTGGCTTATACATTTCCTAGGCCCGGCTCTGACAACATCTACATCTAATAGCTATCGTTAAAGTGTAAGCGATGTGTCAGAGGCTTGTGCTTTTGTGATGACCATTGATTATCTTTCATGATGTTGCCTTTCTTCGCAAATGGGTCCACTGCTAGGTAAGCACACATGGCATCTCCCTACTGGCCAAAGGAAATAGTGAAGTGGCAAGGTTGTTAGAATGAGCAAAGAAATTGTGTGTTTGTCTATCGTATTCTGTGATGTGGTGGTCCCTGATTCATTGGAAGTATCCTATGTAGCACGGTGGGGTCATGCTCTGTGGTATCAGCTAAGATTCTAGATCGGCGGTTGGCATGTAAGCGCATAGAATCTTTTGAGGGCTTGAGATCTTACACCAGTCATTGATCTTTCTTGTGACATAGTGTTTCAATGAAGTGGGTCCAAGGTGACAGGTGTGCATGATTGGTAGTCTCTCATTGGTCCACCTATATTATGATTTGGCAGTTGTCAGTGGGTCTTGGGTTGCTAGCATGTCAGAGTGTCTTGACATATGCAAAGGATTGACGGTGGGCGTGTATTCACAAGGGTTGTGTTAGATGTTTGATATTTTGAGATGACCGTTGATTCTGTTGAGTGATGTAGCCTTTTCTTTTGGCGGGTCCATTGCTACATGTACTTAGTTGGTGAATGGTGATTGGTCCAGGTGTGCTGAGGTGGACTTGTCAGTGGGTCTGCCAGTCTCAGGGAAGTTAATACACTGCAAGATCTGATGGTTGTCATGATACCATTGATCAGAAATGCACAATGGATATGTTAGTAGAATGGCAACAGTCATTGATTTTCACTAAGGGAAAAAGGCTTTGTGGTGGGTCCTTTCTCAGTGATGACTGAGTGATTGCAGTGAATCATATGGTGACATGTGGTAGGTTTTTGGCAGGCCCAGGTGGGGTCAGGGGTCTTAGAGGTTTGGATATTGTTTTAGTGGCCGAAATTGTTTTTAAGGCTTTGCTCGTTCGCGTGAAATAGTGGTAGTTCCCTAAGAGTTTTAGTGGTTCAACAAACAAGCATTCACAGAATCACTAAAATTTTTGGTAGATAGATAGAGTGTTTTGCAAACTGGCAGTGACCTTTTGTCCCTAGTTCACTTAAAATAGACCAAGGTTAGTGTTTTCCTCTTGTCGCTAGGTCACAAAGTTAAAGATGGGTTAAGGTTTTCTTTCTACGAATGGGAAAAAGCATTGTCACGTGGTTGCTAGGAGTTAACGCGAGGGTGGCAGTTAAGTGAAGACATAAAGGACCATGAAAGAAGAAATCTAATGGCTAGGACTTAAAGTTGGTTCAGTTTTGAACATCGACCGCTGATTTGCTGCTAGCACTTGGAGGTAGCCATTATTTTTGAAATTCAAATTTTTGAAGGGTTTCCAGTGACAGGAAGTACAAAAATATATCATTTTAATAGCTACTTTTGATTGGTTTGGTGGTGCTTGTTGTTGCAGTGTGGTCCAGGGTGTTGAGTGATAGTCTGCAGGGTTTGTACTATGCAGTTTTGTGCTCGAGGCATGTTGCAGATGGCCTATGGGGTTGACATTTTGGATTTTTATGTGATTCTTAGTACCTTCTTAGTGAGATTTTCATGATTAAGGATCAGTCCAAGGCTTGTCTTCTCCTTGTTGCTTGGGTTTCTTCCCCTGCAATTAATTTTTGACCATTTCCATATGGTTGGGTGGTTGAAACCCTTATCCTAGCTATTTGAAGCTTGTTTCATCCTAACCTATTTAGGATTCCAAGGTAGTTAGTGGTATATATGGTTGAAGTTTTGATTTTGTAAGGGTTCCTTCTTTTGCAATTTTGAGGAGAACTGCTTCCATCAAGGGTCCTTTTCTTATAGATTTTCTCTACTTCTTTGCATATAGGGTGTTCTTCCTTCCCTTGTTTGTTCAAGGAATATAATACATGTTGTAATTGATTTTTCTTATGTATGAGGATTCAATATATTCTTACTGTTACTAAGTTATCTCCATTTGAATTCTAAATTCATTAATCATACATCAAGGGTGTTTGATTTTTCTGTTTGCATTGCCTATGTGTTTGCAAGTGGAGTTGTCTTCATAGAGATAACTAGTTTAGGATTAGTTTTCATGTATGGATGAGCTGAGGTATCAAATATATGTCATGCTTATCTTCTAGTGGATGTTGGTTAATGTATTATCTATTTATAGGTCTCTTCTAAGGGGAGGGTTAAAATCCTTTGAATGGGTAATAACATACTTGGATACACAAGTGGGTTGTTAAAGTGAGGTTTAGTCATGGTGTGTGATTGATGTTATGCATCAACACATTGAGTACATTGTCTTCTTGTTTCATAGTTGTTTATTGCAATAGGGTATTTGACTCTGTGGCCCATTGGATAAGGCACTTGTCTATCAGGGACTTAGGATATCTTAGGGGTCCTTCAACCCATCTTCAAATCATTTACTTTCAGTTCCACCCTTTCCCTTTCATGTTGTTAGTATAGGTCTCTGGTCTTCAGACTCATTATATGCAAGTAGGGCTATTGCATGAGATCTTGGTTTCGTTGATGTACAGGATACCTATAGGGGTTTGAAGACTATTCCACAATAATCTATCTATAGGCCTATTGTTTATCATGAGGTGTCTTGAGTGTGCAGATAAGGAAATACCTGCTTGAGTGATGTGGAGCTCAAAGAAGAAGGAGGATGTTCTCTATCCTCATCAATTGGTTTTATTTTCTTTTCAAAATTGAGTGCCTAATTTGAGGATCAAGCCCACCTTTTGATTCAAGTTTGGTCCTGCAAGGAAAAGCTACCAGCAGGGTAAATATGTATTTTGTATAATGTTTTTTTCAATCCGAATCTAAGATTTATTAGTCTTAATAACTTGTAAAAATATAAGGCATATGTAAATGCAAAGGAGAAGCAATTATAATGATATAGATGATATAGAGAACATACAAGCAAAGAGATATTGATGCAATGTTGTGAAAGAAAAGAAAGTAGTTATGTACCTTTCCATTTTTTGTAATCAGTAATCATTGTACATTACTTGTTTGGGTAGTGGGCTCATCTAGTAATCTTATTTTTTACTACCAAGTCTTAGTAGGGTTGAGGCTTCTAACAAGGCCTAAAGTCCCTTAATTAGGATAGAGACACTATATGCATGTAATAGGCTTCTAACAGGGTCAACATCCTTAACAAGATACTTTTGATTAGTGAATCTTTATGGGTACCATCCCCACTGGGGTTTTCCATTGGACAGGGTTTCCTCCAGAAAAAATAATGTGTTATGAGTTCATTTACTTTATTGTTATGCATAATCTTTATTTTACTATGTTATGCATGTGTCAAGTTAATTTGTTATATTCATAATTGGGAAAAAGTAAAAGTTTGCAGAATACTGATTCACCCTGCCCCCCTCTCAGTATTCCCTATTTCTAACAAGTAGATGTTTGATGAGTATAGGCACTTCCTCCACAAAAATCATACGTATCAAAGTGTGGGAAAACATATTTTTAATGGGAAAGAAGAGACTACAGCAAAGCCCCAAAGAATAACACCTAACCTATGGCAATTTTAATATAATATAATTCAAGGTAATATCATTCCACCTAATGGTTTATGTTTGAAAACTATATATTTTGATTATGATTTATTGACTAATTTTGTAGTTCATGATCAGGAAGGTCGTGAAGGCATCACTGACCACCTTCCAAAGGGACTAAAATTTTATCCTAGAGAATTTAGTAGGATTCCCTAGTATGAGAAGCTACAAATTGTACATTTGTTTGATACTATGCATATTGGAAAGAATGTAACAAAGATATTGTGAAAAATATTGGATGGAAGGAATGACAAAGAAAAACTTGGCAAAATTTGTAGTGACATTCATGATTCCAATCATGCAATAAAAAATATCATTGAATAAAATAGTAATGGAGATCAGATTAATGCAAGTGCCCTTCCTTGGTTATTAATAGAGAAATAAAGTAATGCCATAAAATAAATCATATGAAAAATTTGATTTCCTACAGGATTTTCTATAGATATAAGAAATCTCATATCAAAGAAAAGTGATTTTGGGTTAGAAATGAAAATGCATGATTGTCATACTTTTATCAAGGTAAGTCACGGTCTTTTGTATTTACAATATATTTGTGTATCCGCATTCAATTTTCATTCTATGAAATGATTAGTTGACAATCATTGCAGTATCATGTGCTATCCCTATCTCTCCAAGAGAACTTTGACAATAATATAAAACAAGTTAAATATGATCTTGGAAAATACATGAGGTAAGTTGTTATATTTTTTTAATATATCAAACAATAATATCAAATGAGTAATATATTGTAAAGTATCATATTTATATATTTTTGTGTCTTGAATCCCTTGTAGTTGTTTGTCATCTAAAGAAATCCATAAAGAAGATATACAATATTAGAAGAAAAGAATTCATCTACTAGTGTGTGTAAATAAAAAAGAGTTTACTTTAAAAAAATTTCAATGCACAAGAACACTACCTCATACATCAAGTTGAGGAGATTGAATTGTGTGGACCTGTACACGATAGGTTAATGTGGATGGTTAAGTAGCACTTGAGATTTTTGAATGGATTGGTTCGACAAAGAGCACATCCCAAGGGTTCTATGGCTGAGGGATATATGCTATACCAGATGATGGTGTACATTACTCAATATCTTCCTAATCTTGCAGCAAAGACCCATATAGATTGCATTTGAGATCTCAAATCCATTAAAATATTTGAAGGGGGGTACTTGGTGGGGAACAATAGATTTTGGAAAGTGAAAGGTAATAAATTATGAGATGTTATTGTAATTAATTAATTCTTAATCTTCAAAATAAATCTGTTATGAGTCATCTATTTAATTTTGTATAGTTTCTAAAGAGTGGGATGCAATACATTTCTTTATTGCAAACAATCAAGATTGGATGACAGTATGGATTGAATGATGTCAACATTATGGCTATAGATTAAAATGGGAATCTGTGTCTTCATTGGTTATACAAGCTTATCGTAAGGGAGATCCTAATGTTACACAAAACAAAATAGATTTAGCATATGGTTTAAGAGATCTCGAGGTACTTATAAATTTGTTCAACAACCATATATTTTTCAACTCTTGATGAAATAATTTATACATCTTTGAAATTATTGTAGGTGAAACACTACAAGGCTATGTTATGCAATGCTTATAAAATTTTCATCAAAAAGTTGGATGACATGAAGATAACTTGTGATTATGGGATAAGTGTAGTCTTCCAGGTGATTAATATTTCATCTAGAAATGACTTAAATCCTCAAGAGTCTCTCAATCGATACTATGACATTTTGGTTGATATACTTTACTGTGACTTTAATTCACTCAAATAAGTTCTCTTCTTTGTGAAATGGTACAAGGTTGTTTGAGCCAGTTGGGGAAGAGCCTTATGGTCTTCCAAGCCAATGTGAATAGGTATTTTACTCATAGGTTCCCCATAAATTGGGTTGGTCATTTTTTGTTAGACATGATCCAATAGGAAGGCAGATAAAATATAATGCGATGGAAGAAGAAGATACCAAGGAAGAGGAAGAAGTGGAAGATGATGTAGATGATGATCACGATCGAGAGTTAGTTGAAGAAGAAGATGAAGATGATGTTGCTACTAATCATGATGATGATGATGATGAAGAGGATGATGATGATGATGATAGTGATGATGATGATGCTGATGATGATGATAGTGGTGGTGATGATGTCATTGATGATAATGATCTTGATGATGAGATGGATGAAGAAGAATATCAATGACATGAATGAAATGTACAATTATGTGTTCGATGTCTATGCTATTCAAAATTGAGTTCTTGATAGATGAATGACATAAGACAATTCATTTACATATGAAGAAAACCTTAACCCCTTTTATGAACATCCCATACAGTCTCATGGATTGTTAGGTATAAGTCAGTACACCCCATAGAGATTAATGTATTTTTCCATTTGTAAAATATCTCTCTCATTGCCACCTATATCTCTCCTTTCATAGAGTGCAGGTACCAACAAATAGGTATTTATCAGATTTCTCCTCCTCGAGAGAGGAAAATATAGGAATAAAAGAAGAAAGTGAGACATTTAGTATGTCTAAATCAAGGAGATCAACTCAAGGTCAAAATATCAGAAAGAAATTTAATAAACGCATGGAATTTTTTGTTACTCAAGGGGGGTCATGATCTTATGATGATGAGATAAAAGGTGACTCCTAGGTACCCTTTAGGTATAAACATCTACAGAAACAATGGGTCCTCGATGAACTTTCTCCAATAAAAACTAAATTTTTTGTTAGAGAGAGGATGTATCACATAGCACCATCTTCATTACATGGTTTCGGCCTATTTTCCATGGATTGCATAAAGGTATCTTACAATAAAGTTATTGAATTGATAGAGTATGTTAGATCTTGTTATGAATATATTAGTTGGATGGAGATTGTTAGATATAAAAAAAGCATGTCTAGGTATGCCATCGCGAAAAAATTGTATATAACAAAAATTCAATGAACAAAGTAAAATAGTAGCTATATACATTGATAGAAGGAAAAAAGCATCAGGGAATATTGTAGGTTTTATAAATACTACATGACCTACGTAAACTAAGAAGCAACCCAATTGCATATTTGAGGTGCACGAGGGAAATCGTGTATTTGTATGTACCATCAAACCAATATGTAGAGGGAAAGAGTTGTTTATCTATTACAATTTGAATCACATAGATACAAAAGAACCCACTATCATGGATGAGGTGGTACACACTATGTAGCATTTAAAATTATTTAAAAATTGAGAAACTATGTATTCTTTTAATTGAAGCATTCTAATAATTTTCTATTATTCAATGTAACTTTAAAGAATAAGAACATGTGTTTTAACATGTCTGGGTGATTTTTTTTGAAATACAGGGCTATAGTATGGATCAACAACCACACGATATGCATGACAATGATGGTTCTCATGGGACTTCTTCTTCTTGATAGGTAAAACTTATTGTTGTTGTACAAATGCACATACAAGAAAAATGGTAATGTGTATTTTTTGTTATGTTTTATTCTTCAATACTATTTTGGATTTCTTTTAAATATAGTGCTAATAATATTGTTCTCACAAACAAGTGTTGAACAAAAAAAGGGAAATGAACAAGTAGTTCATGAGGACCCACAGGATGAGCATAATCCATTCATTGTTAATTTTACATTGGACGTTGATCCTATGGTTGCACTGCAAAAGGTCCTTCATACACTATCAAGAGAGTTAACTCGATTGGTAGAGATTCGACCTCAAACTTCTCAAATATAGATGAGAGAGGATGAGTTGATTCACCTGGTCTAGACAAAAGTTCAAAAATGGTTTTATAGTATACAGTTTTATTTATGTCATTAACTAAAATTCACATATATGTTATTTTTACAAAGGATGCACAATCAATTTAAGGGTGATGCCCCAGATGTAGATACTTCAGGTGGTTCAAGTACATCGCATGTTATATCCTCCAGTAGTGTTTGTATCAAACAATATTTTTTTAATAGCTTTAACAATCTTGTATATGGTTATTATATTTTTTTTATGTTGTAACAATATCATTTTTCAGCACCTACCATTGATCCCATGACTACGCCACCTATGACAAGGAAAAAAACCATAGAGGTACTACTGCCTGCAATATCGGCAACACGTAGCATGGTCATATATGTGATGGAATCGCATATTGGTATGTAGATTGCTCTTTTTCTCTCTCATTTATGATATGTTTATTTTACTTCAACCATTATTTCTTACGGGGAATTTTGTAATATTGGATTCATTTTATGTAGGAGGGGATGAGAAAATTCCTAGATGTACTCAAGTTAGATGTATGAAAACAATAGAGAATTGTGATCAACTGCAAGTGAGCATTGAAGATGAACTTCCCATGAGAGTAGCCCAACTTCCAGGTACTTTAAAGATTGATACTTTCTTTTACTATACAATATTATACTCATAATGTAATGGACTAATCCCCTGTGTAGTCCCTTGCAATAAGTAGTAATCCCATTATTATTTTGTAGGGAATAATCTATTTTATGAGAAACTCAACGATTAATGTTTGTACCTTTTCTGGACGACCATAGACACATGGTATCATATTTTGATTTTATTGCTATATCAGATTTCTTGTCATCCCTTTCTTCAAGTATATTAAAAGGTAGCTTCACTTTTTTTATTAATCTAACATCTTTTTTGTTAAAAGGTGAAAATTACAAGATAAAGAGTTCAGGGATAAACTCATTGACTCGATGAAAAATTTTTTTGGACCCAAAGTCTTTCAAATACTTAGGTTCCTTGAGAATGCAGGCCAAGCTTTGAAGTGTTTTAGGGACAAATACAAATCCAAAATAGAACACAACCCTTATTATGATTTCCCCCTATGTTCCTATCAATGAGTGGGAGAATCTTAAAAGGGATGCACTTGAGAGAAGTGTAAGACATGGTGGAGAAATATTACCACCCGATGAAAGAAGGTACATGATAATATTAATAATGAAATTATGTACTATTTAATCTTTGTAATTATGTGATCTAACATATTTCAAACATCACATAGGTTTCCTGACACATCAAAAGAAGAAAAAAACTAGAAAACAAAAGTACGGGCATCACAAGCTTAGCTCGAGTGGATATTCAAAACTTGCTTCACATGTTGTAAGTATTAATAAATGAAAAAATGTATACAAATATTTATATCTTGCAATCAATTTAGTTTTGATGAAATTCACTACGATAAATATTCATGATACCAAGAAAATGTAGGCCTTGGAGTTCAAAACAAAATATTTCAGAACATGACAAGAAAATAGGCTGCTAAGAAGGCTATACAGTCATGGCTGAATGATTCTGAGGAATGAGCGCATAAGGTTCTTCTAGTGGATCTGTCAATTAGGTAAATAAGACAATTGATTTTTATTTCAAGTTGAATACTTTACCAATTATTGTATTTGATCTAAAGCTCCAAAATAAAGTGAATATATTTATATGTATTAAACTAGATGATTAACATTTCACATTTTTTGTCCTGTATTTATATGTACATATTGTCAATAACTGCATGAATTATTTAAATTCGAATGTAGCTTGCCAATCCTCATACACCATCCAAGCACAACAGAGGTGTCAATTCGAATGTGCATTGTAGAACTCAAGGTATACATTTTCTATTCAAATTTTGATTATTGAATTATTAATTCAAGTAAATATTTTAAATTAAATTTGGTGTAGTAATAAAAATTTAATTATAATGTGTTGGGATGAATAAAAAAAATTGTATTGTAGTTGCAGGGGATGTAGAGGTTGTTTGTGATGATTGGGTTGAGGTTAAAGTCATTGGGAAAGATGATGTGGTTGGACAAGGTAAAGAGTGCCACATTTATGCTCTTTAAATTATTGAAATGCTTGTAACAATTATGATAATATGTTTTTAAATTAACCACGATTATGATAGTATGTTTTTAATTTAACCCTTTTTTTTGTTATTGTAGAGGACTTGCCTTTGAAAAGGATAGTGAGATCACATGCACAGGTGAGAAGAAAGGATGATTATGAGATGGATATGCCTCTCCAACAATTTAGGGAAACAGAAAAAAAAAAGAAAAAAGAAATGATTCTCATTAATGCAAGTTATTTGATAATGAATGATGTTTATGTATGGATGTTTTAATCTTGTGTTTTAATTAATGTTATGATGTGTTAATGAATGTTATGATGTTTTAATGAATGCTAATTAATCTTATGAATTTGAATGAAGGTGTGTTAATGAATTCTAATTAATATTATGTGTTAATGAATGTTGTGATAATTCATGAATGTTACATTTTATTAATAGAAGAATGGATGAATGAATTTTAGATGTGAATGGGTAATTGAGAGTGATGTTGGGGGTGCAAGGGGTGGATGAGCTTCCAACTTCACATGGTTGGCCCCGATTAGTAGATAATATTAAACTATTCTCAAAACCAAGTGATGCTCAACATTAACCTATGATTGCATGACAACTTTATAACTCCACCTAGGAATCTAACTGTTCTAGGTCATACATCTAGGAGACTCTTCTTGTCTAAAAAACCTAACCCTACAACCAAATAATTATTTTTTCACACCTTGACACCTTAATTTTGGGCATCACAACTTTCTAACTCTAGCTATATTTGCATGGATGTGAATCTCCAATGTATATATATGTTGGAGATTTGTCAGCAGGCTAGTATTGACTGTATGTTTGTCATTGATGACAACATATGGTAAGTAGCATGCTTGGATGACTTATGCAATAAGATTTAAGTATATGTAGCATGAACATGTTATCATCATGATATCATGGATGCATAGGTTAACTGTTAGTACAGATAGTTATATAGATGCTTGTGTCAATAGTGTTCCTAACAGAGTAACAGGCAGTGTTCTGTGTATGGTTATCCATATAATTATCATGGAGCCTTACGCATTTGGATATGTGATGAAGACATGTTTTTGATGTTAAATTCATGGACACAAAGTCTGATGATTAGTAGAAGTGAAGTTATGCAGTCACTATTCACTAGTAGCAGTTTCATGTATTTGTTCAGAAGAGCCGACAGATATTATATTGGTTTTGGAGTTGCCCCTATAATTTTGGTATGCACCCTTAGATTTAAGCTTAGAGAAGAGTCAAAGATGTCCAATTAAGAGCGCACAATTTAATTCATCTTGAGGAGATAGATATAGTTATTTTGGTAGAGTTGATAGTGTGTAGCGTGCGTCTACAATTATCTTATTGGACAGGTCCCAGAATGATTTGCGTGCTTATTAGAGCCAACTCAATTATTATTAGAGTTTGTTATGACTTCTCTAATATGATTTCAAGATGTTTCTAATAGGATGACTCGATTATATCATTTAGAGGAAAGATATGTATAGGCAATCATTTGTGATTGCTTGGGTGTGATTATGTTAGAAAAAGGGAATACTGAGAGGGGGGGATGAATCAGTATTCTACAAACTTTATCATTCTCCCAATTATGGATATAACAGATTATCTTTATACATGCATAACATAAGAAGCTAAACAACATGCATAGCAATAAAACTAAAGAACTCATAACACATGATTTGTTCTCAAGGAAACCCTAGCCAAGGGAAAACCCTAGTGGGGATGGTACCCACAAAGATCCACTAATCAAAAGTATATTGTTAAGATTGTTGACCCTGTTAGGATTTTATTACAAACATATAGTGTATCAGTCCTAATTAAGGGACTATAGGCTTTGTTAGAAGACTCAACCCTATTAGGAGTTGGTAGTACAAAATGTGATTACTAGCTGAGGCCACTTCCCAAACAAGTAATGTACAATATACACTGATTACAAAATAGGTTAAGGTACATAACCTTACACTTCTTGCAACAATTTCTCTTCCCTGATCTTTCACTATCGCTATTACATATGCTTCATATACTTCACATCATACTTCTACACTTACTTGCTACTTGTTACAATTATAACTGTTACACTTTACAATTACAATCACATATATACCAATAGCTTTAACAAAGAGTAAACATCTAAGATGTCATCCCTTTATATTTTTAAGTCATTATTTTGATAAACAAAATAATCCCTTAACTCTTTACCAATTTTGCCTTCATATTCTGTCATGTTGGCTTCACACTATCTTTGGTAAAACTATCATAACTTCTTCGGTACATGTCGTAATGACTTTCACTCTGAGATGGATCATCATTAGTCACCATAGAGTCTATGTTCAAGTGTGCAAGCACTGAACTCACTCTGGTCAATGTCACAAAAAAAAATTGTGTCTGGGTACACTGGTAAAAATATTGTCTCACACTTAGACAAATATGCAATGCGCTTTGTCATACTTTCTCTCTGACTTGTGCGATCTTCATGTGGATCATATGTTTCCATAATGACAACATCTATGCAATCAAATCAACCAAATTGCCAACAATCTCTCCCTTTGTCATTGGTGGCAACATATGAGAAAATTGGCTGTGTGCAACTCCAAAATCTCAAAATTGTCAAAATTGTGGCCATAGTATAACATATATACACTATCCTTATAACTCCTCAAAAATCTTATATCTAATACAAGACTCCCCCTAAGATTATCAACTCTTACCATATAATATCAATTTCCTGATAAATATCTCTCCCCCTTTGACAATAATGACAAAATAACGGTAGGGAGGGCTACAAAATTGTATCAAAAAGAGTTATACCTCAATTTATTTATTGCAAAGCCGGTAGGCTTGCAACACAATCTGCAAAATCTATCTTCATGGTTTCTATCTCCTTTTCCCATGACTTCTTAATGGAATTTGCCACATTGAGTAGTGCGCTCATTCCATAAAATGCTATTTGACATGCTTGGAGGTTTTCAAAGTTGAATTTCTGAAAAGATGTCTTAGCTATAAGACAATCTTCCAACTGCTCTTCAATAACACTTAACTTCATAGAAACATACTCTCTCAAAAGAGTATATCTCCTTAATTTCCTATATTTCTCATCTTCTATAATTCTGATTTCATCAAAAAGTTTCCTAACTTTCTTCTCAACATTACAACCCTTCACATTAGGGTTAGATAGAAGGTTTGTTTCATTCAGAATCTCTTCTTCTTTCAATTTTATCTTCTGATCTTCCTCAGCTGTCAAAGTCTCTGATTTTGTACACTATATGTACAAAGATTTTCCTATCTCCAAATGTTTCCTCAAATCTTTGATACAGATATCAAGAGTATTGATATCATTGTTGATGTACTGATTGATGTTCAACAACATTCTACCCTCATAGTCTGCCTATGCTTTTACTTTTGCAATATCAGCTAGGTTAGTGAACTCATCATCAAAAGTGCTCATCACTTTCTTTTCCTTGTCCATAGGGTCCGCTTCTACAATTTCTGTGGTCACAATAATTTGTAGCTTTTTAGTTAGGTCCTTCAGACATCCTTCTAGACTTTTACCTTTCTTATTCTTCCCAATGATTTTGTTCAAAGATGTGATCAATTCCATTTGATCATCATCATCCACTTCTTTTCCCAAATCCTCAAACAAAGATCCAGTTTGATTCTTCATTCCAGTCTCAAGAGTAAGACTGATTTCTTCTTTAGAGGGTACAGATGCTTGTACTTCTGATATTTTTGGTTCTTCAACAATAAGTTGGGTCTGCTCTTCTTCTGCAGTTCTATCTGGTTCATCAAGAGCCGAATTGTCAACAATGTTCTCTAGATTCTTGAATACATTATCATCAGTATCCAAGGTGATCCTTGTACCTTCAACATTCATAGATTCTTCTTCAATCTTAATAGCCAGTGGAGAGGGAATATCCTCTTGTTCTAATTCTTCTTCTTGCTCTACTGCAATTGATGTCTCTCCAATGATTTCTGCAATAAATTTGATTATTGCTTGTTTAGTCTCTGCATTTACTTGTTCATATTGTCCTGCCATGATCTAAACGGTTCTCATTTTTGTCCTTAAATGGGTGCTATGGGGCTTCATAATTTTTTTAAGATGTTTATCATTTCTTACATCACACAGTTTCTTCACAAGATTCTCTCTGATAGATTTGTCTTCTTCTTGTGCTCTCATCTTCATGTTAACAAGTTTCTTCAATAAGTCATCAGGTATCTTTCCCTAAATAGAGTCAAAATTCTTATTAGCCAGAATCAATTGCTTGACCACTGCATTTTCAAGATTCAATTTGTCAAAATAGTCATAAAGGTCTTCATACTTATTCATTTTAGAGAAGTCCCCATCTTTTATAATTTCTTCATTCACTCTCTCAACTCTAGGTTTCCATGCTTTCTTCTTCACATAAGTGTCATCTTCTTTAATTTCTACAATTTTCCTAGGTACTGGTGGTACCAAAGTTTTCTACCTCTTAACAGGTCCAGTAGCAATTTATTTCACTCTCTTGCTCAGTGTGGAGGAGGTAGATCTAGTAGGTTTTCTTGCTACTTGTTCCTTCTCAGGTTCCTCTACTTTTACCTTGCCTGGTGCTGCACTAGATGATAAGGGAGGTACATATAAAATCTCTTTCTGTCCAATATCTTTGATTGTTTTTGTTGTCTTCTTTGACACTAAGAATTCTCTCTCTGTCATTCCTGTATCCTTCAATATTTTCTTAATAGTGCTCTCAACTCTTTTCTTAGACTATTTCTCCTCAAGTATAGCCTTTGTGGAGTTGAAATTTTCTTCAAAAGTTCCAAATCTGTTACTGTGGGTGTCAACCTTCCACTTAAGTAGCCTGTTCACATATTCTTCTATCTTAGTTTCAGATATTTCATAGCCAAGGGGGTCTATGAACTCAATTCTAGGTTCAATTGCTTCAATGTATGTAAAGTCAGTGTCAACCATAAAACATACTTCATTCTTGTATTTCTCCACAAGAGACTGTGGAATCCTTGATTTGCTAGACACAATATTCTGAAATGTCTTACTACCAAGTATTGCACTCTCATTAACACTGTCAATAACATGCTTTCTATATACTACATTAATCCTTTCCATTGTAGATTGTCCATCATTCCAATCATTTCCTATGGTGTAAGGAAATCTCCGCAAAAGATGAAAAAATATGTAAGTGATCAAAGATGAAAATCTAAATTGTGTATACTTTGTCTTCTTAATCCTCTCCAAGTTCTCAAACAATTGAATTCTAAGAATTTCACACATATCAACTGGAATTTTGTCAACACACATCAAATAAGCTATGTGTACCATTCCAGCTTCCATGTCATCCTCTCTTGAATTTGCACAAAACTTGGTTGTTAGGATCTTACATAGGTATCTAACATCATGTTGTTGGATATTACTAATTACAATTCCTCTACCATTATAGGATGAATTAGTGTTATCTATGACTATTTTTCTCATGTTCTTCTCATTTAAAGGAATAGCTCCAAATTTAGACAGTCCAGTGACTTCATGAATCAAATCAGCTGTAATGTCTATCACTCTATCTTCTAGCCAAAACTTCCCATTATGAATTCTGCTAAGGATTATCTTAGTGCATTCTTCATTATCAAACTCATACTACAATGCATACTTAACAATCCCAATGTCTTTCAAATGATCATATCCTTATTTCAATGACATGTCCTGGTTATAGATCTTCTCATACTCACTTGTAAAATCACTATCACTGATGGTTTCTAACATGCATCCAAGATAACTTCTTACATTCTCTAAATGTGAAACTCCGATTGGTACGGATGATAAAGCTAACTTAGGGTCTTCCTCCAGAGGTTCTACTAGTTCCCTCTTCATTCTAGGTCTATTTTTATCTCTGACATTATGAATTAAAGATACATCCATGATTACTTCAAATTCCTTTTACTGATTGACAAATCTGTCAAGTAAAATACCTCGATTTCATGAATTTAGGGCTTGTGTAGATTTGGTGCTCAAATCCTTCACCAAATCATTGTAAAAAGCTTCCAATCACTGTTCTTTGATCTCTTTAACACTTATCTTCACTTTGATGATCAAATAACACCAATCATAATCATTTATTACTTTAATCTCACTTAGTTTTGACATCGCATTCAATTCTTTTGCTCCTTCTTTCCAAAAAATTGTTTCTGCTATCCTGCAAAACTTAAAACTTCTTGCGATCTTGCAAAACATAATATTTTTTTTTGCACTCTTAACCATAGCATGATAATAACATAAACTACATTCCATTAACTACGCAAGACTCTATTCATTATAAATCTACTTCTAGACTAATCTAAGTTCCTAATCTACTATAATTTTCATAAATTAAGTGCTTTGAGATAGGTTAGGTAAGGATTCATTCTTACCACTTGATACTTCACCTTTCTGATTACCTTCAATGTTGAATATGTCTCCTTGATCTGTGATTTTAACAAACTTCACTTCATCTGTATTGCTACCACAACCTTTCTATTTGTTACCTGCATCTTCATTTCTTCTTTCATGATTTCTAGGGTTGGGGTTAGGATGAAAAACTCCATTGTTCATTCTACCAAACCTTGTTGTATGTCCAATCTTGTTGTATATCTGACAAACAATTCCATTGCTTCCATATCTTGGTCTAGGTGGATTAATCTGTGATCTTGTGAGGCCCTACCCTGAGAATGTCATAGCATTTCCTTTTATCTTTATGATAGACCTAGTATTTGATACTCTATTTTTATGCATTATAGACTTATACTATATATGACATGGATTTGATCACATTGGATTGCAATGCACCATATTTTATGATTCTTTATGTACATATGACGATGATGATATGATACATTATTATGGGCATTATGATTAATTGATTTTGACGATTTCTATGATGATTCAATTGAGTATATGCTTTATTAGAATTGATTGGGAAAATGATATTTGAGTTATGATGAGATGTGATCTTATTGTAAGTTAAATGTTAGGTACTTAAATGTTATTTATATGTGTATATAATTTAATGTGGAAAATTCATTCGAAAGGTGTGGATTTTTCTATTGAGTTGAGTTATGAATTGTTAATTAAATTCCAAATGCTTCTATGATCTTTATTTTAGGTATTTCATATTCATATGTTTTCTTGAACTACTGATACTGGAATTGAGATGTGCAGGAAAATGACCATGGAAATTATTCGAAGAACTAGGACCAAACCTATGTTTGATAGTTAAGCCAAGGTTGCATCTATTGAAAAGACAATACCTCGTATGTAATGTTATTTGTTTCGTAAATGTGAAGGCTTGTATATATTTTGTTTTAAATTGTAATTGGTATTTAGTAATTATGTAAATACCCAAATTGACATGCCATGTGTATTTTTGTGGTGTCACTTGACACTTGTAACTTGTGTATATGTGATAATAACATGTCTATTTGAGGAAGATTGTGTTGCAACCTAACCTAGGGTAGTCCCATGTAGGATCCTTATGTGAACCACTTGATTAGAAAGCCATGTGAATGGTCAAATCATGTTGAACCCGTATGCAAACTCTAGGTGGGTTTTTGGAAGGTTAAATGAGCCTCTAGGGATGAGTTAGGACCCTTTTTAGCAATCCCACTTGATATACCTTGGGTTGGGGACTATGTTTTGGTCAAATATTTTTCCATACCTCATTTATGACCCTTCTTAAATGTAACTTTTGGGAAGTGACAAATTTTGGGTTTGTGGGAAGAGACAAAACGCATCCCCCCTTCCCTACTTTTGGTCTCCATCTCATTTATGAGGGGAGACAAGAAAGGAGAAGATGGCTTTTTGAGCCATCCCTCCTTAATGAGAGTTAGTTGGCAAGTGGGTGCAAGTCCTTTTAGATGGGATTTGGATAAAAAAATTTAGTTGTTCACCCACTCTCCAATTTTGGGAGACAACCAAAGTGTTAAAGAAGGATTGAGAAAAAAATGAGAAAGATTTAGGACTTGGGAGCTCTTCATCAACTTTCATTTTGCCATAACTTGAGTAGAGGTTGGCTGCAATGTCCTTCATGGATTTTATGTTTTCTTTTGAGTACAAATTCTTTAAGATGAATGTGTCCGTGTCATAGTGTTGTATATTCTTTCATGTTGTTGCATTGTTTTACATTCTAGATTGTTTATGGGAGTGCAAGGCCAAACACACCCTTGGGAGGGAAGAGTAGCCTTGGGGTGAAGGGATTTAGGACAGCTTAGTGAGTGTAGAGTCTCTCCTCATGGAGGAGAGGGATAAGGCAAGGATTATGGGATCCTTGTTGCCATTGTGTATTTGGGGGTCATAAAGAGTTTTGGCATGTAGCCAAGGGGGCCATAAGGTTTTGTGGGGTTTGCATTGTAGAGAAGGAAATGGTTTTGTATGCCTTGTGAAGGAATTTCCATATTATTGTTATGGCATTCTGCTGCTAAGTATTTGGTCCACCTTCACCCCAATTATTAGGTCATCTAGAGACCTTCTGTGCAAGGCTTGGGTTGGGAGATTTTGTGTTTTGTTTTGTTTGTAAATTCTATTTGTGCACATGTTTTAGCTTGCGTGTAACCCATTTGGTGTCTAGTTCTCCTAGCTCGGGGGTGGCCTTGTAAAGGCCTAGGATGGGAGGTGAGCCTCCATGGTCAAAGGAAAATTTTATCGCAAGTGTTAGCTTGTGGATGTAAATCTGGATATTTTGGTGTAAAGCATGAGACAAAGTTCCTTTGTAATTTATTTTAGTGCAGTTGGAACACATTGAATGTAGATGTAAAATTTTGCTTAATTGAGCACTTTGGAAATGATGTAAAATGTGAAAAAAAAAAATATTTGAGAAGTTTATTAGATGATAAAAGAGAAATATTATTTCCACATGTTAACCATAAACTTGTATGGTTGTTTGAAAATGATATTTTCTAAGCTATTCATTATATTGGATTTGAGGGTTTCATTTCATTATTAATTAAAAAAAAGAAAGAGAAATTCACCTTATCAATATTCAATACATTCTATGTTTTTATTGTGTAATAGGCATATTGTGTATTCAAAGTCTTTTAGTGCGGAAGGCATGAGATTTGTTTCCAAAAACCTATCCATCGAGTGCAAGGAAATTATCTATAAAGATGCATTGTATGTTTGAAATAAAATTTGAAATAAAATTTGAACTTCTTGATATTAAGAAGAGAAAAGTAAACTAATATATTTATATTTTAATTTAAATAAAAGTAAAAAAATTCAGTTTTGAATAATAATCACTATGAAAAATATGTACATGCAGCCCCAAGAGTTAGTGTTCCATGAGAGGATGAAACTCGCGATTGGGCTCAATATGTAGTATGTGAGCATATGTTAAGAGATAATTAAGCATAGATGACAAGGAGTGATATAAAATTGTGTGGATTTTGTACTTTTATTCAGTCTGTTGTGTTTGTCAACATTGAGGGGGTGCATGAATAGTGTATGCTGGGAGTTGCCAATGTCCGATAATGGTTATGAAGGATATATAAATTTATAAGAACAAATCACCTCAATTAGAGTAACACTTGAGTAGCCTAAGGAAAAGATAAATCAATAACTATAAGTGCGCAGCACTGTAAATATATAAGAAGAGAGTTTGTGCAATCTGCGCATATGAAAGAATGAATAATGAAACGTTACCTCTTGCATCATAGCCATAAATTTAAAAAAATATTAAGAAAAAATGATCAATAAATACATTTCATTCTGTAAGGCGGTAGAAAGGAGATTATAAGCTACTGTCTCCAATGATTTTCATTCTCTGCATGTAGCTACTGTCTTCAACGCTTCTCATTATTTTGGTGCATGAAGATTGTGTCTCTACAATCACTTCTCATCCTATTAGCTGAGCATGAATTTTTCCTTCTATAATATTGTGGACTTATAGGTTGAAAATGAATGTATATACTATTAAATACAATTCAAAATTTTCAGGTCATGATGAATTAATGACTAGGGTATGAGTTACCCATCTTTCATAAATGCTCTAGGGAGAGAGGCCATGCTTCTCATGTCATCCCTCATTAATCCTCACTAGAAACAGAGCTACGTGTGTAATTTATGTCTTGTATTTTGTAACCACAGACAACGTCGCTATCAAGAGAATGCTGATCATTCACCCCTACTGATCAATAGTAATATAATTAGATAAGATAATAGAAAATGCACAGAATCAATATTGATCTATTTAAATTCATGTACAAGCTCAATTTAATGAAGTTTAATGCAAGATAAAATAAACCGCTTTGATAAAGAATATACATAAATTTTCAAATATAATCAGCCACAAGATTAATAACAAACCATAAATTATATTGAATATAGACTTTCAATGGGGGTAATAAGATCCAAGGTTTAATTGAAAAACCATTAATGATCATCGAGCCAACATACTTCTGAACAACATTGGGAGCCAAGCACAATCTTCTATGCAGATTGTGCCCATTCATTCTACCTATCAACAGTCTGCAATATCAAGTGCATGAAATAAATTTGCTGCAGGTATTGACACAAACGACAGATATTTCTTCACCCTTCGAACATAATTTATTATCAAATTAATTCATTACCTTCTCTTTCAGCAGTGTCCCAGCTCTGCACAGAATAGAAAACAAAACAAAAAAATAAAATAAGACAAGTTCTGGTTGAGGGAATTTTTGTTCAAAATAATTATAGCAAGTTGATTTTTCTATTTTTACAATGAATATTATTAAATGTTTATGGTATTTGATTTTATCTTAAAAATTAATAAGAGATAATAGGAACTTTCTATTTCATAATGTGACTTTGTCTAGCTAAATTAGAATTAAGATAGATTTTACTTTATCTTATAAAATAATATAGGTAAGTAAAAATAATATATTATTTATGATTTTATTTTTAAAATGTCATAATTGAAACTTTTCCATTTTATAACTAATATTGCTCCATTAAGATAAAAAGGGAGATTTAGGTTAGTTTTATATTATAGTTGGAATATGGTAATAGAATAATTTTTATTTTAAATTGTAATATTTTGATTTGATCTTATTTTATTTTATCCTACAAATTGGTTATTAAGTAAAATAAAAAATATATAAATATTTCTATTTTGTAATGTATTTTAGTTTTGTACAAAAATAATTTGAATGAAGGTTTAATTATTATTTTTTGTTCTATAAGTTATAAGAGAAATATTCTTTATATTATAATATTATATCTTTCTATTTAATTATTCATTCTAATTATTGTATCAATTCTTAGGTGAGTGAATGTGAAGGCAAATAGAATTTATTGAACTAATTTGTAACTTGGCATCATATATAGTAAAAATTTAAGGTTTGAAACCAATAAGATACAAAAAATTAAATATTATATCATGTATACAATATTCATATTTTTGGATTGGATCACTGCATCACTCAAGGTACTTTCTCCCTATTTTGAGACAAGAAGCAACCAATGATGTTACAAGAACACTCCTTATGGGTGTACATTCATTTCCATGTATAAGCATGATGCTATAGAAATATATAGAGTTACATATATTTAAAACAAAAATAGTTGTATTCTTACATAGAAAAAAAAAATTCGAGCATTAGAAGTTGTTACATGATATTAAAACAAGAAGAAGAAAAAAAAAAATTGTTAGTTGCATTTTTTTTTTGAAGTGTAAAATTTTGGGCATTACATCTGGTATCAGAGCCAAGTTTGTAACACTAGGGAAATTTTGGGTCCAGTTACCACTTGGAGGCTTACAACTTTCTGAAAAGGAGTTAGACAAGTATGTAAGAATATTTTAATAACTCAATTTGAATATTCAATGTTTATTGATACATATATATGTATTATTGCTTAAGATGTTCATATAAGCTAGTATAATGATTTGGACCTAGATAAATTCTTAAGAGGAAATTTAAGAATATAGTATCAAATTACCAACCAATCTCATTGCTTAATGACTATAATACGATAAGTAAAATGAAGCCAATGCAAGTGTAAATAGAAAGTCCTTTGGAAATTAATTGTGAAGACCCACTGACAACATGATACAAAGACTGAGGTAGGAATGTAATCTATAAGTATTTTATGTCCTAGTACATTGTAATGTATTTAAGAATCACAAAAAGGGTAGATGTTAGCTATGAATTGATGACCTTGTTTTGATGGTGTTTTGAAAATAATTAAAATGAAGTAATGAAACTATGGATAATCTATGAAAATTTTAGTCACTACAAGGAAACTAATGTGGATAGTATACATTAAATCTGGCATAAATAATTTGATTATACTAAGTTGTGCTAATTGTTAGTGCATAATTATTGGAGCCTTGTTAATGTGATTATAAATGGAAGAATTGAGATTTTCTAAGGGCATTTCACTTATGGGTAGTTCCTTGTTCCTTGTAAAGTTAGCTGAAAATTATTTAACAAATCTTCATGAGAAATGATCCATCTATAAGATATAAAGATGCAAAATTATGTGTATAAATGATGATGAGTTTTAAAACCTCTTATGTATTTAATTGTGTGAACATTATTGGAATCCTTCTATGTTATAAAATGAGTAGGGATAGGAATCTACCATAGAAATATGGAATGGGAATAACATGCACATGCATCAATAATGAAGGAAATATTGTACAAAATAAGAGAGAGAGAGAGAGAGAGAGAGAGAGAGAGAGAGAGAGAGAGAGAGAGGAGAGAGAGAGAGAGAGAGAGAGAGAGAGAGAGAGAGAGAGAGAGAGAGAGAGAGAGAGAGAGAGAGAGAGAGAGAGAGATGTCTTTACACCATGTATAAACTTGTAAACACCCCTTCTTGTGATGTAATGTGATGTGCTTGTGGGGATGTTGTGTGAAGTAAATATTAATGTGGAATTATCGTGGACATTTTGAAAGTATATGTGTAGTGATATGTGTAGTGAAACTAGTAAATTTTATGACTAATGTGTGTGTGTGTGTGTGTGTGAAGATTGCTATGATGTGTCCTAAGCTTGTGACTTTTTCACCTAACCTGTGGAGGGTTATGGTGGACGTCAAGGATGAGTCACCAAATATGACCCTTTTGTAAAAGTTTTATATAAATATGCTAGTCTAAATATGCATATGTTTAATTATGTTAGTAGATGTGCTTGGGATGTTATTGTATTGGTAGTAATGTCTCTTGTCATGTATATGTTCATAAAAAAAGTACACTTATAAATGTGATAGTATTGTTTTATGCGTTATTGGTCTATGTGTGTGTTGGCCATTTTATGTTGTGGAAATATGATGATGTATTTTATGTTGTTGAGGGTGAGAGAGGAGCGACCCACTTTGAGGTTTGAAATCCTCTCAAGGAGATGAAGACTTTAAAAGGGTATGAGTACCCTCATGGTGCACAATATGAGAGTATGGTTTATGATTACATTGTTGGGTGTGAGTGTCATTATTTATTGATGTAGAAATGAGGAGGTTATGATATGGCATGAGGGTATAAGGATATGTTGTGGACATGAGTACCTCTGTAGTGATGTTTTGAGGCCGTAGAAGAGCTATATATGGAGTATATATAATTATTAAATATGCATAAAGAAGGGTTTCTTGGGAAATCCATAGTGCTTTATTCTTTGTAAGGGAGTATTTGGTTTGTTTTAAATATTTTTATATTATATCTATGTTAAGATTTCCCCTTCTCCCTCTGAGTGGCCTTAAAAGGTAACATAGTGCATGTAATGATTTTTAGTAGAATGTGGATTTCTAATTTAGTTTTTTTTTTTTAATTACCTTGTTTTCTATTTTTATTTTTATTTTGAGATTGCCTACTATATATAAATAATTTAATTGTGTTTTGGGCTACTTAGCCAAATTTTATTTTGATGTCCCTACTTGCCTCAAGGACTTGTCTTTACTTATTTTGTATTAAAGTTTTACAAATGTGGCCACTCTTTGAATCTTACTTTATTAAATATTTCTTTTCAAATTTTAAAGTATCAATTTCATGATTATTTGTTGAAGATTTTATGGATGAAGGTTCTTGGAAAAGTATATTCTTGGTAGGTTGTATGGGGAGAAGATTTATTGGGGAATCTAATTTTATTATATAGATGGGGTGGATTATTAGAGAAGCTCTCCATTAAACCATTCCTTCTCTTGTCATCAATGTTATGAATGACCATAATTGTACTCCTTGTGAGAGTCTTTTGTTGTGACGTGTTGTATTGTGTGTATTTGTTAGCGCATTGTAAAACTATTTTATAATCTTATTAAATAATTATTATATTTTTATCAACAAATATAATCTAAGATAAGTATAAACTAAGAATTAATGAAGTGAAAAATATTGGATCTATACAAACTAATATTGAATTGGATCTATAAAAACTAATATTGAATTGGATCTATACAAACTAATATTGAATTGGATCTATAAAAACTAATATTGAAAATTTAAAGGTACCAACATCAAGAGTGATATTTAGGATACAATTGAGTTATGTTGTGTACAAGGGAAAAGATCAATGGATTATTACAATCTCATGTGACCTTATTTCTCATATTGATACTTTGGATGATATTACTTTGCATGATCATGTTACTATATGTAGATTATGGTAAGGATGTAAAAATAAAAAGGTTCTAAAACTTGGATAAACAGTTCCATTGTAGAAGGTTTTACTTATAATTTTTACTGGATTGCTTAAGCCAAGGAAAAACATATCCTTAACATGTATTATCATTTTATTTATACATTGCGTGAGATTTAAGATTGGAATTTTCTCAATCATTTAAATAGGATATCAACATGGGAATGATGACCATAAATTTGGGTGACTTCCAGGATGAAGTTCATGCCTACTGGGGGAGGGTGTGAGGCCCTACCCTGATAATGTCATAGCATTTCCTTTTATCTTTATGATAGACCTAGTATTTGATACTCTCCTTTTATGCATTATGGACTTATACTATATATGA
Source organism: Chamaecyparis obtusa (assembly GCA_027943335.1). NCBI lineage: Eukaryota > Viridiplantae > Streptophyta > Pinopsida > Cupressales > Cupressaceae > Chamaecyparis > Chamaecyparis obtusa. The sequence goes on along the minus strand of BSBK01012444.1, from coordinate 111,217 downwards.
CATGGATTTGATCACATTGGATTGCGATGCACCATATTTTATGATTCTTTATGTACATATGACGATGATGATATGATACATTATTGTGGGCATTATGATTAATTGATTTTGATGATTTCTATGGTGATTCAATTGAGTATATGCTTTATTAGAATTGATTGGGAAAATGATATTTGAGTTATGATGAGATGTGATCTTATTGTGAGTTAAATGTTAGGTGCTTAAATGTTATTTATATGTGTATATAATTTAATGTGGAAAATGCATTGGAAAGGTGTGGATTTTTCTATTGAGTTGAGTTATGAAATGGTAATTAAATTCCAAATGCATCTATGATGTTTATTTTTATGTATTTCATATTCATATGTTTTCTTGAACTACTGATACTAGAATTGAGATGTGCAGGAAAATGACCATGGAAATTATTCGAAGAACTAGGACCAAACCTATGTTTGATAGTTAAGCCAAGGTTGCATCTATTGAAAAGACAATACCTCGTATGTAATGTTATTTGTTTCATAAATGTGAAGACTTGTATATATTTTGTTTTAAATTGTAATTGGTATTTGGTAATTATGTAAATACCTAAATTGACATGCCATGTGTATTTTTGTGGTGTCACTTGACACTTGTAACTTGTGTATATGTGATAATAACATGTCTATTTGAGGAAGATTGTGTTGCAACCTAACCTAGAGTAGTCCCATGTAGGATCCTTATGTGAACCACTTGATTAGAAAGCCATGTGAATGGTCAAATCATGTTGAACCCGTATGCAAACTCTAGGTGGGTTTTTGGAAGGTTAAATGAGCCTCTAGGGATGAGTTAGGACCCTTTTTAGCAATCCCACTTGATATACCTTGGGTTGGGGACTAGATTTTGGTCAAATATTTGCCCATACCTCATTTATGACCATTCTTAAATGTAACTTTTCGGAAGTGAAAAATTTTGGGTTTGTGGGAAGAGACAAAACCCATCCCCCCTTCCCTACTTTTGGTCTCCATCTCATTTATGAGGGGAGACAAGAAAGGAGAAAATGACTTTTTGAGTCATTCCTCCTTAATGAGAATTTGTTGGGAAGTGCGTGGAAGTCCTTTTAGATGGGATTCAGAGAAATTTTTTTAGTTGTTCACCCACTCTCCAATTTTGGGAGACAACCAAAGTGTTAAAGAAGGATTGAGAAAAAAATGAGAAAGATTTAGGTCTTGGCAGCTCTTCATCAACTTTCATTTTGCCATAACTTGACTAGAGGTTGGTTGCAATATCCTTCATGGTTTTTATGTTTTCATTAGAGTATGAATTCTTTAAGATGAATGTGTCGGTGTCATATTGTTGTATATTCTTTCATGTTGTTGCATTGTTTTACATTCTAGATTATTTATGGGAGTGCAAGGCCAAACTCAGGCTTGGGAGGGAAGAGTGGCCTTGGGGTGAAGGGATTTAGGATAGCTTAGTGAGTGTAGAGTCTCACCTCATGGAGGAGAGGGATAAGGCAAGGATTATGGGATCCTTGTTGCCATTGTGTATTTGGGGGTCATAAGGAGTTTTGGCATGTAGCCAAGGGGGCATAAGGTTTTGTGTGGTTTGCATTGTAGAGAAGGAAATGGTTTTGTATGCCTTGTGAAGGCATTTTCATATTATTGTTATGGCATTCTCCTCCTAAGTATTTGGTCCACCTTCACCCCAATTATTAGGTCATCTAGAGACCTTCTGTGCAAGGCTTGGGTTGGGAGATTTTGTGTTTTGTTTTGTTTGTAAATTCTATTTGTGTACATGTTTTAGCTTGTGTGTAACCCGTTTGGTGTCTAGTTCTCCTAGCTCGGGGGTGGCCTTGTAAAGGCCTAGGATGGGAGGTGAGCCTCCATGGTCAAATGAAAATTTAATTGCAGGTGTTAGCTTGTGGATGTAAAGCTGGATATTTTGGTGTAAAGCATGAGACAAATTTCCTTTGTATTTTATTTTAGTGCAGTTGGAACACATTGAATGGAGATGTAAAATTTTTCTTAATTGAGCACTTTCGAAATGATGTAAAATGTGGAAAAATAAAATATTTGAGAAGTTTATTAGATGATAAAAGAGAAATATTATTTCCACATGTTAACCATAAACTTGTATGGTTGTTTGAAAATGATATTTTCTAAGCTATTCATTATATTGGATTTGAGGGTTTCATTTCATCATTAATTAAAAAAAAGAAAGAGAAATTCACCTAATCAATATTCAATACATTCTAAGTTTTTATTGTGTAATAGGCATATTGTGTATTCAAAGTCTTTTAGTGTGGAAGACATGAGATTTGTTTCCAAAAACCTATCCATTCAGTGCAAGGAAATTATCTATAAAGATACATTCTATTTTTGAAATAAAATTTGAATTTCTTGATATTAAGAAGAGAAAAGTAAACTAATATATTTATATTTTAATTTAAATAAAAGTGAAAAAATCCAGTTTTGAATAATAACCACTATCAAAAATATGAGCATGCAGCCCCAAGAGTTAGTGTTCCATGAGAGGATGAAACTCGCGATTGGGCTCAATATGTAGTATGTGAGCATATGTTAAGAGATAATTAAGCATAGATGACAAGGAGTGATATAAAATTTTGTGTGGATTTTGTACTTTTAATCAGTCTGTTGTGTTTGTCAACATTGAGGGGGTGCATGAATAGTGTATGCTGGGAGTTGCCAATGTCCGATAATGGTTATGTAGGATATATAAATTTATAAGAACAAATCACCTCAATTAGAGTAACACTTGAGTAGCCTAAGGAAAAGATAAATCAATAACTATAAGTGAGCAGCACTGTAAATATATAAAAAGAGAGTTTGTGCAATCTGCGCATGTGAAAGAATGAATAATGAAACGTTACCTCTTGCATCATAGCCATAAATTTAAAAAAATATTAAGAAAAAATGATCAATAAATACATTTCATTCTGTAAGGTGGTAGAACGGAGATTATAAGCTATTGTCTCCAATGATTTTCATTCTATGCATGTAGCTACTGTCTTCAACGCTTCTCATTATTTTCGTGCATGAAGATTGTGTCTCTACAATCACTTCTCATCCTATTAGCTGAGCATGAATTTTTCCTTCTAAAGTATTGTGGACTTATAGGTAGAAAATGAATGTATATACTACTAAATACAATTCAAAATTTTCACGTCATGATGAATTAAGCTGTCAGTCAAAAGAATGACTAGGGTATGAGTTACCCATGCTTCATAAATGCTCTAGGGAGAGAGGCCATGCTTCTCATGTCATGCCTCATTAATCCTGACTATAGACAGAGCTACGTGTGTAATTTATCTCTTGTATTTTGTAACCACAGACAACGTCGCTATCAAGAGAATGGTGATCATTCACCCCTACTGATCAATAGTAATATAATTAGATAAGATAATAGAAAATGCACAGAATCAATATTGATCTATTTAAATTCCTGTACAAGCTCAATTTAATGAAGTTTAATGCAAGATAAGATAAACCGTTTTGATAAAGAATATACATAAATTTTCAAATATAATCAGCGACAAGATTAATAACAAACCATAAATTATATTGAATATAGAATTTCAATGGGGGTAATAAGATCCAAGGTTTAATTGAAAAACCATTAATGATCATCGAGCCAACATACTTCTGAACAACATTGGGAGCCAAGCACAATCTTCTATGCAGATTGTGCCCATTCATTCTACCTATCAACAGTATGCAATATCAAGTACATGAAATAAATTTGCTGCAGGTATTGACACAAACGACAGATATTTCTTCACCCTTCGAACATAATTTATTATCAAATTAATTCATTACCTTCTTTTTCAGTAGTGTCCCAGCTCTGCACAGAATAGAAAACAAAACAAAAAAATAAAATAAGACAAGTTGTGGTTGAGGGAATTTTTGTTCAAAATAATTATAGCAAGTTGATTTTTCTATTTTTACAATGAATATTATTAAATGTTTATGGTATTTGATTTTATCTTAAAAATTAATAAGAGATAATAGGAACTTTCTATTTCATAATGTGACTTTGTCTAGCTAAATTAGAATTAAGATAGATTTTACTTTATCTTATAAAATAATATAGGTAAGTAAAAATAATATATTATTTATGATTTTATTTTTAAAATGTCATAATAGAAACTTTTTCATTTTATAACTAATATTGCTCCATTAAGATAGAAAGGGAGATTTAGTTTAGTTTTATATTATAGTTGGAATATGGTAATAGAATAATTTTTATTTTAAATTGTAATATTTTGATTTGATCTGATTTTATTTTATCCTACAAATTGGTTACAAAGTAAAATAAAAAATATATAAATATTTCTATTTTGTAATGTATTTTAGTTTTACACAAAAATAATTTGAATGAAGGTTTAATTATTTTGTTTTGTTCTATAAGCTATAAGAGAAATATTCTTTATATTATAATATTATATCTCTCTATTTAATTATTTATTCTAATTATTGTATCAATTCTTAGGTGAGTGAATGTCAAGGCAAATAGAATTTATTGAACTAATTTGTAGCTTGGCATCATATATAGTAAAAATTTAAGGTTTGAAACCAATAAGATACAAAAAATTAAATATTATATCACGTATACAATATTCATATTTTTGGATTGGATCACTACATCACTCAAGGTACTTTCTCCCTATTTTGAGACAAGAAGCGACCAATGATGTTACAAGAACACTCCTTATGGGTATACATTCATTTCCATGTATAAGCTTGATGCTATAGAGATATATAGAGTTACATATATTTAAATAAAAAATAGTTGTATTCTTACATAGAAAATAACAATTGAGCATTACAAGTTGTTACATGATATTAAAACAAGAAAAAGAAAAAAAAAATTTGTTAGTTGTGTATTTTTTTTGAAGTGTAAAATTTTGGGCATTATGGATCTGCAATTTCTAGCAATGTGTCCAACCTTGTTGCATCTATAACATATTACTCCATTTCTTCTATTCATATCTTCAGTAGGTTCCTTATCTACATTGTTAGTATTCCTAAACATTCTACTATTACTATTATTCTCAACACATTTAGGTTTCCTACATTCAATAGCTCTATGTCCAAATCCATGATAGTTATAACAATAACCATTAAGAGGTTTAAATTGCTTACCTGTGCAATCTCTCTTCATATGACCAATGGTATTACAAGCAAAGAATCTACCTTTGAATTCTCTTTGCATAACTTTAGATGATTCATCTTGCTTCATTGATTCTTCTTCTTTAGGTGTATCTTCAAATTTGTTGATCTCATCAAACTTCTTCTTATCTAAGCTTTCAGATACTTTCAAATTTGGTTCCTTGCTTTCATCATTTGCTTTAAGAGTGTTGAATCCAAGACCAGTTTTATCATAGAATGGTTTCTGAAAAGATGCTTGTCTATCAATCTTCTCACTAGTTGAATATAGCCTTTCAAGTTGTTACTTGGATTGAGTCAGTTCGCCTTTCACAATCTTGTTGTATTTCTCAAGTTCAGCATACTGCAAATTGACTTTCTCAAGTTTAGATTTTAGATTTGCTTTATTCTTTCCATTTCCATCTTTCAAACTAAGCTTCAAATTTTCTATCTTCAATTCATGCTTAAGGATCTCATTTTCTTTTTCCAAATTGTCATCACAATCTTCAATAAGAACTTCAGAGTTCTTTTCAGATCTCAGATCTTCTAATTTGTTTTTCAATTTCTCAATGAGGTTCTTTGCATCATCATATTTTCCTTTCAGAGTGTCTCTTTCATTAATAAGCATATCAATCTATTCAAGAGCTTCTTCAAGATTCTTCTGTAGTTGATCCATATCCATAGAGATCTTACTCAAGCTGCTAGGCTTTCCTTGAATGATTCTTTTTCGAGTAACTAAGCTCTGATACCAATTGTTAGAAATAGGGAATACTGAGAGGGGGGTGAATCAGTATTCTACAAACTTTATCTTTTACCCAATTATGGATATAATAGATTATCTTTATACATGCATAACATAAGAAGCTAAACAACATGCATAATAATAAAACTAAAGAACTCATAACACATGATTTGTTCTCGAGGAAACCTTGGTCAAGGGAAAACCTAGATGGGGATGGTACCCACAAAGATCCACTAATCAAAAGTATCTTGTTAAGGATGTTGACCCTGTTAGGAGTCTATTACAAACATATAGTGTATCAGTCCTGATTAAGGGACTATAGGCCTTGTTAGAAGCCTCAACCCTATTAGGAGTTGGTAGTACAAAATGTGATTACCAGCTGAGCCCACTGCCCAAACAAGTAATGTACAATATACACTAATTACAAAATAGGTTAAGGTACATAACCTTATACTACTTGCAAAAATACCTCTTCACTGATCTTTCACTATCACTATTATGAAAGCTTCATATACTTCACATCATACTTCTACACTTACTTACTGCTTGTTACAATTACAACTGTTACACTTTACAATTACAATTACCTATATACCAATAGATTTAACCAAGATTAAACATCTAAGATGTCATCCCCTTATATTTTTAAGTCATTATTTTGATAAACAAAATAATTCCTTAACTCTTTACTAATTCTGCCTTCATATTCTGTCTTGTCGGCTTCACACTATCTTCGGTAAAACTATCATAACTTCTTCTGTACATGTCGCACTAACTTGTGCTCTGAGATGGGTCATCACTAGTCACCATAGAGTCTATGTTCAAGTGGGAAAGCACTGAAATCACTCTAGTCAATGTCACAAACAAAAACTATGTCCGGGTACACTGGTAAAAATATTGTCTCACACTTAGACAAATATGCAATGCACTCTGTCATACTTTCTCTCTAACTTGTGCGATCTTCATGTGGATAATATGTTTCCATAGTTACAACATCTATGTAATCAACTCATCCAAATTTCCAATAGATTCATGGTTGATAGTAAGAGTAGCGAAGTGTGTGCGATGTGTTGAGTCATTAGAAGAAGGTCTATGTGAGCAAGTAAATTATTTGTGCTATACATTAGAAATGATCCAGATAGTAGGTCAAATCACAATTCACCAAGATCTAGATATAGTGTGTATCTATTAAACAAAAGGTTGTAGCCATCACCCCTTTGAGCAGTGTGCTTTCAGACAGTGCATCCTCTCCCCTAACATGGACTATTATAAAATACTCCTAATAGGGTCTGACCCTTGACCAAGTCTACTATACTAAATGTGTGCTAAAATGTTGTCACACTTTTATGAGTCATTAAATTCAACATTTCTCAAGACTGAGGTCTCAAATAGTGACTCATAGCTCTCTATTCATGGACTGCAAAGGTTTATGATGGAGGTCCTCAGCTTAGAGCTAGTTTGTGCCCATCCAAGCACACCATAAAATGAGAGATTGAAAGAGGAAAACCAAGAATGCTAGTCTCCATGATCATTAAGTATGCATGAAAATGAAAATGAAAGCTATTCTATATGATAACAATGCATGAAAGCAAACTAATCTATGAAAGCAAATTCTTATGCAAGATTATTCTATGAAAGGAAATACGAATCTAATCTAATATGAAAGTGCAATATTAATCTAAATGGATTTCCATGGGGCATGAGAGAAGAAGAAAAGAAATGATAAGTTTCAATATCCAAGCTCAAGTGCTCAGGAATCTTCTATTAGAAATACAAAATACTGAGAGGGGGGGGGGGGTGAATTTGTATTCTACAAACTTTTACTTTTGACCAATTATGGACATAACATATAATCTTAATGCATGCATAACATAGAAAGCTAAACAATGTGCATAGCAATAAAATAAAAGAACTCATAACACATTATTTGTTCTCGAGGAAACCCTGGCCAAGGCAAAACCCTAGTGGGGATGGTACCCACAAAGATCCACTAATAAAAAGTATCCTATTAAGGATGTTGACCCTGTTAGGAGTCTATTACATGCATATAGTGTCTCAGTCCTGATTAAGGGACTATAGGCCTTGTTAGAAGCCTCAACCCTATTAGGAGTTGGCAGTACAAAATGTGATTACTAGATGAGCCCACTGCCCAAACACGTAATGTAAAATATTCACTGATTACAAAAGTAGGTCAAGGTACATAACCTTATACTACTTGCATCAATATCTCTTTGCTGCTCTTTCACTATTGCTATTACATATACATCATATATCTCACATCATATCACTTCACTATTATCCTTCTTACAATTTACAATTACATTTATACAAGTTATTAGGGCTAATAACTTTTCAGTCAACTACCATATTACAAAATAGATTTACCCAAGGGTTAACATCTAGGATTTCATCCCTTTGTATTGTTAAGTCATTTTTTTGATAAACAAAATAATCCCTTAACTCTTTATCAATTATGTCTTCATATCTTGTCCTCTCAGCTTGACATTATCTATAGAAAAATGTCATAACTTCTTCCGTACATGTCATACTAACTTGCACTCTGAGGTGAGTCATAAATAGTCACCATAGAGTCTATGTTCAAGTGTGCAAGCATTGAACTTACTCCAATCAATATCGTAAACCAAAACTATCTTCGGGTTCACTGGTAAAAACACACTGTCTCATACTTAGACAATTTCGCATTGCGCTCTGACATACTAGCTCTCTGACCTATGCGATCTTTATGTAGGTCATATGTTTCCATAATGACAACATCTATGTAACCAATTCAGCCAAATTTCCAACAATCTTCCCCTTTGTCATTGGTGGAAACATATGAGAAAATTGGCTAAGTCTTACAAGTTCAAAATCTCAAAATTGTGGCCATAATAAAAAACATATATATATTGTCCTTATGACTTTATTAATCCTTTCTATATACTGTAGTCCCTCTAAGAGTATGTATCCTTAACAATTTTCTGCTATATATCTCTCCCCCTTTGACAACAATGACAAAAAAAAAAAAGGTAAGGAGGGTAACAAAATTGTGCTCACAAAAAGTTATACCTTAATTCAGTATGGCAAAGCCGGTAGGCTTGCGACACAATCTGAAAAATTGATCTTCATAGCCTCTAACTCTTTCTCCCATGAATTCTTAATTGAATCTTCCACACTGAGTAGTGCGCATAATCCATAAGATGTTATCTTGCATGCTTGGAGATTCTCAAAGCTAAACTTTTGAAAAGATGTCTTAGCTGAAAGAAATTCTTCCTATTGCCCTTCAATAATACTTAACTTCATATAAGTGTGATCTCTTAAAAGAGTGAATCTCTTCATTTTCCTATCCTTTTCATCTCCTTTTCATCTTGCAAAATTCTGATCTCATCATATATCTTACAAATTTTCTACTCAATATCAAATATCTTCACATTGGGGCTTGAAAGAAGGTTGGTTTCATTCTAAATTTCTGCTTACTTCATCTTCATCTTCTAATCTTCTTCTGCTACCAAGGTCTCTAATTTTTTACATTGAATGTACAAGGATTTACCTCTTTCAAAATTCTTCCTCAAGTCCTTTATACAGATATCAAGGTTATTGATATCATTCCTGATATTCTGACTGATGTTTAAGAGTGTTTTGGCCTCATAAGTTGCTTGAGCTTTCACTTTTTCTATATTCGATAATTTTGTGAAATCATTATCAAAAGTGTTCATTACTTCCTTTGCTCTTTCCAGAGGGTCATGTTTTGCAATCTGTGTAGTTACAATGCCTTGTAATTTCTCAATAGGATCCTTCAGACATCCTTCAAGACTCTTTACTTTCTTATTCTTCCCAATGATCTTGTTCAAAGATGTGATCAATTCCATCTGATCATCATCATCTACTTCCTTTCCCAAATTCTCAATCATAGAACCAATCTGAGTTTTCTTTCCAGTCTCAGGTGTAAGACTGATTTCTTCCTAAGTGGGAATAGGTCCTTGTTTTTCTATCACTTTAGGTTCTACAACTGTGGTCTCTATTTTATATTCTCCTTTGGTAGTCTCCTGCTCTTCAAAAGTCAAATTGTCAACAATGTTTTCAAGATTCTTGAACAAGTTATCATCACTATCCAAGGTGATCTTAGTTCCTTATACATTCATGACTTCATCCTCAATGTTTATGGCTGGTGGAGAGGGAATGTCCTCTTGTTCTGCTTCTTCTACTGCTTGATCTTTAGATTCTGTTGCAACTGATGATTCTCCAACATTCTTTGACATTACCTTAATGATTGCTTGCTCTGTTTCTACATTAACTTCTTCATATCTACCTCCCATAATATGAATAGTTCTCTTCTTGGTTCTCAAATGGGTGCTTAAAGCTTTCATAATCTAATTGAAGTGTACTTCATCTTTTACAACACAAAGCTTTCTTACAAGCTTTTCTCTAATAGCTATGTCCTCTTCTGATGCTCTCTTCTTCCTATTTACAAGTTTCTTGTATAAGTCATCAGGTATCTTACCCTGAATTGTATCAAACTTCTTTTCAGATACAATCATATGCTTTACCATTGCATTTTCTAGATTTAATCTTTCTGCATAATCATAGAGATCATAATACTTATTCATCTTTGTAAAGTCTCTGTCTTGAATTATCTACTCATTAACCTTTTCAATTCTAGGTTTCTAGGTTTTCTTCTTAATAGAAGTGTCATCATCTTTGATTTTTGTAATTTTCCTTGGAGCTGGTGGCACCAATGTTTTCTTCCTCTTACCTGGTTCAGTAGCACTCTCTTTTACTCTTTTGCTAGGTGTGGAGGAGGTGGATCTAGTGGATATCCTTGCTTCTTGATCCTTCTCTGTTACTTCTACTTTCACCTTAACTTGTGTTTCTTCTTGCTGTACTGCAATTGATGATAAAGGTGGAACTGACAAAACTTCTTTTTGTCCAATATCTCTAATTGTTGTTGTTGTTTTCTTGGCTACCAAGAACTCATGCTCAGTCATCCCTATATCTTTTAGAATTTTCTTGATAGTACTCTCAACTCTTTTCTTTTATTGCTTCTCTTCAAGTAAGGTCTTTGCGGAGTTGAAGTTCTCCTCAAAGGTTCCAAACCTATTACAGTGAGTGTCCAACTTACACTTAAGTAACCTTCTCACATACTCTTATGTCTCAATCTCATATATCTCATAGCAAAGAGGGTCTATGAACTCTATTCTAGATTCTATTGCTTCAATCTACATAAAGTCAGTATCAACCATGAAACATATCTCATTTTTATACTTCTCCACAAGAGACTATGGGATCCTTGTTTTGTTTGTCACCAAATTCTAAAATGTCTTGATTACTAGCATTGCACTTTCATTCACTTTATCAATAACACGCCTCCTATACACTTGGTTAATCCTTTACATTGTACTTTGGCCATCATCCTAGTCATTTCCAATGGTGTAAGGAAATATTCTCAATAGATGAAAAAACATATAAGTGATTAAGGATGAGAATCTAAACTGTGTATACTTAGTCTTCTTAATCTTTTCCAAATTCTCAAATAGTTGAATTCTTAGAATCTCACACATATCAACTTGTACTTTATCAACACACATAAGATAAGCTACATGTATCATTCTATCTTCCATGTCATCCTCTCTTGAGTTTGAACAAAACTTAGTGGTTAGGATCTTTCACAAGTATCTAATATCATCTTGTTGAATCTTACTAATCACAATTCCTCTACCATTATAGGATGAATTTGTGTTGTCTATGACTATTTTCCTCATGTTCTTCTCATTTAAAGGAATGGCTCCAATTTTAGATAGTCTGGTAACTTTGTGAATCAAATCAGCTATGATATCTATCACTCTATCTTCTAACCAAAACTTCCCATTATGAATTCTGCTTAGGATTATCTTAATACATTCTTCTTTATCAAATTCGTACTGTAATGCATACTTAATGATCTCATTATCTTTCAAATGTTCAAATCCTTCTCTCAATGACATGTCCTAATTATAGATCTTCTAATATTCCTTGGTGAAATCACTATCACTGATAGTCTCTAGTTTACATCCAAGATAACTTCTAACATTCTCTAGATGTAAAACTTCATCTGGTACTGATGATAAAGCTAACCTAGGATCATCTTCCAAGGGTTCTACTAGTTCTCTTTTCATCTTAGGTCTATTTTTATCTTTGACATTGTGAATCAAAGAAACATCCATGATTTCCTCTAATTCCTTAACTTATTTAAAGATCTGCCAAGTAAAATACCTCAATTTCGCTATTTAGGGTTTGCGTAGATTTGACACAAAATTCTTCACCAAATCCTTGCAAAATGCTTGCAATCACTGCTCTTCAATCTCCTTAACACTTGAATTCTCTTTGATGATCAAATAATACCAATCATGACCTTTTGTTGATTCAATCTCACTTAGATCTGACATCACATTTAATTCTTTTGCCACTTCTTTCCAAAAAGTTGATTATGTTAACCTGCAAAACTTAAAACTTCTTGCAATCTGGCAAAATATAATAATTTTTTTGCACTCTTAACCATAGCAGTAGAACATCACATAATACCTTGCATTAAGTGCACAAGACTCAATTCATAATATATCTACTTCTACACTAATCTACGTTCCTATTCTACTGTAATTTTCATAAATTAAGTACTTTGAGATGGGTTAGGTAAAGATTCATTCTTAATTACATTTTAATATTTCACCTTCCTATTTACCTTCAATATTGAATATGTCTCCTTGATCTGTACTTTTGATAAACTTCACTTCATCTGAATTACTACAGCACCCTTTCTGATTGTTACTTGCATCTTCATTTCTTCTTGCATGATTTCTAGGGTTAGGGTTAGGATGAAAAACTCTATTATTCATTCTGCAAAACCTTGTTGTATGTCCAATCTTTTTGCATATCTAATAAACAATTCCATTGTTTCCATATCTTGGTCTAGGATGATTGATCCATGATCTACAATTTCTAGCAACGTGTCCAACCTTGTTGCATCTATAACATAGTACTCCATTTCTTCTGTTCATATCTTCAATAGGTTTCTTATCTGCATTGTTAGTATTCCTAAACATTCTACTATTATTGTTATTCTCAATAAATTTAGGTTTCCTACAAATAATAGCTCTTTGTCCTAAACCATGACAATTATAACAATAACCATTAAGGGGTTTGAATTGCTTACCTATGCAATCTCTCTTCTTATGACCAATAGTATTACAAGCAAAACATCTACCTTTCAATTCTCTTTGCATACCTTTATGTGATTCCTCTTGCTTAGGTGGTTCTTCTTCCTTAGTTGTATCTTCAGATTTGTTAGTCTCATCAAACTTCTTCTCATCTATTCTTTTAGATATTTTCAAATCTGGTTCCTTGCTTTCTTCATTTGTTTTAAAACTGTTGAATCCAAGACTAGTCTTATCATAGAATGGTTTCTGATAAGATATTTGTTCATCAATCTTCAAACTAGTTGAATATAGCCTTTCAAGTTGTTGTTTAGATTGAATCAGTTCACCTTTCACAATTGTATTGTATTTCTCAAGTTCAGCATACTACAAATTGACTTTCTCAAGTTCAGATGTTACTTTACCAGTTTTAGATTTTAGTCCTTCATTTTCAGTCTTTAGACTTTCATTCTCAGATTTCAGATTTTCTTCATTCTTTCTATTTCCATCTTTTAGACTTAGCTTCAAATTTTCTATCTTCAGTTCATGCCTAAGAATCTCATTTTATTTTTCTAAATTTTCATCACAATCTTCAATAAGAACTTCAGATTCCTTTTTAGATTTCAGATCTTCCAACTTGTTTTTTAGTTTCTCAATGAGGTTCTTTGCATCATCATATTTTCTTTTCAAAGTGTCTCTTTCATCACTAAGCATATAAATCTATTCAAGAGCTTCTTCAAGACTCTTCTGTAGTTGATCCATATCCATAGAGATCATACTCAAGCTATTAGGATTTCCTTGAATGATTCTTTTCTGAGTAACTAAGCTCTAATACCAATTGTTAGAAATAGGGAATACTGAGAGGGGGGAGTGAATCAGTATTCTACAAACTTTTACTTTTGCCCAATTATGGATACAATAGATAATCTTAATGCATGCATAACATAGAAAGCTAAACAATGTGCATAGAAATAAAACAAAAGAACTCATTACACATTATTTTTTCTCGAGGAAACCCTGGCCAAGGGAAAACCCCGATGGGGATGGTACCCACAAAGATCTAGTAATCAAAAGTATCATGTTAAGGATGTTGACCCTGTTAGGAGTCTATTACATGCATATAGTGTCTCAGTCCTAATTAAGGGACTATAGGCCTTGTTAGAAGCCTCAACCCCGTTAGGAGTTGGTAGTACAAAATGTGATTACCAGATGAGGCCAGTACCCAAACAAGTAATGTACAATATTCACTGATTACAAAAGTAGGTCAAGGTACATAACCTTATAATGCTTGCACCAATATATCTTTGCTGCTCTTTCACTATCACTATTACATATACATCATATATCTCGCATCATATCACTTCACTATTATCCTTCTTACAATTTACAATTACATTTATACAAGTTATTAAGGCTAATAACTTTTCAGTCAGCTACCATATTAAAAGATAGCTTTACCCAAGGGTTAACATCTAGGATGTCATCACTTTATATTATTAAGTCATTATTTTGATAAAAAAAATAATCCCTTAACTCTTTATCAATTCTATCTTCATATTCTGTCCTGTCGGCTTGACACTGTCTTTAGAGAAACTGTCATAACTTCATCTATACATGTTGTACTAACTTGTGCTCTGAGGTGAGTCATAAATAGTCACCATAGAGTCTATGTTCAAGTGCACAAGAACAGAACTTACTCCAATCAACATCACAAACCAAAACTATCTTCAGGTTCACTGGTAAAAACACACTATCTCATACTTAGACAATTTCACATTGCGCTCTGACATACTAGCTCTCTAATCTATGCGATCTTCATGTAGATCATATGTTTGCATAATGACAACATTTATGTAACCAACTCAGAAAAATTTCCAACATCTTCTCCAAAATCACTCTCCAATCCTAGAGCATAACAATACTTAAAATCTTCTATCATCAAAATGAGAAGGAGAGGGCTCCTTTTAAAGGAAAGCGGACGGTCAAGATTAAGAGGCAAAAATAAATGAGAAATGGTGGAGATTAAATGTTGGTCGATCCATCTGCTCAAGATTCTTAAGAGGCAAAAAGATGAAAAAGGGCCACCACTTAGAAGTATGTGCATTCAAAGTGGAGAGAAAAAGAAATTTTTATTTATTTATTATTTATTTTATTTCCTTTCTCAACACAAAGAGATATTTTAAGTGGGGATTTTACTAAAAGAGGAAATTTATTTTAGGAAGATGAATTATTTAATTAAAAGGGAAGTTGTCTTTTAATTAAATGAGGATTAGGATAAAATGATCAAACCTTAGAAAATATTGAAATAATTAAATCAATTATGATTTGATCAAAGAAATTGATTTGAATTGAAAATATTGCAAAGCCTTGATCCAGGAAATTGATAAATTGGTTCAATCATTTGATAAATTGAAGAATGGGGCCCAAAGTCTAGGTGACCATTTTATGGTGCATACATTTGCCCCTCTTTGACTAATGTGTGATCTTTATGGGAACACATGTAGTCAAAGAATGAAGTTGAAATGTGAGATCGATTTGGGATCACAAAACAATCCAGACATGTGATCGACGAACAAGAACACATCAAGAAAAAGATAAGTTGATTAAAAAAGACAAGGCCAACATCCCTATAAATAGGTAATTGTCAAGTCTCAAGCAAGGTTTAATTGATAGTTTTGATAAAGATGAATCAAGGATTGAAGTTTGATAGGTACTACCCCCTCGTGATTGAAATCGAAATGAGATTAGAGGAGAAATATAAAATTAAAAAATTTGATCAAAATCGAACCAAAAATAAGGTTCTTGATGTAAGATGAAAGATATAAGGATCACAACACCATGGTAGATCATCATGAAAGGTTATGCCCCAAGATTAAATTAGAAGAAAATAAGTGGGGTGAAAGTGAATGGAATATAGAAGTTTGGAAGGGGTGGAAAGAAATGGAGAGAGGAAAGAGAATTTGCCTCCAGAAAGAGAATGCCTCAAAATCAATCAACTGTTTAAGATAGAAAATTTTGATTGAGATCACAAAAGAATATAAGGAAATGAAGATCAAAACATGATCATAGTTGATTAAACTTCCAAAAGAAAGATGAAGGAAACCCTCTCAAACTCCTACTACAGTCTAAAAATGCAAATTAACATGAAGTCTAACAATGCAAGCTACATGAAAATGCAAAGGTGTACTTGAAATAGAGCAACTGTAACATAGGGATTTGTGTTCATCATTCATCAGAGAATGTTAAGGAACTAATTTTCATCATTGGGCCTTTATTAATGGACATCATAAAATCACACAATCATCACTAGTCACAAGCACAACTATGAAGATATGAATGTGATTGATATCAAATTGGAATGTGGAAAGATTCTAACATAAGAATCAAAGACATAAAGGTCAAGATGACTTCGATGTTAGCTTACGCAATTTAATATAGCAAAACCATGCTCGCATAAAAGAAAAGATTTTAGGATGACCATAAGAATGGTTGTGCAAAAACAGTCAAGGATGATGCCTCAAATATCCTAAGTATTCCAAGGGAACAACAAGAGACACTCAAGAGGTTCAAGACCACACCCACAAGTAGAAAACAAATAAAAACATGCCCCATGCCCCAAGTCCTCTATCTATGCATCCTGGAGAGACTTATTAGATAAGGACACTCAACGAAAATCAATAATAGTCAACACACAAAGAAAAGATCATGACATAGCTCAAGCATTAAGTGTTTTGTTTTCAAAAGTCAAGCATGTTAACTAATACTGACTTCCAAGGATAAGGATCGAAAGCTTGCAAGCAGGTAAGATCGCATGACAAAACTATGTAAGAGAAAACCGAGAAGTGTTGAGAAACACTCAATGCCAAGGGGTTGTGTTGAAAAACATAGCTCGGGAGGTGTTGAAAAACATCATTTGCGAGGAGTTGTAAAGACTAACACATCCAAGAGACCAAAGGTAAAATAGTTATGCTCCCTAGAAAAAGATAAAGACCAATTCCAAACCAAGGCAACAAGGACAAGGCATGATGGAGAAAGGCTAAGTCTCAAGGACGCGTGCTAAGAAATAGGGGTGCAAAGGGCTCAAGTAGCGCCCGTTTGTAGGTTTTCACCACTTGGATTTTATTGCAATTTTTTTTTTTTCCAGGACTTCTTCAAAAATTATTTTTTTGTATTTTTGCTACCAAGGCGCCTGTTTCCAAGTTTACACCAAGGTGATTTTTCTATTTTTTTTGTTGAATTTTTTATTTTTCTAATTTTTTTGGTATTTTTGGAATCTTTTTTTTTTTTTGGAGATTCATCAAAGTGCCTATTGCTAGGTTTTCAGTAAGATGATCATTTTTTCAGGACATTTTCCAATTTTTAGAATTTTTGACAATATATCATTTTTGGGGGATTTTTTCAGGATCAATAAGTATGTACAAAGAATGCCTCTAAATAGAATGGGCATCATGGATAGAACTTCTTCAGGTGCAAGACATTGATAGGATCATGGAGCTTCTCTCCCTCTTAAGTAGATAATAAATAAGCACATGTCCCAAAAGCTACTATAATGATGTAAGGTCCAAGCCAATTAGGTTCAAATTTACCCTTTTGATCTCTATGCTGTTGATTCTTAGGATTTTCATGTAGGACAAGATTTCCCACTTGGAATTCTCTAGGGTGAACCTTTCTGTTGAAGGCTTTGGACATGAACTTTTGATAAACCCTCATATGGTCAAATGATGCTTGACATTTCTCATCTAGAAGTTCTAACTCTTGAAGTCTCATGGCGCTGTAGTCTTCATCTGTAACTAGACCTTTGAGGGAAACTCTAAGTGAAGGAATCTCAACCTCTAAAGGTAACATGGCTTCAACACCATATGTAAGGCCAAAAGGAGGAGCCCCAATAGGAGTACAAATATTCATTGTATAAGCCCACAAAACTGAATTTATCTGTAAATGCCAATCTCTCCCATTCTTATGAACTGTTTAATGTAGAATTTTAAGAATGGTTTTGTTTGATGCCTCTGCTTGACCATTTCCTTGCGGGAAGTAAATGGAGGACCAATGTTGTTTAATCTTAAATTTCTTGCAGAGTTGTTTAAGGTCCTTATTTTTGAACTGACCTCCATTATTATTGATAATCTCAAAAGGCACTCCATATCGACAGAGTATATGGTTGAAAATAAAAAGAAAGACTGTCTTGCCTGAGGCAACAAAAAGTGGGAAAACTTCTACCCATTTAGTGAAGTAATCAATAGAAGTGATAATAAATTTCTATCCACCTGATGAGTTGGGATGAATATGCCCAACAAGATCAAAAGCCCAACACTGAAATGGTCAATGAGATATAGAAGGAATGAGCTCCCTTCCTGGAGCATGTATCAGGTTACCATATTTTTGACACAAATGACTTTGCAAAAGCTAATGCATCAATATGCATCATAGGCCAATAGTACCCTACCCTAAGCAACCTTCGAGCTATGACAAGACCATTGGAATGTCCCCCACAGATGCCCTCATGAATGTCAAATAATGCTTGGTCAGATTCTTCCTTTTCTAAGCATCTAAGAA
Source organism: Chamaecyparis obtusa (assembly GCA_027943335.1). Taxonomy (NCBI): domain Eukaryota; kingdom Viridiplantae; phylum Streptophyta; class Pinopsida; order Cupressales; family Cupressaceae; genus Chamaecyparis; species Chamaecyparis obtusa. The sequence goes on along the minus strand of BSBK01012444.1, from coordinate 92,615 downwards.
GTGTTCCATCTAGACCCCTCCTATACAAATCACCAGAGATAAGGGTATGGTGAGAGGAATTTCGGGTAAGGTTTTTGCATTCTGATCGGTTAAAGGTTTCAGGGATAATGCCATCATGAAGGTATGTGTAAATGGAACCATAAGGGGATGACTCACAGCCAACAAGGGTACAAATAACATGGCTTTCTTGGGATTCATAGATAGGGTGATGTAGCTCTTCCACCAGGAATTCAAATCTAGATTCATGTTGCTCTAACTGAAGGATTGAAGCAAGTGTGGCCATAGCATCAACTTCTTTGTTTTCTACTCTAGGGATTTGTTGAAATGTGACAAATGTGAAGTATCATTTCAAGGAATCAACCATTTTCTTGTAAGGTACCAGTTTCTCATCTTTTGTTTGATATTCTTCGTTGACTTCATTGATTATCAGCTCTGAATCCCCATATATGTGTAACTCTGTGATTCTCCATTTTATGGCCATCTTGAGTCCATTTGTTAAAGCTTCATATTAAGCAATGTTGTTTGTACATAGGAAAAATAACTTGTGAGACTTAGGAATCATGTATCCATGAGGAGAAACAAACAACACACCAGCACCTGAACTAGTTTGCATAAAAGATCCATCAAAGAACATCTTCCATGTTCTTGCAGTAATATACATGAGGTGCTCATCTGGGAAGTCAACTTGAATAGGTGCACTATCTTGAATTGGGAAATCAGCCAATTGATCTGCTATAACTTGTCCTTTGATTTCTTTGCATTCAATGTACTCTATGTCAAACTCTGAAAGGATCATCATCCATTTAGCAAGTCTACCTATGAGGGCAGCCTTACTGAGTAAATACTTGAGTGGATCAATTTTTTCTATGAGGTGTATTGTGTGCACAAGCATGTAATGTCGCAACTTTTGAGAAGCAAACACAACTGGAAGGAAATATTTTTCAATACTGGTGTAGTTGACCTCATATGAAACAAGAGTATGACTAATGTAGTATATTGCTCTTTCTTTCCCATGTTCATCAAGTTGACCTAGTAGTGCCCCCAAGGAAGATTTTGTCACGGAAACATATAGAATAAGTGGTTTCCCTGGTATAGGAGGCATTAAAATGGGAGGATTTGCCAAGTATTTCTTGATTTGATCTATGCTCTTTTGACAATTCTCATTCCAAACACATTTGACTCCCTTGTGTAAGTTATTGTTAAAAGGTTGAGCTCTATCTGCCAACTGTGAAATGAACCTTCTTATGGATTGAAGATGTCCTTGAAGACTCCTCATTTGACTAAATTTTTTAGGAGGTTGCATATCTATGATTGATTGGACTTTTTTAGGGTCTACCTCTATTCCTTTTTCTGAAATGATAAATCCTAGAAGTTTTCTAGAGGTGACACCAAATGCATACTTCTTAGGATTTAACCTTAGTTGAAATTATTCCATACGATCTAGAATAACTTCTAAATCATCCAAGTTTGTGTCTCTTTTCTTAGAGTTGGCCAAGGTGTCATCCACATAATCCTCCATGTTTTTATGCATCGTCTCATAAAAAATGGTTGTCATAGCTCATTGATAGGTGGCTCCTGCATTTTTTAATCCAAAAGGCATAACTTTCCAACAATAGGTACCTCATGCACAAGTGAATGCAGTCTTTTCTTGATCTTTGAGAGCTATCTTAATCTGATTGTATCCAGAAAAACCATCCATCAAGGAATAAATCTCATAACCCACAGTCATGTCCACTATCATGTCTATATTGGGTAGTGGAAAATCATCCTTTGGGTATGCTCTATTGACATCTCTGAAATCTGTGCAAATTCAAATGGATTTTTCATTTTTGGAAACTAGTACAATGTTTCATATCCATTCAGCATAGTCAATAGCTCTTATAAATCTTGCACCAAGGATTTTTTCTAATTCTACTTTGACTAGAAGAGCTATGTGAGGATGCATCTTTCTCAATCTTTGTTTCACTAGTTTTACACCTAGAGCTATGGACAAGTGATGCATGATAAGATTAGTGTCCAACCCTAGCATATCTAAATAAGTCCATCCAAAATTGATCTTCTCTTTCTGTAAGAACTTAGTGTAGGCTTCTCTTTCTTTTGGTGACAAGGATTGACCCAAATGTACTATCTATGGAGCTTCATCTGTACCCAAATTAACTACTTGTGTTGGTTCAATAAGCACTCAAGATCTTTCTTGAAAGTAGCAAGGGAGATGATCAAGTACCTCATCCTTAGGTGCCTCAGAGGTTTTCACCCTTGTATACATCATTTATTTTTACTCTTTTTGGTTCTGACACTGCCACATAGTAGTTTTCTCCATTAGAACTCTTATTCTTTTTTTCTTTTCTTTTTATCTTGCGACTAAGGTACTTGATGTCTAGCTCTATCATGCTAGTAGCTAGTTCACTGGTGGAAGAGACTATAGGTTCAATGGCATTCAAGTAATAGGTTATCTCATAGTCATTTTGGAATGTTAAGAGCTCAGGTTCTTGATAGTGTTGGGACTAATCAATGAGATTAGGATGGGAAACAAGTAAGTCAATGACTGGTTCAAGGTTATGAATGTGAATGCTATCATCTCTAGTGACCGAAGAGTCAGGGTCCATCAAGTATCCTTCCAGGCTACCCAAATCAGGATTCATCCTACCAAGTGAAGAATCGTCCACTAAGGCAACATGTGGGTTGAAATCCTCTAATCCTAGATGTCACTCATCAGCTACCTCAGGTTGAGAACTATAAGTGTGGATGACATCAACATCCATGTCAACTATAGAAGGATCTGAGAGAGAGTCCTGTTGGGTATATTCTTAATTTTCTGAGGTTTTTGTCCAAATGTTGGTTTAGTCCTTTGGTTCGTGAAGTTTTCCTAGATCCAAGTGTCGAAATTTCTTCAAAATTTTCATAACCAAGTTCAAAAATCCTTACCCTAAGTCTTGCCCTTGAAGAATTTCGAATTCATGTCAAAACCCAAAAATGTCTACCATTTTCAAATAAATCTTAAGTCATTCTCTTCATTTCTATTTGAGCATTACTTTTTAAGTCACTTAAGTTCATTGAAGAGCACATGCATTTATTTTTTCACGCGGGTGATATATCTTTTTTCCCTAAGTCTAGAAACTTGGTGATATAAATAATATATCCTATGTCCAAATTACCTTATATTCTAATGTTTCAGTTTTCATTCAACTGTGAATCTTTAAAGAAGATCTAACGGCGGTCGCGTGTTTGCATGTAATCTTTCCAAGCCATGCGAACATGCAAAATAGCCATTAATTTTATAATGAAGCTTGATGCGGAAACAAAGTGGGACCACTGACAAGTATTTCACAAGTGGTAGCCTTTTATTTGTAAAGGATAGTGGGGCCGATGGCAGAGGAATCTCCAGAGTTTGAAAAGTAATAAGCGGAAGATTGGACGGCTATTGTATAATCACATGGGATCTTAGAGGCCTATGTGATCATGCGACAAGCCGTCGATCTTGCATAAAGCCAAGTGTGATTCTCAAGTGGGACTTTTGACAGATGTACATGAATAGCATTTTCTCATTAGCTAATATCAGTAGGACCAGTGTCAGTTTTTGCATATGGTTTCTCCCTAATGGGTCGTTAATACTTGCTGATGTGGAGGATGTTAGTAGACACCAGCGCTCAGAAAGAAAGAAAGTACATGAAAACTTGCCATGTGTTGCAAGGGTGGATTTTCTTTATTGACAAAGGTGAAGTGGGACCAGCAGCTTGAAGAAAGATAATGACAATGATTGACGCTAATGGGTTTTTGCATGTTCGCATAAGCTTCTTTCAAGCTATGAGATCATGCAAACAACATTTTGTCTTAACGATAAAAGTTATAAGAGACTGCCATAAATAAGAGAGATAAAGTGATAGCTAGTCATATGTTCACATGAGTAGTTTTCATGCTATGCAATCATGTGACAGGCCGTTAGATCATTTGTTAATGAGGATCAACGGTTATAATTCATACTAGAGATAAAGTGATGCAAATTTGAAGTTTCCCATTGAGAAGTGACAGTTCATTCTTTCGGAGGAGTAATTGTTGAATCGTGCTAAATATATTGTTGAAATGACTACTTTAATTGCTCATATATCAGAATTTCGTGCACTCTCAGAAGCACAAAGAAATAAAAAATTTGCAGAGACTCGGTCGTGAAGAATTATGAGGACTGGCTACTATCTCCCAGTGGTTTCCTAGAAAAAGGTTGGTGAAATACTTGTGTGATTTGTTTCCCTACTAAAAGAATCACAGTTCTGTAATTTATCTATCTTGCAAAGGTTTCTTTTAAAGATAAACCTTAAAAATGGCACCAAGGAAAGAATTGTCTGGTAAAATTGAGTATAGTGAAAGAAGTTTGCATGAGGATTTGTTGCAATTACTTCCTGGGTCTACTACTAACCTGGTGAAAACCAAGATTTTGATTCCCAAAGATCCAAGGGTAAAAGTAGCGGAGGGTTTATATGACACAGCAAATTTTATTAGAGAGGCCAAAATTGGTACAATCAATGCAAGTGGTGACTCTGATATCATTGGATTGGAGTTATTCAAAGTAGGTTTTAGTCAGAGAAGCCCCTCACCCTGCAAGCAATATATGGCAGTCTGACCTAGGAAAACTTGTGGTACCCGGTGTCTTTTTAGATGTGGATTTGATGATCCAGGTTACAAAGGGTTATGATCAAATCACTAGAGAGGTTAGGGATGCAAAGGGAATACTATTGATTAAAATTTCCACTGAAGAGATTAGGAAGGTGTTCAGGTTAAGTGAACCCTCAAACAGTTTAGAGAATACTGATTTTGAAGAGCTAAGGCAAGTGTATGATGTACAAAGGAACTATTTGAGAGGTAAATTGTTGAAGGATTTCTGCACCAAAATTGGAAAAATGGTTATTATGGGACTGAACACTCAAGAGCCTTTCAAAATAGAATATTTTGATCCTAGAGCTAAGGGTGCATATTGGTCATTATGTTAGGTTTTTGGGGAGGATGTTAGTGAAAGGATGCCAATACACTTGATGTGCATGGTGATCCAAATTTTACATGCACACGTATCTATTACTTTTGATTTTGCTCCTTTTATTGCTGAATTAATCCATAATGGATTAGTGAAGATTCAAAAGAATGAAGATGATAGGCCCTTTTGTTGGTACTCTTTCATAATGTACATGTTTTTGTTTAAAGGAGCAAGTTATTTTGAAAAAGAAATGGAGTTAGTGAGACAAGAAAAGGAGGAAGAAGAATAGAATGCACTTGGCACCTAATCCAGAGTTTGAGGGAGAGCATGTCCAAACAAAGGATGATGTAGGTTAGCCTATAATGGTGGTCATCATTCATGCAACAAATTTAGTAACTGCTTTGAAATATCCTTAGACAAAGGTGCCACCCATAAAATTGTTGAGAAATAGATATTTGTAATTTGTTGTTGCAAACAAATTTTGTCAGTTTTTAATCTTGTTTTTAGTGCAAGATCTTTTAACAGCCATCTAAATTTGTTGGAAATATTTAGGAATTAACCGAGTTACTGAGAGGGGAGGGGTGAATCAGTAACTCCAAATTTTCTTACAATTTTAACATGTAATTTACTTTTTAACCTTTACATACAGAAAGCATGAAACTTAAAAGCATTCAAAATAATGACACATAGATTTGGTTACCCAGAAACCTTCCAAAAGAAAGTAAAACTGGGGTGGGGATGAAACCCACAAAGCTTTAATACTACAGAATAAAGTTGGCCGGTTAAGGCTTACAATTTGATCACTTCTGATGATCTGCCCTGTTAGGAGCAATAAGGATTGCTAAATCCACCCTGTTAAAGGATTTACAAAACATACAATGAAGTATGCACTCGGTAAACAGATTTTTACAAAGACTGTTAAGTCTACCCGGTTAAAGGATTTAGTACTGATTCAGCTGTTAGAATGAAACAGTAGATCTCTGCTTTGCAACTGGATTGCTGATTTGAGATTCGCTGATGTACTGATCACCTTCTGTCATGAATTTGTCTTTGTTGTACCTTATACTTCTGAAGCCTTCTGTAATTCGCTTATCTCTGCCTTTCTTTCTTTTTCATATATGTTTTTCATTCATATATTTCATTACATCTTATTATTTTACAACATTGTTTATATACAAGTCTTAATCAATTAATTACAATTACAATTACACAGTCGGCTTGACAAATAAACATAAGTGCTACTAAGTCGGCCCAAGTATGGTTACACGGTTCCTGTAAACTGACTCGGTGACTTTCTGATACTCAGCGTCCACTGCATTACTCGGCATCATCATGCACTCGGTAGAAGTGAAGGCACGGTTCATACTGATCACTCGGTAGGTTTTGAACTCGGTAAGTACTGGTGACTCGGTAGACATGATGTTACTCAGTTTACATTGTCCTGTTCGGTTTGTACTAACTTCCTCAGTTTGCACTGTCTGCTCGGTTTGCACTGTCTGCTCGGTTTGCACTTTTTGCTCGGTTTGCACTGTCTGCTCGGTTTGCACTGTTTGCTCGGTTTGCACTGTCTGCTCGGTTTGCACTGTCTGCTCAGTTTGCACTGTCTGCTCGGTTTGTATCCAGAATGCAAATAAGTGTTGTCACTAGTGGCAATTCTGCTTAATGCCAACAATCTCCCCCTTTGGCATTAGTGACAAAAACACTTATTGGCCAAAATTTATATACACGAATCATGCTGAGTTTTATTTGGATTTTTCAAAATTTGTCTTTGTTATAGGGCTTTATACATTGTCTCCCCCTTTCAATGTGCTAACTGTTTCTGATACAAATCTATACATATCTCTCCTTCTATACATATCTCCCCCTTTTTGACAATAATGCCAAAGGTGCATATACAAGTTATTTACAGAGAGAATCCAAAATTTGATAGAAAATCAGAATGTACCTTCATTATTAGTGCCAGGGTTCTGTCCCAACTTTCTTGCAGGATCTTACATGTTTGTATAGCAATTTGGACTTCTGCAGAGAGTTCAATCATGTGATCTGCTATAGAGAACTGATTGTCATGAATCAATGTTTTGGAATGTTCAATGTGCTTATACATTGTATTCATGATGGGAAGGATCATGTGTTGGATGTCTAGCAGTGTGGACCGGATCCTTGAGTCTTCTTTCAGTAGATCAGACTGCATATTAGATAGGTGTGAAACTTTCATGTGATGAGCAGAGCTTGAACTTGGTTCAAGTTGCAGCTTCTGTATGCTAATCTTCATATCCTCATCCATTTTATTCATTTTATCTTTAACATCCTTTGTGAACTCGGCAATATTGCACAGTCTGGCCAAAAGAGAGGTAGCATTCTAATAGATAGATTCTATGTTAGACAAAACTGAAGACAATTCCACTTGGTTAATAGCTATGTGCTGAGCAATGTGCTCAAGCACTTTATTGTTGAACCTCTTCTCGGCTCTTTCAACTAACTTTTCTATCTCGGATGAGTCCTCATTGTATTTCTCAACTGCTTCTGCTAATTGTAACAAAACATGCTGGGAGGAGTCTACTTTAATGCCTAATGCATCAGACAAAATGTCCTTAGCATCCTTGATGATTTGATACTCCTTGTCTCTCTCCTCTTTAAGTTTCTTTTGTTTTTCTTTCCTTTGGAGGATCTCACCTATATTTTGCATCTGGTCTGCTGAAAGATTTGCAAAATCTAAAGTAGGAATCTCTATCTCTTCATCTAGGTCTATATCCTCAACTACATTTTTACCCAAAAATTTTATACTCGGTAGAGCCTTAGGCTTATCTGTACTTAATGCTTTGGTAGTAGTGACAGTAGATAAAGTAGGGCTGGCTATAGATACTGGCATACTTTCTACTGGAGAACTTAAAATATTTACACTTGAAGATTCAAAAGATGGAAAACTTACTGCTGGAAAACTTGATGGTGCAGGAGACTACAGCTCGGTAGAAGAAATGGTAGCTACTTCTGATGTTGCTAGGGATGATTGGACAAATGTGGAAGTTGTCACAACCATGCTTGAAGGTTCTCTGGGCTGGATGTAGAGACTTTCATTGGAGAGGTAGGAAGGGATGCAATGACTTCTGCTGCTATCCTTACAATATCATCTACCTCAGTGTCTTCTTCTTGTTCATCACTGTCATCTTCAATATCTTTTATTATTATAGTTTCAATGCTCGGTTGGTGAAGGTGGTATATGTTCTTCCATGTGGCATGTGCAGCCTTCACAACCGATTCAATATTGTTGATCAAAATCAAACAAGTATTGAACTTCAATGTCATCTTATTTTCATTTTCTTTTAATGCCTTCTTTACTTCATCATTATTCAAGCTCGGCATCAACTGTCTCAGGTTTTGATCAAATATGTCTATCACAGTTTGCCTTGCATTGCTCCATCTCATTTTTATTGGATTCAATAGAACTGCTGGAACCTGTGGGGCAATTTCTTCAGGAGAGTATTTCCACTGTCCCATCTTCTCAACAATAGCATCTTCTATTTCCTTCTGTTTTGCTTCCGATCTGGTTTCATATCTCAAGGATTTTATGTTACTTACTCCAGATCCTGATCCATCTCTAAAGAGTTTGAGCTTTTCTTGAAGGCTTAGAGGAGGCCTTTTGAATACTATGTCTTTATCTGCCTTTTCTGCCTTGTCTGCCTTGCCTCTTGTATTTCTCCTTGTAAACATAGCAGTGGGAGGTATAGTTGCCTTAGTGATGAAAACTTTTCCTTTCTTCTTTGCAGGTTCTGGTTCCTCTGTTTTCTCATCCTTTTCCTCTTCTTTTTCATCTATTTCTTCTTTGTCCTCGGTTATCATTTGCATTTTGGCTATCCTCTTCTTTCCTTTATTTACCGCCTGTGGAAGCTTTATGCTTAGTTCAATTCTTACCTTAGCTTCATCATATGTTCCAAAATATGGAGCTTTGGGATTGACAGGCTGATTTAGAAGAGCTTCAATGATATTCTTGGTTTCATCAATATTTACCTCATAAGGAAGAGGTTTTGCATATACAGTTCTTGGTTTAACTGCTTGAATATACACATTATCACAATCTACCATAAAACAGATGTCATCTTTGTAATCTTCCACCAACTTCTGTGGAATCCAGAATCTGTCATTCATTTTCTCTTTGAAAGACTCAAAATAATTATCCATGATGCTTTCAAAGTTTTCACCCATTTCTGAGATGTATTCATTTATTTCATAGAGGACTGGCACATCTTTTCTCCATACAACTTTTCCTTTAGAAGGGAAGAATTTCTGAACATAGAAGAATAAACAGACCAACAAGGATCCAAACTTACATGGATTGTTTTTGGAAGTTTTGATGCTTTCCATGTTCTTGTTAAACTGTTTCAACAATAAGTCTGCTAGGTCAAATGTCAAGTTATTCTTGACCACTTTGTATGCTAGGTCAATAGCTTCACAGGAGACACTGTTCTATCGACTAGAACTGTAAATCTTATGGGAAATGATGTGTGTACCAAACTTCAGTTCAGCGTCGGTAATGCTGCTAACTTTCATGCCTCTACCGTCCCACTCGGCTAGGGTTTTCTTCTCTAGTTCCGTCTGACCTAGGGTTTTGGTAGTTTTAGCTTTGTTCAACATGGGAAGACCAGTGACTTGTTGAATCATCTTCTTTGTAATCTCAATAGGTTGCTCAAGCCAAATCTTTCCATCATGTACTCGGCTGAGAATGTACCTAACCCATTTATCTCAAAAGTTTCGAGGTAGATGTCCAATGTGAACTAAACCCTTATCTTCCAGATGTTTGTGCTCGGGTTTCAGAATACCATCCACACATAGTTCCTCATGCACAATATCTAGTTCTAGGTTTCCCATTTCATGAATTGAACAGTTGAAATGATTGCAGATATCATTAATAAGCATTACCTTAGGAGGAATCTGAGATTGAGCTCCGTTCGGATCTAGGGCTGCTGCAATTGCGGGCACGATCTTGAAATCTGTTGCTTTCCACTCCCCTTGGACTAACATATCAGATCCTTTCTTCGCTGAAGTGCTGGATGATGCCATGGTAGCTCACAGAAAATTCCTTTCGCAAAAGTATTGAATCGCTGGGTTGCTCTTGAAATTTTCTGCTCTCAAAGTGCTAAAGATTCGCGGTGAAGAATGAGTTCGATTACTTGCTTTTTGTTTACAACTCTGTCATTAATGCTCATTTCAAATTAGGGTAGGAATTCTGACAGACTGTCACCCACTAAGAATTAATTGCTCGGAAAAGACTTCGCAACTCGGTGAACTCGAGAATTCATAATGCTCCGACCTCGCTCGGTAAAGACAGGGTACCGACCTTGCTCGGTGAAGACTGATACCGACCTTGTTGTGATCTCACTGCATCTTGCATGCGGATTTAGATCTTTCTTTTAATTCAGTTCTGGAACTGCTTGAGATTGGTCTATGAGAATACAATTCCAGTGCTTCCTTGGAAATTTAGTTTGAGTCGGTAGAGCCGTCCATTCCATTACTTGGACTGGATTGCTCGGTAGCTTTAGGAATCCATTTTTGTCTCACCTATTTCCTGACCTTAGTTGCTTCATTCTTCTTTCCTTCTTCAATTTCACTAGCATTCATGTAGTTTCTGGCTATCTGACCGAGTTTAGTGCATTTGAAACATCTTACGGTAGTATCTCTTTTCCTTAGATGATGTTTTATGCAATTCATGCCAATGTGTCCATATTCTCCACAGTAATGACATCTACACCAGGTGTTGTAGTCCCATCCAAACATTGCTTTCACAATTTGTTCTGCTGGATTAAATGTCTTGGATCTGCACTCAGATGCCTTGTGACCTTGTTTGTTGCACTTGTGACAATTACCTCTGAATCTAGGTTTTTCCCTGCATTCATTTTCTTTGTGACCAGGTTGATTGCAGCTATAACATTTTCCATTGAATTCTGCTTTTTCATTGTTCCAACATTTATTTGAAGTATGTCCTATTTTACCACAATGATTACAAGTAGGTTTTTGATTTCTTTGAGTACCTTGCTTAGAGGATTCGCCTTCTTCTTTGTATCCAAGTCCTGCTTTTCCTTTTAGCCTATGAAGATTTCGTTCATATAGCTGATTCAAGTCTTCTTGACTTTTCAGCATTCCTTCATTGATTTGTTTTTCAGCGTTTAGGTCATCCACCAATCTTAGATTGATTTCCTTTTCAGATTTTAGTTCTTCTCTTGTGCTTTCTATTTCTGATCTTAGATTTAGAATTTCTTCATTTGTATGAGAGATTTGATCAATTAGGTTTTCTAGCTGAAGGGTTTTGTTTTGGACTTCAATGTTTCTTCTATCTAATTCATCTTTCAACTTGTTTCTCTGTTCCAAGATCTCACAGAATCTTGTAGAGTGTAGTTCTTGTTCTCTTTTGAATTTTCTCACTTCTTCCTGCAGAGACCCATTCTTTTCTAGGAGTTCTTTGACAGCATTGTTTGCTTCATCTGAGTTATTTGAGGGAAGAAGATCTTCAATCTTTTCTTCAATGTAATTCTGATCATTCATCTGATTTGCAAGTTCCTTCCTTCTTCTTAGGGATTGGGAAAGATGTTCTTTTGCTTCTTTGAGTTTAGCTATGGCCATTTTCAGATCTAGCTTTTCATTTTCAATCACCTTGTTCAGTTTGAATACCTCCATTGTCCTAGATCTTTTCTCAAGCTAGTTAAGCTTTGTCTTGAGAACCAATGCTGCTCTGATACCAATTGTTGGAAATATTCAGGAATTAACCGAGTTACTGAGAGGGGAGGGGTGAATCAGTAACTCCAAATTTTCTTACAATTTTAACATGTAATTTACTTTTTAACCTTTACATACAGAAAGCATGAAACTTAAAAGCATTCACAATAATGACACATAGATTTGGTTACCCAGAAACCTTCCAAAAGAAAGTAAAACTGGGGTGGGGATGAAACCCACAAAGCTTTAATACTGTAGAATAAAGTTGGCCGGTTAAGGCTTACAATTTGATCACTTCTGATGATCTGCCCTGTTAGGAGCAATAAGGATTGCTAAATCCACCCTGTTAAAGGATTTACAAAACATACAATGAAGTATGCACTCGGTAAAGAGATTTTTACAAAGATTGTTAAGTCTACCCGGTTAAAGGATTTAGTACTGATTCAGCTGTTAGAATGAAACAGTAGATCTCTGCTTTGCAAATGGATTGCTGATTTGAGATTCGCTGATGTACTGATCACCTTCTGTGATGAATTTGTCTTTGCTGTACCTTATACTTCTGAAGCCTTCTGTAATTCGCTTATCTCTGCCTTTCTTTCTTTTTCATATATGTTTTTCATTCATATATTTCATTACATCTTATTATTTTACAACATTGTTTATATACAAGTCTTAATCAATTAATTACAATTACAATTACACAGTCGGCTTGACAAATAAACATAAGTGCTACTAAGTCGGCCCAAGTATGGTTACACGGTTCCTGCAAACTGACTCGGTGACTTTCTGATACTCAGCGTCCACTGCATTACTCGGCATCGTCATGCACTTGGTAGAAGTGAAGGCACGGTTCATACTGATCACTCGGTAGGTTTTGAACTCGGTAAGTACTAGTGACTCGGTAGACATGATGTTACTCGGTTTACATTGTCCTGTTTGGTTTGTACTAACTTCCTCGGTTTGCACTGTCTGCTCGGTTTGCACTGTCTGCTCGGTTTGCATTGTCTGCTCGGTTTGCACTGTTTGCTCGGTTTGCACTATTTGCTCGATTTGCACTGTCTGCTCGGTTTGCATTGTCTGCTCGGTTTGTATCCAGAATGCAAATAAGTGTTGTCACTAGTGGAAATTCTGCTTAATGCCAACAGAAGCTTGTTGCATCCTTCCAAGGATTCCAAGATGGCTGATTAGTAAATATAGCAAGTTTTTCTCATTTGCAAAAGGTGGGAAAAAATACTCTGTAAGGAAGGTTCTAAATCAAAAACCTTATTTTTCTAAAAGTAAGAGGATACTGTATCAATGCATTTTAACCATTAATACAAAATATTGGAGCTCTGTTACTACTATTTTGTTGTCTTTATGTATGGAATGTTTTTGTTTTCTTATGTATTTAAATTGCAAGGCTTCTTAAATGCATTATTCACAAGGTGAATATAGGGGTTGAGCTTAAGTTTCTTTCAAGGAAAGAGTAAAATCTTAGGGGAGATCTCTAGGAACAAATAATCCATGTATGAATTTGATGACAGTAGTAGGAATTAAAAGGATGGCATGTTAGGTATGTCATCTGAGTTTCAATATACTTGTTTTGATAGTTATATGTAGAGGTAGGGTTTGACTCTATCGCCCAAGTGGATAAGGCACTGGTTTTGGATCCATTTACACTGATTTGCCACCCAAAATATAAATAATTGTTTCATTTTACTTTACTTGTACAATCATAATCTGAATCATTCTATGACAAGTTCATAGATGTGTTTTGTAATGCTTTGTAGAAGCATTGAATGAGGTTAGGCTTCCTTGAGTTCAACTCTAAAAAGAAGAAGGATGAATATCCTTAAACCATTGTTTCATGTTGATGCTTTTATGATTTCTATCATAATATTGTGTATCAGGATAATTTGGGCCATACTTAGAGTTCTCTCATCTTATTAAGTTGAGTTTGGAAGCAAGGACAGAGCAGTGAAGGAGCTAGTTCACAATTCAGAGCTCAATCAAATAGTGAATTGATATAGGTACACCCGCCTGAGTATTCATACTCGAAGTGAAGAAGGTTTGCTAACCTTAATACCTTAGTGTTTGCATTTTGCTAGATTATGTCCATTGGGATTATATGAGTATTTGATAATTTGTAGATTTGAGCACTAACAAGTCCCATTCATACTCATGTGAATCTATTTATGAATTTAGACTAGGATGTTTACACCATGAAGGTTTGGGACATCTTGATGTGGAAGCTCTAATGTCATCAAGGTTAACATCTCTCTCCATCAAATGAATAATATTCTTTTTTTGATGTTCTCTGATAGGATCTTCTACATCTGATTCATCGTGTTCTAATTTTGCAACTATCGCATGAGCAAGTGGACTATCTGAATCTCCCCAAAGGAGATTGGTGGAAGGGATGAAATCTTAAGACATATCGTGTTGATTTTTCAAATTAGGAATGTATTTTGGTTCATCTTCACTATCTGACTCATCAAGGATAGGAGTAGTGTTCTTGTTATGATTCGCAAATCCTAGGCCAACCGTCTTCTTAGACTTATGTCCAAAAAGAGCATGATCAACAGGTTCAACTCTAGCATCTAATCTGTGACTAAGAAGGCCATGTCCAAGATAACCCATCTGCTTGACAAAAGTATACCCTCTTCCATAAGCCTTAGGAGAGGGAGAGAAGTGGGTATGTGTAGGATCATGGTATGCCAAACTACACCCTTAAGTGGCAATGGAAATTCAAAAAATCAGGTCTAGGCAAGTTGACATAAAAATTTGAACATGTTATAAATATTGTATCAAAAATATGTAACAAAAGAATTTACACAAAATTAAATTTAGTTACTAATATACTATGCTTTTTTTGAAAAAAAATTATTATATATGTTGAAAATCTCAAATTTCAATAAAGTAGTACAAATATTTTTGGAAAAAATAAGAAGTAGGTGTATGTCTGACCACCTTAAACACAATCAAATTATAATTTTTTTTTACAAGATTCTAGATATAAGTAGTAGACTGATGTTTGGATGTGACACATGTTTTTGTAATTTTTTCTAAGTGAATAATTAATTATGATTTTTCTTCTACAAATTTTCCAGAATATAAAAACACTCATGTCTGACCACGTTAACTTAGTCTAAACTTTGTCAACTTGAAATTTTTTAATTTTTTTTTCTTATACTAGGAAAAGCATAGAATGTGACACATATTTTGGATTTAAAAAATGTTATACAGTTTGAAAGTTATACCTATTTTAAAATAAGTCTATCAATCAGGACTAGAAAGATAAAAAGGAGGTGTATGTCTAACCACATTAAAAAAAATCAAATAATAATATTTTTTTTAAATATTCTAGATAAAAAGTAGTAGACTCATGTTCGGATGTGATGTAAATTTTTTTATATTTTTTTTCTAAGTAAATAATTAATTATGATTTTTTCTTCTACAAATTTTCTAGCATATAAAAACTCTTGTGTCTGACCACCTTAACTTAGTCTAAACTTCATCAAATTGTAATAATTGTTTATTATTATTATATTGGGTGAAGCATAGAATGTGATGTATATTTCAGATTTCAAAACTATCCTATCGTTTGAAAGTTATAATTGTTTTTCAAAGAGTGTATCAATCAGGACTTCTTTTTCACATCGCCACTTTTTGGCATACTATAATCGTGCACTTACCCAAGTTCTCATTGTGCATTTATTTCTCTTCTCTATAAATATAGTGTTTAACAACCACCTCTTCTTTCTCATCTTGAATAGGTACTGAGGACTCTACAAACATTCCAAATAAAGTCATAGCTGAAGAGGAAGGTCTCATTTCTTGTGAAGGTTTTCCATAAGATCTAGGTGAAAATGGAAGCTTTGTTAGGGAGTTGAGTTGATACCCTCCCATGCCAAGGTCTACCAACTTGAACTTGTCTTTCCATTCTGTTAAGATTGCATTAAAGTCTTCTACTTCTCTATTGAGGGGAACATGAGTACTTGCTAAAATAGAGTTAACAGATAATGTGCTATCCCCAAGTATGAAAATCTCTACTCCATTGTAGGGGAACTTACCACACTGATGGTAGGTAGATGATACTGCTTGCATATCATGGATCTACGGTCTACCAAGTAAGATGTTATACGCAAGGGGACTAGCATCAAAAATTTGAAATAAGATATCTTTCTCAATAGGGCCAATCATAACAAGAAGGATGACTAACCCTTTGGAACTTCATTCCTCCTCATTGTAGGATTTGATTGTGATCTTCTTTCTGGTATCTATGACTTGTTCAGAATAACCCAATTTCTTTAAAAGACTCAATGAACAAATATTAAGCTCAGAACCCCCATCTATCAACACACGCATAACACAAGTTTTATGAATCATGAATTCAATATGAAGGGTGAGATTATGTGGGTGGCTCAAAGATTTATCATCATCCTCTGAAAAGGTAAGGTAATGAGGGTTGGAAATATGTCTAACCATGTTTTGGAATTTATCAACATCTAAATTGTTAGGGACATTCACTACACACAAAGCATCCTCAAGGACTTTCTTGTGTCTCAAGGACAACTCTAAGATCTCAAAGATCAAAATCTGAGATGGGGTTCTTTGCTACTGATCAACAAGATTATAACTCAATTTAGGATTCACAACTGGTTTTGAGGTGACATTCTTGGATTCCACTTGCTTTGGTTTATTGGGTTGACTTGAGTTGGGTCCCCTAATGAAAATGAGACCTTGACTTCATGTAACAACATTGAGAGCTTGGGATGACTTTCTAGAGTTAGGACCCCTTAGCACCACGATAGGTTCTTTATCAAAAATAGGAGCAGAGTCCATGTCTAGATCATAACCATAGGGATCTTTATTTCTCATCATGTTGACAACATTCTCCACAACTTTGTAAGTGTAATTGATTTCAGCCTTGCTATTCTTAGGTTTAGAGGTTTCCCCCTTCTCATACTTGGGCAAAGGCTCTTTGAATGCCTTATGATCAAAGTTGGTGAGCAATCCATCTATCTCAAGTTTTCTACTCTCAATGAGATCTTGGATGATATGTTTGAGTTTCCAACAGTGTTCAATATCATGTCCAATGCCATTGTGGAATTTGTAGAAGGCTTTCACATCCCACCAATGTTGCTTAACATCAGGTATACGATGCTTTGCAGGATCTTGAGGATGTGCAATATTGTTTGCAATTAGTGTTTTAAAGACATCCTCATATGAATCACCAAGTTTTGAAAATTGACACCTCTCTTTCTTAGGCTTATCTTGGTATATTGGCTTGCTTTCTTGTTGATGAGATGTGTTGAGCTTCATTGCTTGAACTGCACTAGACAAATGAAGAACACCTTGATCTTTGGGTTGAGAAGAGTCCACAACTCCATCATTAACCACTTGTTTTTTCCTATTCCAATGTGAGTTTTTCCCTTTATCCTTGTTAGAGTTATTGTTACTTTGACCATTGTTTTTTTTTTGTTGGCCAAAATTCCTTGTTCTCTCAAAACATCCTCAATTCTATATGCGGTTTCAACCATGGTGTCAAAGGAATCCAAGACCATCTTCCTAACTTCATACCACATTTTAGGAACCAAGTTGCTAACAAGGATGTCAATCTTCTCATTTTTAGGAATGGTCCTAGAGTAGCAAGAGCATTGTCATCTCCACATTTTCAAGAAGGTGACAAAGGATTCCTCTTGATTTTTCTTTAAATTGCATAAGTCCAACATGGTGACAGATCTTGAAAGTTTGTATGCAAAGTGTTGAAAAAATATATGAACAAGCTCTTTGAAAGTCTTTATGGGGGGAGTTACGTTGGTTAACCATTCCATCACTTGACCTTTAAGAATCCTTGTGAACAATCTCATAAGGTAGGAGTCATCTTGATGGAACTCAAAACTCATAATATAGAACTAACGCACATGATCATGTAGATCTCCATTACCATCATACTTGTCATATTAAGGGATTTCAACCTTTCTAGGAAAATATTTCATGCTCACACTCTTTTCAAAAGGATTGGGACAAATTGAGTCAAGTGAAAAGGAACTCTTGGGTGCCAACATCTTTTCCATCATATTGTGGAGTTGGTTAATCTTTTCTTCCTGAGATGGACCTTGCTTCTTGATCTTTCTATCCACATCAAAGTTGTAGGGGACCCTAGCATGCTTTTTGATCAAACTCTCTAGGAACTTATCTTTTTTTTGGTCCACATACTACTGGAAAAGTGGTTCTTGTTGCATTTTCATGAAATCTTGAGAGTCAAGGTCAAAACTTGAACTACTACCCCCATATTTTGAATGATGGTGAGCAAATTGAGAAGGTTGCCTTAAGTTCCTAGGAGGTGTTTGTCTCCTATAATGGTCTTGTTGTGAAGCCCTTCTTCCTCTAGGGCTAGGGTATCATGAAGGTGTTCTTGAGTATCTTCCACTTCATGGAGTTTTAGGAGGAGTGGGTGGAGGAGATTTGTTTCCACCACCAACACACATGTTGTTGAATTGATCATTGAGTTGTTGAGCCAAAAGCCTATCTTTCTCTTCTTGTGTAGCTCTCCTTTCTATATCTAATAAGGCTTGTCTTTCAGACTCTAGGAGTCTAAGTTTCTCTTCCTTTGTAGCTTGTTCATCTAGGAAGGCTTTCTTTTCATGCTCAATTCTTTTGAGTCTTTCACTTGTATATCTTGAAGTTGTTTGGAGTGGTGAACTTGGTCTTGAATGCCTAAACAAGTCATTTTTTTATGCCGCATTCACATGGGTGTGATAAGGTTCATCATCTTGATTGTCATGTTGTGATTTCTCTTCTTGATAAGATCTCTTCATTTCCCTTTCATCCCTTTGTTGTGCATCCAAATATCTAGTTGAGATAAGGGGTGAAACTAGTCAATTTTCATTAGAGGAAGTACCAAATAGAATGGTATCTCTATGCCTTTCCAATAGGCTATCAAGATTTTATCCCTTTCTTCTCTCTCTCTTCAAGTCATTGTGTAACTCATGTCCATATCTAAATGAGAAGGTGCTAAGGCTGTGCTCAACTCACTGAGATTTCTTTTGGGGTCAAACCAAACTTCCAAGTTATTCCTAGGGGATTGATCAAAGTCAGGCTCTTTTCCCTTATGTTTTTGGCGAGTTTGAACAAAGGGTAATTGGTCAAAGACTACTTGAGGTCATTTTCCTTGATTTAACTGATATCTTGTTGTAACTGATATGAAAGAAAAGGTAGTAGGTGATAAGATGACCCTAGGAAATGTTGGTACTACCAAACTAGGATAGCAAAAGAATTCAACTGTCCAAAATGTTAGGACTTGCAAAAATTTTCAAGGCTATTTGTAATTTCCCCTGGTCTCTGCAATGGTTTTCTAGGTCTCTTCCCTAAAACCCTAGGTCAAAATTTGAAATATCTAGCTGTTGGAGGGGAAACCCTAGTCTGTCTTAGCCTTGTTCTAATTATGTGTTACCTTTTTCAGTCCCTAAAGTCCTAAATTTCCCATGTGCTAAATTTCACTATGACCACTTCGTGTGTTATGTAGTTAGGTTTTAATAGTGGGACCCCTTTAATATTTTATGTCTAAGCCTAAGTCTTACATTATTTTTTCCTAAGTTCCACCTTTTAAAATTGTGTCCCTGTCGTTGTTTCGCAAGACTTTTTATTGTCAGAGTTTCTAACGTGGGGTATAGTGACAAGGCGCCATCTGTCCCGGTGGGCCTAGTATCTTTTCTTGTCTTCAGATCTTACGGCAGTTGCATGATCTCATGGAATATTCTTCCCCCATGAGATCATGCATCGGTCATCCGATCTTCCATCATGTTCATGCTGACTGGAGTGGGTCCACTGCCAGGTGTGCGCGGGTGGTAGTTTTTTAGTGGTTGTGGGATGGTGAGGTGGAGTGTTGTCAGTGGGGCTATTGTCAGAGGAATCTGCAAGGTTGCCAATAGCGCAGGTAGATCTACGGCTGGCGTATGATCTCATGGAATCTTTTGAGCCCATGAGATCATGCGCCCACCGTCTGATTTGAAAGCTTCTAAGTTGTGGGTCCACTGTCAGATGGTGCTGACTGGCTCAATTTTCATTGGTTGCAGTGTGGTGATGTAGCGGAGACTTTTCAAACAACTTTTGACTATTGCAGAGATTAATGAGTGTCACCCAATTTGTCAGGAAGAAATTAGATCAATGACCATGTTTTAAATCTGGCTGGTTAACTGTTGCTTTTTGAAATTCAAATTTTTAGAGGGTTTTCCAATGATAGAAGGACTGATTTTTAATGTTTTAGTGGCAGGGTTTGGTAGGATTTGATTTTGCCAACTGCTCTAGAGTGGCCCAAGGTGTCTAATGACTAATTGTAGGGGTTTTTGTACTATGATGGAGTTTCTCAAGGCATGTTGTAGGTGGATAATCTACCTGTTTAACAT
This sequence comes from Chamaecyparis obtusa, assembly GCA_027943335.1. Lineage (NCBI taxonomy): Eukaryota > Viridiplantae > Streptophyta > Pinopsida > Cupressales > Cupressaceae > Chamaecyparis > Chamaecyparis obtusa. The sequence continues at coordinate 72,557 of BSBK01012444.1, read as the reverse complement.
GGTAAAATTCATGAATTTATGATCTTCAGTACACAAGTTAGAGGAATTAACATAAGTGGAGATCTTTGTGGATTTTTTTTCTCCAAGTTGCTTGGTTTTCCCTCCAATGAATTTAATTGTGATTTAATTTCTAGTTGGTTTGGTGTTTGAAACCATTTCTCTAGTCATCTGTAGCTTGTTGCATCCTATTTTTGGGATTCCAAGATGACTAGGGGGTATATATTGTTGAATTTTTTATTTTTTTGTGGTTGGATGATGTTACTATTGATGATATATTGAAAGTCAAGGTAAAGGACTGAACAAGGAGAGCCTAGATTTTGGGTTTATTTCCTAACATTTTGTTATTCTGATGATGTATTGATTCTAAAGATTTTAATGAGAATGCACTTGAATTCCAATCTCAGATTCTTGTTTGTCTTCTTACTCTTATTCTTGTTTACCTTCTATGCAATCTAAAATATTCATAGACTCACCCTCGATCCAAACTTTATTACACATGGATAAATCAATAAGTTTTAAGGTCTGAAGGAGGCTTGCTACTCCTACCACATGGTTGGACTAGATACCAATAGGGTAGGCCACAAAAAACATGGTAGTTAGCCTTGTAATCCCTAATAATCCTTCCACACCCAGCAGAACCCAGGTTTCCCTTAGAGGCCCCACTGAAATTGACTTTAATCCAACCTTTGGAAGGGGAAAGCCAAATAGAATTCTCTCATAAAGATTTAGAGGCTTTGGAATCCTTGATAAGTTTGATAGCCTGTCAAAAAAAAATTATAGCTTCTCACCTATCATAGAAACATAATTCTCCTTGGTACTTATTTAATTTTCTCCACCACCAAAGAAGGAGGAAAAGAGGTGTTTCTGACAACCTTGTCATTGCACTCTCTCCAAATTTTCCAAAGAATGCATGGACCAATAATACTCCAAAGGTTTCTATCAATTCCCACATCTCCATTTCTCCATTGAATTAAAAAATCCCCATCAAGCCAAGGAAAACCCAATGTTGAGTACAAGTAATCTAAACAATGTTCCAAACTTTCTATGAAAAAGGAAAGGAAACAACAAGATGAAAAGATTTTCCTGCTACATACAGAGGAAGAAATGATTAACCAACACCATTCCCCTCTTTTGAAGACTATCTAGAGTAAGAATCTTTTTCTACAAAACCAGCCAATTAAATAATTTAATTTTAGGTATCAATCTCTTATCCAAAACCTTTGTCCAGAACGAGGGAGGATCTGACTAGTCCATAAGAAGAGTTTTGGCTGAGGCAATAATATAAGACCTAGAGGGATGAGTAGCCTAGATCCAAGCATCCTCCACCAATAGCTCAAGTTTCCACACATTGAGATATACCATCAAAGGTTTAAGGCAGTCATCCATAAACTCCAGATCAACCCACGACTGATTCCTCCAATAATTACAAACTCAGGGACCAAATATTTGTAAATAGTCTTCAATGAGAGGTTGAATATTACAGTTAGAAGATAAAGGAGAGATCATAAGCCATCTATCCTCAAAAAACTTAATATTGTAGCCATTACCCAATAACCACTTTGGCCCCAAGAGAGTAGTTCCTTTAGCTTGTTGGATACTATTCCAAATGGTTGAACAATTAATCCTAACATCCAACTTCATAAAATCCGAAATGTGGGAGAAAGGGAAGAGGTACTTTTTAATAATGATTTGGCTTCATTACTTCTTCTCATCATAGATCTACCAAATTTATTTACAGAGGACCCTGAGACCTTCCTCTTTGAATTTGATATTCTTTTCCAGAGTTATGACTATACCACTGATGCCCACAAGCTGAAGTTGTTTCCATGAACTCTAAAAGAAGTTTCTTTGAGATGGTTCATGGGGTTAGGTGCCAATGCTATAGTAGATTAGAATGCCATGCGCACAATGTTTCTTTTGAAGTACAAAGAGTACTATAGAGGTCAAGATTTGAAAGGTGATGACATTTTTAAAATGTCTCAAAAGGAGTATGAAACCCTAGGGGATTATGTATCCAGATTTATGTTCAACCTACAGTGTAATACATAGCACCATCTAAATGAGGCATATCAGAAACACCTCTTCCTAAAAGGTGTGAATGATGGAAGTATTGAGGCTCTAGACCTAATGGCAGGAGGAAATATCACACAAAAAGGTTCGGTTGACATAAAGAATATATGTCAAAATTATTCGAGGGCCACTTTGAAGAAGGGTAGGGGACTTAGAGACCTACCATATAAGTCCAATGGTGGTTCAGGAGTATCCAAAGTGGAGTTGTCTAATTTTCTATCTGAATTCAAGAAAGATATCATTAATGATGTCGTCACTCAACTGGATAGTATGCAAGCGAGGAGGAAGAAGGAAGAGGCAGATGCTATGCTTGCTGAGTTTTGTTCTCATTGTAGAGAGAAGAAGAGAAACTACAAATGTAAGATGGTTGCATCTATGGACATTAACCCAATTCCCACCGAGTTCAAAGCCATAGATGAGGAGAATGGCAAAGTTTTCTACACTTCTCAAAGGCATCCATGGGCTCAGAGACAAGGTATGCCTCCGGACCCACTGAATAATTTTGGTTATAATAATAATAGCTATTGGCCAAACCAAAACCCTCATAATTTTGCTCCTTAGGTTCAAAATTGGAATCACAACTGGTCCAATCAACAGCCATACTATAACCAAGCCTATCCGCAACAACCACCATTTAACCCATACCAATAGCAGTATAACTCCTATCAGCAGCCATAGAAGAATTGCCAATGGCCACCTCATGGTAGCTAGCAACCACAACCTCAGTGGGGACCCAATTAGCCTAATCAACAACAAGTAATAATGCCCCCACCTCAGCATCAAGCTATTATTATGCTACCTCCTGTAGCAAATAGCAACCCTCAAAAGCCAACTCAACTTCCAAATCAGCCCACTCCAAATCCTAGTAATAAGCAACAAGCTTATTCCTTGCACATAAATGATATCCATCTTAGATCAGGAACTACACTGCCTGCACCCAAGGAGCCAACAATCACCAAAGTTTCTAATGCTGAAGACATACCTGTGAACCAACCTATTGATGTTCCACCTATTGCACAGATTGCACCAGTGCCTAAGAATCCTCCTTATCTAAAAATATTGTCTCAGGTCATTCCTCCAAAAGAAAATCCTGTAGCCACTGATTTGTTTGATCATCTCAAGCAAATGATAGTACAAATTCCCTTGTTGGATGCCCTTAAAGAAATTCTAGTCTATACAAAAGCAATTAAAGAAGCTTGTATCAAACAACCTGGAAGGAAAAAGAAAGACCCTGATACTATCCATGTCTTAGCCCAGCTCTCTGATCTCATGCTAAGCAAAGTAGTCATGCCTTAGTATTCAGATCCAGGAAGTCCAGTGGTAAACATCTACATTAATGGTACCCAAATTCAAAATGTTCTCACTGACTTGGGAGCATCAATTAATGTTATGACTAAGGAAGTTTTGTTGAAACTTAGTATCATTGGTTTGCGAGACACACCAACAATATTGTAGTTAGCTGATAATTCCATAGTTAAGCCCGATGGTATGGTTGAGGATATTGTTGTTACTTTGGATTCCTTAGATTACCCTTTTGATTTTATAGTCTTTTCACCCAAATCCACACTAGGAGGATATCCATTAATCCTAGGATGACCTTGGTTAGCCACGGCTAATGCTTTCATTGCATGCCATTTAGGGAAGATGACCATATCAAATGGAATAAATACCAAGAAGTTAACTTTGTATTCTCTAGCAAAACCCCAAAGTGAACTTGATCAAATTGTCTGGCCAGACTTAGGAGATGCTGCTCTTGAAGTAAACTCTATGCAAAAACTCATTGTCATTGATAGAAATCCATTCATGCTATCACAAGAAGAAGATGTTATACTAGCAACAATCTTTACCAATCAATATGGTTCTGAGGAATCATCTTGTGATGATCCAAATTGTTCCCTTTAAACAATACTGCCCAAGCAACCCACATCTCAGCTTCCTGTAGCACCTGATTATCTTCACACCTTGCTACCCCATGAGATAAAGTCTCCAACCATAGCAAAAATTTAGATGTTGGAAATAGTTAAGAGAGTTGAAATTGTCTCAGGAAAGGAGCTAAATGTTAATAAAAATCCCACTGAATCTCAGATGTCTAGTCTTCTCAAGCTTTTACAGGATAGTCAGCAAGCCTTTGCATGGGATTACACTAACATGAAAGGGGTGGATCCCAAACTCTGTACTCATAGAATATATATAAGACCAGAATACAAGCCAGTGAAGCAAGCTCAAAGAAGAATTAACCCTGCTCTAAGAGATATAGTTAAGACTAAGTTGGAGAAGCTTCTTAGTGTAGGTTTCATTTATCCTATTTTTGATAGTCAATGGGTTTCTCATCTTGTAATTGTTCCAAAGAAAGGAGGAAAGTGGAGAGTTTGTGTTGACTATAGAGAACTTAACAAAGCAACTAAGAAGGATCACTTTCCACTACCTTTCATTGACCAAATACTTGATAATCTTGTGGGTAAAAAGTACTTTTCATTTCTAGATGGCTTTAGTGGGTATAATCAGATACAAATATCACTAGAAGACCAGGACAAGACAATGTTTACCTATCCTTGGGGAACCTTTTCTTATTCGGTCTTTCCATTTGGATTATGTAATGCCCCTTCTACTTTCTAGAGAGTAGTGCTAGGTATTTTCTCTAGCATAGCTATTGATTGTGTTGAAATCTATATGGACGACTTTACAACTCATGGCACCACATTTGAAGAAGCAAAAGAAAACTTGGAAAAGGTTCTTAAGAGATGTCAAGATTACAATCTCTCTCTTAACAGTGAGAAGTGCTACATGATGAGGGAGGAAGGAGTAGTCCTAGGGCACTACCTTTCATCTTTTGGAGCTATCAAGTACTTAATGAATAAACCTCCCATTAGTGGTAGACTAGCACGCTAGTTACTCCTCATGTAGGAATTTGATGTAAAGATTATAGAAAAACCAATAAAGGCTAATGTAGTGGCTAATTTCTTATCATGACTGCAAGTGCCAGATGATCCTATAGCAATTGATGATAGTTTCCCTAATGAGCACTTGTTTTCTATTGATTCTTTTAATCCATGATATGAAGACTTAGCCAACTACCTTGCTACAGGGAGAATACCACCTCACTTTTCTCCTAAACAATGTCGTCTGTTAGTTGAAAAGAGCTTTAACTTCTCTTGGATTTTAGGCTTCATGTTTTATATAGGACCAGACCAGGTCACAAGGAAATGCATTCGAGAGGATGAAACTTATGACATCCTTTGGGCATGCCATGATGAGCCATGTAGAGGACACTTTTCCACAAAGAGGACAACCTACAAGATCTTGACAACTGGGTATTATTGGTCTACATTGCATAAGGATGCAACAAAACATACTCGGCACTGTGATAGGTGCCAACATATGGGATGACCTACAAAGACTGATGAAATGCCCCTACAGCCATAGGTAGTTGTCACACCCTTTGACAAGTGGGGTATTGACTTTGTTGGACCTATTGAGCGCTCTTCTCATGGGAAGTCTTACATCTTAGTATGTACTGATTATGCAACAAAATGGGTTGAAGCCAAAGCTATGAGACATGCCAGAGATCACAAATTTTTTGAGTTTCTTTATGAATGCATATTCACTAGATTTGGAGTACCAAGGGAAATTGTCACAGATCAAGGGGCACAATTCACCTCTAACCTTATCACAGAGTTGATGTAGGAGTACATGGTGCGTCATGGAAAATCTTCACCCTACCATCCTAAGGCCAATGGTCGGCTAGAAATCACAAACTAGGAGATCGAATCCATTCTCACAAAAATAGTAGTTGTGCATAAAAGGGATTGGGCTACCTACCTTCCTGAAGCCATATGGGCTTACCGCACTAGATGGAAAACCACCATAGGGTTTACTCCTTTTGAGTTGGTATATGGAAAATCTACCTCTATGCTGATTGAGTTTCAGCATAAAACACTTGGCACTGCTTTAGATCTGGATATAGATATCACCAAAGAAAAAAAAGATAGGTTATTGCAATTAAATAGATTGGATGAATATAGGAAGTATGCTCTCCACAATATAGAGTTGATATAATAGCAAAGGAAAAAATAGCATGATAAGTTCATTCGTCATAAGAAATTTTCTGTCAGAGATTGGGCATTGTTATATGATTCCAGATACCATCACACACCCAAGAAATTTCACACTAGATGGCTTGGGCCTTATGAGGTCATATCAGTATTTAATAATGGAGCAGTACAACTTTCAACCATTGATCCTGTTCAATTTAAATTACTTGTCAATGAGCATCATCTGAAACTTTACCACAAACCTATTAGCCATGATGAGTTCCTGAAGTAGTTCTAGAGCACAACTGAAGCAAGTGATCATGTAGCCAAAGAATCTGGGTCTTCCACCTAGGATTCTCCCGATTCTTGATTCCATTCAAGAACACCATAATAAATATTTCACATCTTGTGGAATAATTTCTCCATAATAAGTTTTCATCTCAGCTTCTCTCTTTTTCCACCCATTCACCCCATCCCATTACTTCATATGCAGGTGTAGTTTTTTTGAACTCTTCCTACAACGCTTCCAGGTTCGTGCCACATATACTCATACATATATTATTTTTATTCATTAATTTTTAGGATTTTGTGTCATTTTAATTTTTCACTCTTGCTTAACCTGGCCTGGTGGGACCCATGCCATTACTTAGTTGGGGGGGGGGAATTATTCTATTTTTGAAATTTCAAATTAGCATGTAAAATTAAAGATCGTGTCTTTGAATTATGTCTGCGACATGACTTGATGATCGGTCCTTTTGTGATTGCATCATCACATTTAAAGTGAATTAAAGATATTAAAAATTGATCTTGATTTCTAATGATATGCTACAACATGTTCAGGGTGGCAGCCTTGGCATGCGTGAGCTTTTATGAGATGTTATGTAAAACTCATATCATTAGATTTCGTGCAAAAAAATCTTTAATTTTATGAATCAAGTTGCAATTTGTACGCTGCCTTTTCTTCTGCAACATTTTGTTTTGTAATGCATTGAGGTCTGTGACTTGCCATGTTTTAACTCTATGAGATGTTGTGACAACAATTAATGCCTCTAGGCAAAGGTGGATAAGGATGTCACATGATCTAAAGAAAATGGAACCTCACTCACCATAGAATCTAACCCTCGCCACAAGAAGAGTTCCATGGTACATTATGTTGGGAAGTACACTTCTTAACCATTGGTTTCCATTAAGGTTTCAACCTCCACTTTTCCTCAAGTGATTATCGATAATGAATGACAGTGCAATAGATTATGACATGGCCTTTGAAGTCCAGCGTTGGGAAAAACTCAAAGAGACTCATGGATACTTTTATTATGTTCATGATGAGTCTAGATAGAGAATAGCTAGTGATTTGAGGGTCCATGCTAGGATTTAGAACTTCATGATTTCTGGGGACCAGCAATAGTTCAGTTGGGGGGAATGATGGGCTTCTAAAATAGCCATCTTTCTCACTTCTTTTTATCCTCTTTCTAGAACAAGTTGATTGCACATAGACATGAATTTATGGTTTTAACCATACAAACTTATGGTTTCTATGTATATGTTATATATGTGTGTGTGAACATAAGATGGAAATGTGGATACTTATAAAGACATAATATCTGCTTAAATTCATGGACAGGAATGGTGAATATAATAGTTATACATGTTAATTGATCTCTTCTCACCTAAGCTATGTTTTGGGTAGTTACCTCATGTAGCCATAGGATTTGCAAGAGTGAAAATTAAGACTTACACCTTTCCCTAATATTGATGATGTGGATATATATGTATATGGTTGGATATGTGTATTGATTATTTTGCAAGAGTTGACCATGGATATTCAAGGACCAACATACTGGTGTGGGAGTCATCAAAGTCAACCATAGATTATAGAATCCTTGCAAGCAACTCAATACTTTCTGTTGCATGCAACACATAGATTTAGTGTGCGCTATATTATCGGATTGTTTATGGTCAATAATGTTTCTGTTGTGAAAATTTATGAGTTGTAATTGATCTTCATTTATGAAGTGATCATAGATTTAGGAGATAGTTGTAGCTTCCTTTTAAATAATCAACTATTGTGACTCTTTTGGAGTTAGTCGTGTTGATACTGAAAATTTCTATGCCTAAAAAATCAAGACGACAGGGAAGTATACTATATATCTATCATACTTTATAAATTTCCTTTGATTAAAAATAAAATAAATGAAAATGCATCTTATGTTTGTCATTTATTAAGTTAATTAATGCATAGTCATTTGAAATAAATAATAGTTTATTTTTAAAAACAATGAATGAAAATAAAATAGGTAGAGCAAAAAGGCGGCGATTGGGAGTTGAACACTCAACCTCTCAAGCCGACCTTTTTTCCTACCTATCTACCCTCCTACCCCCTAACCAGTTAGTCTATTTGTTTTCTTTGAGAGGAATAGGAGGAGATATTTATTTATCTTTGTTTCTATGTGCAAGTGAAGAATTATAACAACCCTTACATAGGGAGTAATTTATCCTTTAATCATTCTTCCTTTTGTAATAATGTGAATTTTATTTATTTTTATATTATTTATTTTTAATGTTAAAAAGGAAAAAGAATGGGGAGAGGGAGTAGAACCCTTGACCTCTTGACCCATCCTTTATCCTACCTAAACTACCCGACCTACCCTAACCAATTGTCCTATGTTTTTACTTGAGAATATGGGTAGTAATTAAGGTATAAATTTTAGAGTTTTTTATTCCCTTTTAATAATTTGAGAATAAATTATTAGGATATTGAGTTTCTTGTGCATGATATTTTTAAAAGAATTTTATTTTTTACATGATTTGCTTTAGTTAAAATTTAGTTCCTAATTTACCTAAAGTGAAAAGTGTATTAAAATTAATTCATATTAAAAGGATTACTATGTTTTAGGCTTTGAAATATTATTAATTGATATTAATCTTTTGTTTTCAAATACCTAAATATGATCTTCAAATCTTACCATAATTTTATTTTTAATTTTAAAATTAAACTTGTATGGTAAAATGAACTCAATTGATTACATGTTACCGTATATAATCTTTTTGTAATCTTTTCAATTTAGGGAATAATAACTAATTGATTTGAAGTGTATTCTTGATTTTATTTTTTACCTTCATTTCAATTTATGTATTAGGGTTTGTATTTGAAATGCAAAATTGTTTTATTACATAGACCCTAAAAGTGTTTTATAAAAGGATTGTAAGATTATTTTATACACTAGTAAATATTTATAAGATTTGGTTGTTATCTTTATGGGAATCTTTTTAGGAAATATTAGGGTAAATACTCTCCTATTTCAAAGGAGTTATGAAACCGTTTTACCCTAATATTTTGGAGCATTTCTATCATTTTTTTTACTTTATCATATATTTGAGAGGATATTTTTCAAAAGGTAAATGTATTATAGTAGAATTCTGAGATTAAAAATTATACTCCCATTTAATATTTTAGGTTATATAGTATTAATACAATGTTTATGTTTGATAACCAAAATACTCATGGTTAATTATTTAATTTTTATGAGTAATTTTATTATCCAAATATTTGTATAATTATATCATGAGTTTATGTTTATTTGATATATATTATTAATTAATTATTAAAATCATTTGTATCTAATTGATAGTTTAATATAATGATTTTAATTTTAAAAATTTTATTGACTAAATATTTAACTTTAAATATTTGTGTGCAGGAGTTGGATTTGCGGATCACTATGCGCATTACCTGAAGATGATAACAAATCTGATTATTTTTTTTAATTAAAAAAATGGGAAATATTTCCCAAATAACCATTATTATGGTTTATTTTATAATTTTTAGGGTTAGTTAGGGATTAGGTTTCTGTGAATGGACATGCCTTTTCACAGACAACCTTAGGAAAATATATTTATATGCAAATATTTGTAAACAAATGGCATCACAACAGAATTTACAATTACATTCTGAAATATTTGAGAACCTGGTTAATGCTCTTGCTCTGGAATTGGATGAAAATTATTGGATCAATTTGTACATCAAGTGGTTTTTGAAGTTTAATACCAAAGTTCACCGGTAACATCTGTTCCTTGTGTTATTTTTCGGTTTAATGCTTTGGACAAAGTATATTTTCTTTCTTAGAGACTATTATATTGCAATTGTAAATAGGAATTGTAGAGTTATGTCAGATTAGTTTTCATTGTGTATGGCTAAGCATGCCTTTTGAATAATTTAGAATTCAATTGGTCTGTCCTCTGGAAATTAAAGTTCTTCTGAATAGTTGTCTTCCTGTTCCTGTTGTTAATTGATCAATCTCAAGATATCATTTTGTCCTTAATAGATAAAACTAAATGAACTTTGACAGTAATCCTCAATTAAAGTAATCACACATATTTTTCATTTCTGGTCAGGAGTAGGCACTGGTCTTTATTTTAAGTATAGTTAATTTTATTTATCCTTTTATCATAGCATTTATCTAGATTATTCTATTTATTCATTTAGGAAAATTCATTAATTTTAGGTTTACCAGCCTTGGTTCGATTGAACCAAAATTACAGAGGCACCTATTGTTGTGCCTGTCAGTTGGCCTCAAAATGACCAGCGTTTTTGAGCCCCAACAAATTGGCGACTCTACTGGGGAAAGATTCAATTACAGAATCTCTGGTTAAGTTGTAAAGACTCTACTAGGAGAAAGATCCAGAATAGTTATTGATTCCTTACAGAAGGTGAGGTGGCGACTCTAAATTTCAGTTTCAGGAGAAATTTATGTTAGGGAGAAGATCCTTGAAAAACAATTTAGTTTCTGAATTGAAACTGAAGAAAAGGAATAAGAAACCAAAGAAGAAGATGCATATATCACCTGAAAGGGGGCCTGACGGGGATGATCAGGAGCTTGCTTTTGATGCAGGAGCATCCTGGGTGTAAGAGCAATCTTGCATCACCCAAAAATATTTCTGTTTTTATATTCAATAAGGCCTATTTTGTGCAGAGCTGCTATTTATGGAAAGTTACTATTTTTGGTAATTTTTGTATGTGCTCAGAATGATCTAATTTCTTTCTTGGAGGTTCATTTTGGTCATATAAGTCTGCCAGTAAAGTTTCATTTCCAGATCAAGTGTATGTTGGAAGATATTGAAGATTTTCGGTATTGGCAGCAGGGTACAGAAACTTTGGACTCAGTTTTGAAGGCTTTAGAGGCCCCGGATGAGGTCAAAAATTTGGGTGACGGGCGCTTGCGCGGGTCAAGCCTATAGAGCGCTTTGTGGCATTTTCAAAATGGGGTTATAATAGCCGAGCGGGTCAACGGGTGATGACTTATGGTCTTCGGAAGTTGGGCCACCTGAAATGGCGAAAAATAATTTTTTTCAAAATTTATGTTCGGGTTTCAAAGGTTATCTTGAGCCGACTATGATGTAATAAAATGTAAAATAAAATAATTCTAAGTTTGGTCGGCCTTATTGGCTAAAAAAATTCTGGAACCTTCCCAGGCGGTGGAAAATTGCCTATATAAGGAAGGCTGTATTATTGTCTTAGGCAGTTCAGAATAGTTCTGGGTAGTAGACCTGGGTATTGATTCGAGGCTTTGTCCTAAAGAATATTGTAAGGGAATGCCCATGTGGCTTTGCATATTGTAATTCTAAAAGTTTGTAATTCCACATTTGTGGAGATAATAAGAAGCCAATTTTCTGTTCTTGCATATTGTTGTGGTTTCTCCGTTTCTGTTATGTGTTTGTGGTATTAAGGGGAGCACCCTTCATCAAGTGGTATCAGAGCAGGAGTTCTTGAGTGTGTAAATAGATCGCCGACTGTGAGGTAGTTTACACCAGGACCGTGGCTAGGGTTTCAGTGCACATCGCGAAAATGCCTCCACGACGAGAACGTGGCGGAAGAGTTGGTGCTGTGACACCTAAGGTTAGAGAGCTGCAGAGACAAGTGCGAGCATTGCAAGAAGAGATTCGCAGAGGAATGAATTTCAATGTCAGAGACGAAAGCGAGGATGAAGCCGAAGAAGAATATCAAGAAGGAGAAGCCGAAATTGTGAACCAGGAGGAAGAAAGACTTTTTCGGGCCATTTCCAAGATTGGGAAAAGACCTAAGATTGAGGTTCCTACATTTTCTGGAAATCTTAACCCAGAGGAATTGATTGACTGGATCAATGAATGCGAGGAATATTTTGAGTACGAAGATGTTGACGATCCTGATAGGGTCAAATTTGCGAAGGCCAGATTGAAAGGTCATGCAAAGATCTGGTGGCAAGAAATTCAGTTGGAACGAAATAGAAGAGGGAAAGATAAAATCACAAAATGGGATCGGATGGTAGATAAATTGAAGCGACAGTTCATTCCTGTTGATTATGAGCTTGACCTACTGAAGAAAATGCAGAGTTTGAAGCAAGCAGGAAGATCTGTTAAGGAGTATACAGATGAGTTCTATCGACTTCTCATCAGAACAGGCCATGCAGAAGCTGATAAGGAGAAAGTTGCCCGATACCTTAATGGGTTAAGGCCAAGCATTCAGGAGGAGCTGAATCTGGTTCGAATGAACAGTATTGAAGAGGCATACCAGTTTGCCCTAAAAGTAGAGGAAAAGCTGAACAAGAAGTTTGAGAGCAGACAAAACGGAAGAGGTCGCGGTGGACGATCTGGTGGACGGTCATATGGTGGCCGAAATGAAGATCCAAAAAAGAAGGATGAGGCCAGTAGCAGTCAGAATCAGCGAGGAAATAATTCCAATCACTTCCAGGATCAGAATAATAGAGATCAGAGAGGAAGAGGAAGAGGACAAGGATCTGGAAGAGGTGGCTTCCGTGGAACATGTTTTCACTGTGGAGAAGAAGGTCATAGGGCATTTGAATGTCCTCAGCGCCAAGGAAGAACAGACAGGAGAAATGAAGGCCAGGCCAGAGTTGCACATGTAGATGAAGATGCCAGATCATCAAATTCTGAAGATGCTGAAAGAGGAGAAACGTTGATTAACAGAAGAGTCCTGTTGAGTGGTGAGAATGAACCTGAGCAAAGAAGGAGCCTGTTTCGCACCAGGTGCAAGTGTGAAGGTAAATGTTGTGATGTGATTATTGATAGTGGAAGCACTGACAATTTGGTGTCAGAAGAGATGGTGACAAAGTTGAAGCTCAAGAGACAGAAACACCCACATCCATATCGGATTGCCTGGGTACAGGATGACCACAAGGTCATGGTCAATGAACAATGCCTGGTGAAGTTCAAGATTGACCGATACCAAGATGAGGTATTGTGTGATATCATATCTATGGATGCATGTCATATGTTGTTGGGTAGACCATGGCAGTTTGACAGATGTGCTGTACATGATGGTCGTGCGAATACCTATTCCCTGACAAAGGATGGAGTGCGACATAAGCTAAAACCATTGAAGGAGACTAGAGAAAAGGTATGTGGTAATGCAAGGATAACTTTTGTTGATGGAAGAAATTTTCTAGATGGTATGAGGCATGAGCATGTATGTTTTGCTTTAATTCCAAAAGCTGGTAAAGAGGAAGTAGAAGATGTTCCTGTAGAAGTTGCAGATTTGTTGAACGAGTTTCAAGATATTGTATCCGATAACGTGCCTGATGGATTACCACCAGTCAGGAAGATCAGTCATCAGATGGACTTGATCCCAGGAGCGAGTTTGCTGAATAAGGCAGCACACAGAATGACACCTGCAGAAAGTGAGGAGTTGAACAGACAAGTACATGAACTGTTATAGAAAGGATTGATCCGTGAGAGTCTGAGTCCCTGTGCTGTACCAGCAGTATTAGCACCAAAGAAGAATGGAGAATGGAGGATGTGTACAGATTCTAGGGCAATAAACAAGATCACAATCAAGTACAGGTTTCCATTGCCACGAATGGATGATATTATGGACTGTTTGAGTGGAGCTGTGTATTTCTCAAAGATAGATCTGAAAAGTGGATATCATCAGATTCGAATCAGAGAAGGAGATGAATGGAAGACTGCCTTCAAGACAAAGGAAGGACTATATGAGTGGTTAGTCATGCCTTTTGGGCTAACCAATGCACCGAGCACTTTCATGCGGCTCATGAACGAGGTTCTGAAAGAATTTCTGGGTAAGTTTGTCATTGTTTACCTAGATGATATTTTGATCTTTAGTAAGATATTGGATGAGCATATGATGCATATTCGTATGGTGTTTGAGAAGTTGAGAGATGAGAAATTGTTGATTAATTTGAAGAAGTGCAATTTTGTGAAGAAAGAGTTAGTGTATTTGGGATTTATAGTTTCAGCAGAAGGTCTAAAAATGGACCCAGAGAAGGTACAGGCTATCCTTGAATGGCCTACTCCAAGGAGTGCTACTGAGGTAAGATCTTTTCATGGTTTGGCTAGCTTTTACAGAAAGTTTATCAGAAATTTTAGCAGTATTTGTGGACCCTTGACTGAAACAATGAGAGGGGATAGAAAAGAGTTTAAGTGGACTAATGGGGCAGAAAAGAGTTTTCAATTATTGAAACAAAAAGTTACAGAACAACCTATTTTAGCACTTCCAGATTTCAATAAGGTGTTTCAAGTAGATTGTGATGCTAGTGGTACTACAATAGGAGCTGTTATGAGCCAAGAAGGTAAACCTGTTGCTTATTTCAGTGAGAAATTAAATGATGCCAAGAGAAAATATTCTGTTTATGATCAAGAATTTTATGCTATAGTTCAGGCATTGAAAAAGTGGAGGCACTATCTGCTTCCTAAGGAGTTTGTTTTGTATACTGATCATCAAGCTTTGCAATATTTGAATAGTCAAGGAAAATTGAATCAAAGGCATTTGAAATGGGTTGAGTTTTTGCAAAGTTATACATTTGTTTTGAAACACAGAAGTGGAAAGTCTAATAGGGTTGCAGATGCTCTTAGCAGAAGGAAACTATTGCTGACAGAGATGCAGATTGAGGTGGTTGGGTTCAAGGAACTCAAGAATTTGTATCCAGAGGATCCTGATTTTGGTGAAGCTTGGAAGGCTTGTACAAAACCTGTTACTCTAGACAGGACGAAATGGCTGGATTTTATCATCCACGATGATATGCTATTCAGAGGGAGTCAATTGTGCATTCGCCATCTGACATACTCTGCAACTCTGTACAAACTTCTTCACATCTTGCTGCAATTGTGGCCAATAATAATTCTCACCAACCAAAGCAAGGGTTTTATCACGACCAAAATGTCCAGCCAACCCTCCACTATGCTTCTCCTTGATGAGATTCTCCCTCATAGAACTTCGTGGAATGCACAACTGACTCCCTCTGAATAGCATATCATCTTGGATGATAAAATCCAGCCATTTCATCCTGTCTAGAGTAACAGGTTCTGTACAAGCCTTCCAAGCTTCACCAAAATCAGGATCCTCTGGATACAAATTCTTGAGTTCCTTGAACCCAACCACCTCAATCTGCATCTCTGTCAGCAATAGTTGCCTTCTGCTAAGAGCATCTGCAACCCTATTAGACTTTCCACTTTTGTGTTTCAAAACAAATGTATAACTTTGCAAAAACTCAACCCATTTCAAATGCCTTTGATTCAATTTTCCTTGACTATTCAAATATTGCAAAGCTTGATGATCAGTATACAAAACAAACTCCTTAGGAAGCAAATAGTGCCTCCACTTTTTCAATGCCTGAACTATAGCATAAAATTCCTGATCATAAACAGAATATTTTCTCTTGGCATCATTTAATTTCTCACTGAAATAAGCAACAGGTTTACCTTCTTGGCTCATAACAGCTCCTATTGCAGTACCACTAGCATCACAATCTACTTGAAACACCTTATTGAAATCTAGAAGTGCTAAAACAGGTTGTTCTGTAACTTTTTGTTTCAATAATTGAAAACTCTTTTCTACCCCATTAGTCCACTTAAACTCTTTTCTATCCCCTCTCATTGTTTCAGTCAAGGGTCCACAAATACTGCTAAAATTTCTGATAAACTTTCTGTAAAAGCTAGCCAAACCATGAAAAGATCTTACCTCAGTAGCACTCCTTGGAGTAGGCCATTCAAGGATAGCCTGTACCTTCTCTGGGTCCATTTTTAGACCTTCTGCTGAAACTACAAATCCCAAATACACTAACTCTTTCTTCACAAAACTGCACTTCTTCAAATTAATCAACAATTTCTCATCTCTCAACTTCTCAAACACCATACGAATATGCATCATATGCTCATCCAATGTCTTACTAAAGATCAAAATATCATATAGGTAAACAATGACAAACTTACCCAGAAATTATTTCAGAACCTCGTTCATGAGCCGCATGAAAGTGCTCGGTGCATTGGTTAGCCCAAAAGGCATGACTAACCACTCATATAGTCCTTCCTTTGTCTTGAAGGCAGTCTTCCATTCATCTCCTTCTCTGATCCGAATCTGATGATATCCACTTTTCAGATCTATCTTTGAGAAATACATAGCTCAACTCAAACAGTCCATAATATCATCCATTCGTGGCAATGGAAACCTGTACTTGATTGTGATCTTGTTTATTGCCCTAGAATCTGTACACATCCTCCATTCTCCATTCTTCTTTAGTGCTAATACTACTGGTACAGCACAGGGACTCAGACTCTCACGGATCAATCCTTTCTGTAACAGTTCATGTACTTGTCTGTTCAACTCCTCACTTTCTGCAGGTGTCATTCTGTGTGCTGCCTTATTCGGAAAACTCGCTCTTGGGATCAAGTCCATCTGATGACTGATCTTCCTGACTGGTGGTAATCCATCAGGCACGTTATCGGATACAATATCCTGAAACTCGTTCAACAAATCTGCAACTTCTACAGGAACATCTTCTACTTTCTCTTTACCAGCTTTTGGAATTAAAGCAAAACATACATGCTCATGCCTCATACCATCTAGGAAATTTCTTCCATCAACAAAAGTTATCCTTGCATTACCACATACCTTTTCTTTAGTCTCCTTCAATGGTTTTAGCTTATGTCGCACTCCATCCTTTGTCAGGGAATAGGTATTCGCACGACCATCATGTACAGCACATCTGTCAAACTGCCATGGTCTACCCAACAACATATGACATGCATCCATAGATATGATATCACACAATACCTCATCTTGGTATCCGCCAATCTTGAACTTCACCAGGCATTGTTCATTGACCATGACCTTGTGGTCATCCTGTACCCATGCAATCCGATATGGATGTGGGTGTTTCTGTCTCTTGAGCTTCAACTTTGTCACCATCTCTTCTGACACCAAATTGTCAGTGCTTCCACTATCAATAATCACATCACAACATTTACCTTCACACTTGCACCTAGTGCGAAACAGGCTCCTTCTTTGCTCAGGTTCATTCTCACCACTCAACAGGACTCTTCTGTTAATCAACGTTTCTCCTCTTTCAGCATCTTCAAAATTTGATGATCTGGCATCTTCATCTACATGTGCAACTCTGGCCTGGCCTTCATTTCTCCTGTCTGTTCTTCCTTGGCGCTGAGGACATTCAAATGCCCTATGACCTTCTTCTCCACAGTGAAAACATGTTCCACGGAAGCCACCTCTTCCAGATCCTTGTCCTCTTCCTCTTCCTCTCTGATCTCTATTATTCTGATCCTGGAAGCGATTGGAATTATTTCCTCACTGATTCTGACTGCTACTGGCCTCATCCTTCCTTTTCGGATCTTCATTTCGGCCACCATATGACCGTCCACCAGATCGTCCACCGCGACCTCTTCCGTTTTGTCTGCTCTCAAACTTCTTGTTCAGCTTTTCCTCTACTTTTAGGGCAAACTGGTATGCCTCTTCAATACTGTTCATTCGAACCAGATTCAGCTCCTCCTGAATGCTTGGCCTTAACCCATTAAGGTATCGGGCAACTTTCTCCTTATCAGCTTCTGCATGGCCTGTTCTGATGAGAAGTCGATAGAACTCCTCTGTATACTCCTGAACAGATCTTCCTGCTTGCTTCAAACTCTGCATTTTCTTCAGTAGGTCAAGCTCATAATCAACAGGAATGAGCTGTCGCTTCAATTTATCCACCATCCGATCCCATCTTATGATTTTATCTTTCCCTCTTCTATTTCGCTCCAACTAAATTTCTTGCCACCAGATCTTTGCATGACCTTTCAATCTGGCCTTCGCAAATTTGAACCTATCAGGATCGTCAACATCTTCGTACTCAAAATATTCCTCGCATTCATTGATCTAGTCAATCAATTCCTCTGGGTTAAGATTTCTAAAAAATGTAGGAACCTCAATCGTAGGTCTTTTCCCAATCTTGGAAATAGCCCGAAAAAGTCTTTCTTCCTCCTGGTTCACAATTTCGGCTTCTCCTTCTTGATATTCTTCTTCGGCTTCATCCTCGCTTTCGTCTCTGACATTGAGATTCATTCCTCTGTGAATCTCTTCTTTCAATGCTCGCACTTGTCTCTGCAGCTCTCTAACCTCAGGTGTCACAGCACCAACTCTTCCGCCACGTTCTCGTCGTGGAGGCATTTTCGCGATGCGCGCTGAAACCCTAGCCACGGTCCTGGTGCAAACTGCCTCACAGTCGGCGATCTGTTTACACACTCAAGAACTCCTGCTCTGATACCACTTGATGAAGGGTGCTCCCCTTAATACCACAAACACATAACAGAAACGGAGAAACCACAACAATATGCAAGAACAGAAAATTGGCTTCTTATTATCTCCACAAATGTAGAATTACAAATTTTTAGAATTACAATATGCAAAGCCACATGGGCATTCCCTTACAATATTCTTTAGGACAAAGCCTCGAATCAATACCCAGGTCTACTACCCAGAACTATTCTGAACTGCCTAAGACAATAATACAGCCTTCCTTATATAGGCAATTTTCCACCGCCTGGGAAGGTTCCAGAATTTTTTAGCCAATAAGGCCGACCAAACTTAGAATTATTTTATTTTACATTTTATTACATCATAGTCGGCTCAAGATAACCTTTGAAACCCGAACATAAATTTTGAAGAAAATTATTTTTCGCCATTTCAGGTGGCCCAACTTCCGAAGACCATAAGTCATCACCCGTTGACCCGCTCGGCTATTATAACCCCATTTCGGAAATGCCACGAAGTGCTGTACAGGCTTGACCCGCGCAAGCGCCCGTCACCCAAATTTTCGACCTCATCCGAGGCCTCTAAAGCCTTCAAAACTGAGTCCAAAGTTTCTGTACCCTACTGCCAATACCGAAAATCTTCAATATCTTCCAACATACACTTGATCTGGAAATGAAACTTTACTGGCAGACTTATATGACCAAAATGAACCTCCAAGAAAGAAATTAGATCATTCTGAGCACATACAAAAATTACCAAGAATAGTAACTTTCCATAAATAGCAGCTCTGCACAAAATAGCCCTTATTGAATATAAAAACAGAAATATTTTTGGGTGATGCAAGATTGCTCTTACACCCAGGATGCTCCTGCATCAGAAGGGTGCTCCCCTTAATACCACAAACACATAACAGAAATGGAGAAACCACAACAATATGCAAGAACAGAAAATTGGCTTCTTATTATCTCCACAAATGTGGAATTACAAACTTTTAGAATTACAATATGCAAAGCCACATGGGCATTCCCTTACAATATTCTTTAGGACAAAGCCTCGAATCAATACCCAGGTCTACTACCCAGAACTATTCTGAACTGCCTTAGCCTTATACTGTGTGTTCATCTTGGTAATATGCTTCCTCACCTCCTCATGGATGTTCTTCAAGTGTTCTGCAAAATCCTCAGCTTCAGCACTACTTATTTCTCCTTTATCTATCTTTCTCAATTCAGATGCATTTCTTGGACTACTTCGATATACAATCTGGAATGGTGATTTACCAGTGCTCCTGTTGACAGAATTATTGTATGCAAATTCTGCCTGTGGTAAAATCAAATCCCATCCCGTTGGCTTATCTCCAACCAAACATCTCAGCAAATTTCCCAAACTCCTATTCACCACCTCTGTCTGTCCATCAGTCTGTGGATGATGTGATGAACTGAACTTCAAATCTGTCTTCAACTTCTTCCACAATGTACGCCAGAAATATCCAACAAACTTAGTGTCCCGATCTGAAACTATGGTCTTTGGCAAACCATGAAGTCTCACTACTTCTCTGAAAAACAATTCTGCTACATGAATAGCATCATTAGTCTTCTTGCAGGGAATGAAATGTGCCATCTTTGAAAATCTGTCAACTACTACAAAAATTGAATCATGTCCCCGCTGTGTCCTCGGTAAACCAAGAACAAAGTCCATGCTGATATCCTCCCAAGGCTTCTTTGGTACAGGTAATGGCTGATACAATCTTGTATTCTGCTTCACTCCTTTCGCCATCTGACATACTCTGCAACTCTGTACAAACTTCTTCACATCTTGCTGCAATTGTGGCCAATAATAATTCTCACCAACCAAAGCAAGGGTTTTATCACGACCAAAATGTCCAGCCAACCCTCCACTATGCTTCTCCTTGATGAGATTCTCCCTCATAGAACTTCGTGGAATGTACAACTGACTCCCTCTGAATAGCATATCATCTTGGATGATAAAATCTAGCTATTTCATCCTGTCTAGAGTAACAGGTTCTGTACAAGCCTTCCAAGCTTCACCAAAATCAGGATCCTCTAGATACAAATTCTTGAGTTCCTTGAACCCAACCACCTCAATTTGCATCTCTGTCAGCAATAGTTGCCTTCTGCTAAGAGCATCTGCAACCCTATTAGACTTTCCACTTCTGTGTTTCAAAACAAATGTATAACTTTGCAAAAACTCAACCCATTTCAAATGCCTTTGATTCAATTTTCCTTGACTATTCAAATATTGCAAAGCTTGATGATCAGTATACAAAACAAACTCCTTAGGAAGCAGATAGTGCCTCCACTTTTTCAATGCCTGAACTATAGCATAAAATTCCTGATCATAAACAGAATATTTTCTCTTGGCATCATTTAATTTCTCACTGAAATAAGCAACAGGTTTACCTTCTTGGCTCATAACAGCTCCTATTGCAGTACCACTAGCATCACAATCTACTTGAAACACCTTATTGAAATCTGGAAGTGCTAAAACAGGTTGTTCTGTAACTTTTTGTTTCAATAATTGAAAACTCTTTTCTGCCCCATTAGTCCACTTAAACTCTTTTCTATCCCCTCTCATTGTTTCAGTCAAGGGTCCACAAATACTGCTAAAATTTCTGATAAACTTTCTGTAAAAGCTAGCCAAACCATGAAAAGATCTTACCTCAGTAGCACTCCTTGGAGTAGGCCATTCAAGGATAGCCTGTACCTTCTCTGGGTCTATTTTTAAACCTTCTGCTGAAACTACAAATCCCAAATACACTAACTCTTTCTTCACAAAACTGCACTTCTTCAAATTAATCAATAATTACTCATCTCTCAACTTCTCAAACACCATACGAATATGCATCATATGCTCATCCAATGTCTTATAAAGATCAAAATATCATCTAGGTAAACAATGACAAACTTACCCAGAAATTCTTTCAGAACCTCGTTCACTCCTCAATACTGTTCATTCGAACCAGATTCAGCTCCTCCTGAACGCTTGGCCTTAACCCATTAAGGTATCGGGCAACTTTCTCCTTATCAGCTTCTGCATGGCCTGTTCTGATGAGAAGTCGATAGAACTCCTCTGTATACTCCTGAACAAATCTTCCTGCTTGCTTCAAACTCTGCATTTTCTTCAGTAGGTCAAGCTCATAATCAACAGGAATGAACTGTCGCTTCAATTTATCCACCATCCGATCCCATCTTGTGATTTTATCTTTCCCTCTTCTATTTCGCTCCAACTGAATTTCTTGCCACCAGATCTTTGCATGACCTTTCAATCTGGCCTTCACAAATTTGACCCTATCAGGATCGTCAACATCTTCATACTCAAAATATTCCTCGCATTCATTGATCCAGTCAATCAATTCCTCTGGGTTAAGATTTCCAGAAAATGTAGGAACCTCAATCTTAGGTCTTTTCCCAATCTTGGAAATGGCCCGAAAAAGTCTTTCTTCCTCCTGGTTCACAATTTCGGCTTCTCCTTCTTGATATTCTTCTTCGGCTTCATCCTCGCTTTCGTCTCTGACATTGAGATTCATTCCTCTGCGAATCTCTTCTTGCAATGCTTGCACTTGTCTCTGCAGCTCTCTAACCTCAGGTGTCACAGCACCAACTCTTCCGCCATGTTCTCGTCGTGGAGGCATTTTCACGATGCGCGCTGAAACCCTAGCCACGGTTCTTACTTGATGAAGGGTGCTCCCCTTAATACCACAAACACATAACAGATATGAGCCAATTAAACTCAAAAATGAATCTTGATCTGGAAATGAATCTTGGTATTAAGGATGCTCTGATGCAGGAGCATCCTGGGTGTAAGAGCAATCTTGCATCACCCAAAAATATTTCTATTTTTATATTCAATAAGGGCTATTTTGTGTAGAGCTGCTATTTATGGAAAGTTACTATTTTTGGTAATTTTCGTATGTGCTTAGAATGATCTAATTTCTTTCTTGGAGGTTCATTTTGGTCATATAAGTCTACCAGTAAAGTTTCATTTCCAGATCAAGTGTATGTTGGAAGATATTGAAGATTTTCGATATTGGCAGCAGGGTACAGAAACTTTGGACTCAGTTTTGAAGGCTTTAGAGGCCCCGGATGAGGTCAAAAATTTGGGTGACGGGCGCTTGCGCGGGTCAAGCCTGTAGAGTGCTTCGTGGCATTTCCGAAATGGGGTTATAATAGCCGAGCGGGTCAACGGGTGATGACTTATGGTCTTCGGAAGTTGGGCCACCTGAAATGGTGAAAAATAATTTTTTTCAAAATTTATGTTCGGGTTTCAAAGGTTATCTTGAGCCGACTATGATGTAATAAAATGTAAAATAAAATAATTCTAAGTTTGGTCGGCCTTATTGGCTAAAAAAATTCTGGAACCTTCCCAGGCGGTGGAAAATTGCCTATATAAGGAAGGCTGTATTATTGTCTTAGGCAGTTCAGAATAGTTCTGGGTAGTAGACCTGGGTATTGATTCGAGGCTTTGTCCTAAAGAATATTGTAAGGGAATGCCCATGTGGCTTTGCATATTGTAATTCTAAAAGTTTGTAATTCCACATTTGTGGAGATAATAAGAGGCCAATTTTCTGTTCTTGCATATTGTTGTGGTTTCTCCGTTTCTGTTATGTGTTTGTGGTATTAAGGGGAGCACCCTTCATCAGCTTTCGAATAGTTTCTAGGACCTCACCATCAGAATGATGAAGGAGGTGATGAAGGTTCTAATCCACTCTCTCAAAGCGATAACAAAATTCACATCTCTCAGAAAGATCAGAATCTAGAGTATAGTGAGAGTCAGATGGATGATATAGTTGAGGGGATGATTAGGTTGGAACATAAAGACAAAGGGATGCTAAGAGCCCTTAGGAGACGGTCAGATGAAACTCTTAGAAGAGTAGGAATAGAAAGGGAAAACCTTGTGTCATCTGATAGTAGTGAAGCTGAAAATGTGAAAGAAAATAAAAAGGAAGGTACAATAGAAGCATTCAGATGTCAATCTATACTCCTCCTCATAGAAAGAGTAGTGGTCATACTATCCAGGACAATGCCACTAAACCTGTGTGTAAAATAGATAAAGAAGGGGGAAGTACATAGGATGACAATGGATGGTTTAAGGTTTTTAATAATCCGATGTGTGATTTGAGAAATAGATCAAAAAATATTAATGATCCCTGTAGCAATCAGAAAAGTGGGGGAAGAAGAAATGACAGTGATCAAAAGTGTAATCAGAATAATGAACATGGATTGAACGATCTTCAGAGACAATCTGTGCACAATAGGAAAAGGTATAGTCTATTCGATAATGTTGATCATCCCCAATATGGTGAAGATTCGCAGTATTGGGAAAAGGATAATGACTATCTAGATCATAATGTTAATAATCTTAAGTATAATCATGATGAGAAACACCATGCAGATATGCAAGGAAATAAACAATATGTAAATTCAATGCATAAGAATAGCAATCACCAGGTGTGGTGTATGCAGCAGTATGAGGATTCGTATGAGTGTAATCATATTATTGGCAAAGATGATGGTGACGTACCTGCGCGGCATGAAGATCGTATGAAAATGAATGAACAATATGATAATGATTTTTATAAACAGTACGATAATGGTTATGACCATGTGTATAAAAGGACAAATACCCATAATCTGCATACAGATAATGGGGTACACTATCAACCCAATCACACTCGTGAATATCCTCATAAACCTAAGCAAGTGAGATATGAATATTACAATGAAGACACCCAAGACCATGTTGTAGATGATAGAAACTGTGGTGTGCAGTAATATAGTATAGCACATCATGATGTGCAACCCCCTCATCATGCCATACATTACCGACAGCCAGAGAATCCCGAATCTGCACAAGATATTCTTCCTCATATGTATTCATACGACAACAATAAGCAACACCACCTGCAAGATAAGCAAAATGAGCAGGAGGTCTATCAGCATAACCTAAATGATGCGTATCTTACGCACACACAGCATCAAGATAGGCATTATACATGTTTTGATAATGCATCAAATATATGTCAAGGACTAAAGAATAAGCACGCATTTGATTATGATACACATGGCATGCGTAATCACAAGCTTGTGCAGGATTTGACACATGAAGAGGGGAATATCGATAGCCTATGTAATCATAAAATGCAACATTATGAGCGTTCATGTGAGCAGCCAGATAATGGCCAGCTTGCACATGACCAGGAGTTACGGAAGCAAATGAAAAACCCTAAGTTTGTGCTGAGTGAAGAATATAATAATAGATATTATTCTCAGCCCTTGCACAAATTTGATCAAAACAATAATTTGCAGTGATGTCGTAATATGGAGGACGATGATGAGCACAAATATGATGCATATAGCAAATACAAGCAGCTTTGTGCTAGTATCCAGGAGGATGAAGACAATAAAAGTCCAGAATATCATGCACAGCAAATTAACCATATGCACTGCCAAAATTATGATGAAGTCACTTCTCATTTGTCATCGAGAGTTAATACACATGGCAGGTACGTTGAAGGAGTAGAAGGCTGGAAGTTTTTACAACGTGATATACAGCCTGGAGGCCTACGTATGTAGCCATATGGACATGGGAAAAGTCAAAATAATGTGAAAATTGCTCATGAAAAACAGCAAGTGAGTAATGTTGATTATCAAAATCAGATCCGACAATTTAGAAACCCATGTGAAAATCTAGAGCGTGAGCAGACACATGAGGAGAAAGGAGGTTATTCTAATGGTAAACGTTGTGCACAGTATAAGGTTAATAATGATTTTGCGTAGGCCCAACACAATAATATGCAATATAA
Source organism: Chamaecyparis obtusa (assembly GCA_027943335.1). Lineage (NCBI taxonomy): Eukaryota > Viridiplantae > Streptophyta > Pinopsida > Cupressales > Cupressaceae > Chamaecyparis > Chamaecyparis obtusa. Next base: position 47,107 of record BSBK01012444.1, on the reverse strand, counting down.
TAATTATATTAACCCATGTGAACAACCATGTAATATGCTGATACATCCGCAAGATGTTAAAAGTTGCAATGAGCAATATGGTTGGTATAAGGATGAATGGAAACCTTATAAACTTGCACAACCTACTAATACATATCAAAATATTTCTGATAAGTATCTTGCACAATCTAAAAGTGCAAGCATGCGGCTCCACAGAGATCAAAAGCTCGCGCAAAGGGAGCCCCATCCGCAGCAAGGTGACGCAGACCAGCTTGGTGGCCATCACAAGCATGGTACACATCAACATATGCGACCTTTGGATGGAAATTATATTGTGCAAGATGAAGGTTATCGTTCTGGGCAAAGAGAACAATGTAAAGATGAGCAACATGATAAACAATATAATAATAATTGTTATTTTAACCCTACGCAAGGTAGTGAAAAATGTCTATACAGCAAATTGAGGATCCTATGCAACATTTTATTAATGTTACCCAAGATGACGACAGAAAAGAATATGCTCAAGGTGGTGAAATGTTTAACACTTGCACACAATGTGATGAAAGAAATAAAAGTCATCCGCAAAAGAATATTAAACAAGACAGTAATTATATGGCGGAGGCAAATAATATGTATAAAGTTAAAAATAAAAATGATATTATACGCCAGCCAGCTCGTCATGAGGAGGGTAAACAATATGATGAGTATGCTCACGTTTTGAATAATCAACAAAAAGAGCAATGTGATAATATGTATCCGGATCATGTTTTCTACAGTAGCTTATATAATCAGCATATCAAAGATAATAATAAAGATATTAATTATGGTTTTGAAAATATGAACAATAATAATTATGAATATACAAAAAACCATGCACAGGACCAGGGAAATATATAGATCTTTAATACTTTTTCAGATAGTTTAAAAAATTTGCAGCCGAATAGAGGTAGAGAAGATTATTATCAGCCCGAAGGAGTTCACAATAATGATAATAATGAAACCCAGTGTGATTGGAGGAAAAATTGTGAACAAAAGGGTATTAACATTCATAACTCTCATAATCAGAAGATGTAAGTAGTATGCATGATTATAATCATAGAATACCAGAACATGTTCACCGAGATAATCAAAGCTTGGGTAAACATAAAAAGTGCGAACCAAATGGTATAAATTATAAAGTTACAGATAATATCCCTAATTATCACGATAGGAATTTTACAAAGCAAAATTGTGTGCAAAGTTATAACGGGGCACAAATTTTGAAAGCTCCTTTCGATAATAAAAGTAGAGTGTACACACAAGGATAGGGGCAAATCTATTATGGTAACCCTCAACTGGGAAGAGATCAGACATAGAAATATCAGACACAACAAGCACAGAACTCAATACGTTCGGAGGGCTATGGTGTGAGTGCAAATAGGCAACCTAAAAATTTTGCACAACAACAATATCAATGGTATCAAGGAAGGATACTGAATCAAAATCCTCACACTGGTCAAATGGAAAATCAATGGCAAAGAGGTAACTTTGATCCTCAAAATCAATGTTTTTAGAATAATGATAATAGGAATCCTTCGGATACCAGATTTCATGAAGTTAACGAAAGGTATAAACCATTAGACTTTTCAAATGTTATTTGTTATCCCGATCCAATCCCAAATAAGTTAAAAACTGCTATTCCTAAGTTTAATGGTGATGGGTCTCAATTAGTTGAATAGCATGTCATAAATGTAAAAAACATTGTTTATGAATACGACATTACTCATGAAGATGTGCGTATGAAGATGCTTGTTCTCTCACTCAAGGATGGAGCAGATGAGTGGTACAAAAACTTGCCGGATGGATCAATTACGAGTTGGCAGACATTTGTTTATCAATTTTTAGAGGAGTTCGGGGATTACAAGGACCCATCATTTGCAACTCATGAATTAATGACCATGAGGAAAAATGTCAATGAAATAGTTAGGGAATTTAACAAAAGATTTAACAGGGTGTTGAACAAGATTCCAAAAGACATTCGCCCTATGGACTCTTTTTTTATTACCTTTTACTTGAAAGCATTTGATGTGAAGATGAATTATGAGATAAGATCTCATAACCCAACAACCTTGCAACAAGCTTTCAAAACTACTCTTAATATTGAAAACAATAAAATAGCTGCCGGAAGGATTGATAAGAGAAGTGATCCTAAGATTTTTGACCCCACTGCCCCGAAGAAGAATAACGATAATGATAAAATGGATGAATTAGTGAGTTTGATGAAGAATTTGCAACCAAATAAAGGTAATTTTCAAGTGGGAAGACAGGACAGAAATTTCAACAGAAATGATAAGTATAGGTTACATGATATGCCTTACCATACTGAGTGGAAAGACGGAAGGCTAGTAAAGAAGCAGATGGATACTCCAGATCCTCTCAAGAAGAATAATCATTTCATAGGGGATGAGATGTGGTGTGAAATATGTAAAATGCCTCACCCTCAGGATCAATGTCTTATAGCACAAAAGATCTTAGAAGAGGAAAGTCAGGAGTATGCGGAAAGGCCAGTTATTAATGCCCTTTCATCAGCACCCTTTTGGTCAAGAGACAGTGATGATTCAGATGGGGAGTATGTGCTAGATGAAAGCTACAGGAGGTTGGGATACCAACAAGAGCAGCAAGTCTTCTCAGTTGATGATAGGGGTCCGGTTATTAGAAGGACAACAAAAGAAGAAAGAGAAGCTTACACTGTAGCAGCGATGGAACAAGTGCTTAGCAAATATCAGTTAAGGAATAGGAATGTGAACTCGGGAAATGAACAAGCAGCAGGGATGTACAAGATTTCAAAAAAGAACACCGAGATAAAGAGGTCAAAGGTAGATGTCCCTAGAAAGCAAATTGATCAAACATCGAAGATAAGCAAACCTATGGATAGACAGAGCAATGGTAAGGAAATTTCAAACTGTACTTCATTTATGTCTCAAGCATTATCTCAGGTGAAACTTTCTATCCCTCTAATGGAAATAGTTAAATTAACTGATTGCAGGAATTAAAGAATCAAGTTAATAAATGATGTTGTTTAAAAAGATGCAAAGGAACAAAAAGATAATGAAGAATTACCAGTTGTTTACCTAGGAACTTCTGTTAGTGAAGATGCTACTAAATTAGATCCTTTTTTTCTAACTTTATTGATAAACAATAAATTGGTTAAAAATTGTATGTTAGACTCTGGGGCAGCAGTTAATATTATGCCTCATGGGGTAATGAAATAGTTAGGGATGAATGTGGATACTACTTATGGAAAATATTATGCTATGGACAATAGGCCAGTTCTAGTTATTGGAATAATGAAAAATGTTGAGTTTAAGTTCCCTTCATGTCCTGAAAAATCTTATAAAATAGACATTACTGTTGTAGAAGTACCACCTAGTTATGGAAGGTTACTATCTAGACAGTGGTCTAGCTTGGTAGGTGGGAATATTCAATTAGATCTATCTTATGCTTCTATCCCGGTGAATGACAGGGTTGTAAGGATTGATAGAGAACAAAGATCTACTTACATCATCGAAGATGTTGATCCAAGCCAGATTACACATTTTTGCTATACTAACATGGAGAATTTTCAGGTAAGAATTCATAAGAACTTTATTAAAAATACTAGTCCTATCGAAATATGTGCCAAGGAAAACAATGATCTCATGTGGAAAATGTTTTTTGATGGATCATGTAGTAAAAATGGTAATGGAGCCGGTGTAGTATTTGTGTCCCCAAATGGAAAATCTTTTAAATATTCCTTTTTGTTAGAATTTGTATGTACTAACAACACCGTAGAATACAAAGCACTCTTACTAGGTCTCAAAATAGCAGGTAAGCATGGTATCAAAATTCTTTCTGTTTATGGTGATTCTGAATTAATTGTATCTCAGATTCGGGATAAGTTTATTACTAAGAATCACATCTTAAAAAGGTACAAAAATGAAGTGTAGGATTCTATAGAAGTTTTTGATGCTTTTTCGATAACATGGATAGATAGATCTGAGAATATTCTTGTTGATTTCATGGCTAACCTAGCAGTTAAGCATAATGATATCCCATGTGAAGATATTGTGCAGATAGAGATCAAACCAAGGCCATCAATACCTGATAACGTTCATAATTGGCAAGTCTTTGATAGCGATAGAGACATTGTAAAATTTCTTGCATGTGAGGAAAGGTATGAAGATGAATTCATTGATTTAAATGCTTATGTTGAAACAATAGATGAAAATGATACTTTATTTGGAAAAGATGTAATTCAGCTTAAAACTAATAAAATTCCTAAGGGACTTGTTACACTAGAGAAAATGTTTGATAGTAAAGACTCTAATGGTAATGACAAATTGGAAAACACTAATATAGAGGAAGTGGAAAAGATAAATCTAGGAAATGAACATGCTCCTAAAAAAAATTTCATTGGTAAAAAGTTAACTCCTAAAATTAGATCTGATATTGTTAATCTTCTTAGAAAGTATAGACATGTGTTTGCCTGGTCCTATGACGATCTTAAGGCCTATAGAGAGGACTTATTTCAACATGAAATACCTTTAAGATCTGATGCAAAACCTTTTAGACAAAGGCAGAGACCGATAAATCCAACCTTGGCTCCCAAAATGAAAGAGGAACTCATTAAGATGAGGGATGCTGGTATCATAAAGCCAATTAGGCACTCCACTTGGGTTTCAAACTTGGTCCCTGTTAGGAAAAAGAATGGAGTTATTAGGCTTTGTGTGGATTTCATAAATTTAAATATATCTTCATTAAAAGATAATTATGCACTACCAAACATGGAAGCATTATTGCAGAAGGTTATAGGAAATGAATTGTTATCCATGATGGACAGGTTCTCTAGGTATAACTAGGTTAAAGTGAAAGAGGAAGAATAATACAAAACAACATTCACCACACCATGGGGTACATGTGTTTATGCAAGAATTCCATTTGGGCTTACAAATATAGGAGCTACTTTTCAGAGGGCCATGGACATTGCCTTTGAGGAATTCATTGATATTATCATGGTAGTATATCAGGATGACATCACAGCTTATTCCAAGAAAGCAAAAGATCATTGCAGACATCTAGAGAAAATCTTCAAAAGAGCTCTCGAATATGGAATATCTTTAAACCCAAAGAAATGTCATTTTGGGGTAACTGAGGGTAAACTCCTTGGTCATATAGTTTCCAAGGAAGGAGTCAGAATAGATCCTGAAAGAATCAAAGCAATTGATAAAGTTCCAATCCCTAAAAATGTTAAAGGAATTCAATCTTTCCTTGGACAAATCAACTTTGTGAGACGGTTTGTCCCAAACTTTTCAAAAATCATAAAACCTATTGCAAAGATGTTAAACAAGGGTGCAATGATAAAGTGGACATATGAAGCTTTAGAAGCATTTGCTAGTATCAAGAAAGCAATCAAGGAAGCACCAGTTTTGAAGTCATCTGATTTTTCAAAACCATTTCAATTGTTCTCATTTGCTTCTTTCCACACCATAGGAGCAGTCCTGTTACAGAAAAATGATGAAGGATATGAGCAACCTATAGCTTTCTTTAGTAAAACTCTCCAACCTTTTGAGCTGAGTTATGACATACATGAAAAACAAGCTTATGCATTGGTTAAGTCGGTAAAATCATTTAGACCCTATCTAGTTGGGGCCAAAATTGTGGCTTATGTTCTGAATGCAGCAACTAAGGACATTTTAAGGCAATCAAAGGTTATAGGAAGAAGATGTCGATGGATAAATCAGATTCAAGAGTTTGACATTGAGATTCAAATCACCAAGTTAATTAGCGGACAAGGGTTGGCTAAGCTTATGGAAGAAACAAATTTAGATGCAATACAGGTCAACCAAGTAGATTTAGAAGAAGCTGAGATGAGTATTGAGCATTGTCCATGGTATACAGACATAGTATATTTTCTGAAACACATGAAATGTCGAGAAGGTCTGAATGATAACCAAAAAAGAACTATAAAGTTACAAGCATCAAGATATGTGCTGATTCAAGGAGATCTATATTGGAAAAATAATGGCGTATTCTCCTATTTTGTCTAGACACTTATCAAGCCGAGTCGGTGATTAAAGATTTACATGATGGGGTGTGCGGTGGCCATTTTTCAACTAAGACAATAGCTCACAAGATATTGAAAGCTGGGTATTACTGGCCTCATGTGTTCAAGGATTGCCATGATTATGTTAGAAAGTGTGAATCCTGTCAGAAATTTTCTAGAAAATTGAAATACAACGGTGCTTTACCCCTTATTCCGTTATAGACTGAGGAACCTTTCAAAATATGGGGAATAGATTTTATCAAAGAAATTGCAGATGCTTCGAGTGGGGGTCATAAATGGATATTGGTTACAACCGATTATTTTACAAAATGGGTTGAAGCTATACCTACAAGACAAGCAACAAGCAAGGTGGTTATTAAGTTTTTGATAGATAATATACTTACCAGATTTGGGGTACTGTGTAAAATTATTTGTGACAATGGTATGTGCTTTAGATCTAAAGAATTCATAGAATTTTGTGAGAAATATGGCATAAATCTATCTTATTCATCTCTGTATCATCCACAAGGGAATGGTCAGGAAGAATCGAGCAATAAGAATATATTGAAGATTATTAGAAGAATGTTGAATAACAATAAAAAAGCTTGGGATTCTAAACTAAATCTAGCTATATGGGTAGACAGAGTTACAGTGAAGAGATTGACAGGTTTTGCTCCTTATGAGTTAATTTATGGAAAACAAGCAAGATTACCATTGAACAACCTCTTACCAGTATACAAATTTATTCAAGAAGAAGAGCTTGAGGATGTAAAATTTATGGAAGACTGACTAAGCCAGTTATCAGAGTTAGACAAGATGAGAAGAATAGCGTAAGAAAAGAATATTTATCAACAAAAGCAGATTAAGACCTTGCATGATAAAAGAGCATCCGATAGGTTTTTCAAAAAGGGTGATTGGGTTTTGAAGTGGAATGCAAAAGATCAAGACAAAGGAAAACATGGTAAGTTCGAGGCATTGTGGTTAGGACCTTACATGGTGGTCTCAAAAGCAGGTGAAAATTCTTATTTTTTACAGGGCACTGATGGAGTCCTTCAAGAGTTCCCCACCCATGGTCAATATTTGAAACCATTTTTCTTTTAAAACAGGAAGTATTCCCTAACTTGTATATAATTTTTATTTATTTTCTTTAAAAGTATCATGTTTCTTTTCTTACTATGGTTTTCTTTTCCAGAGACAGCTGGGATCTCACTGCATCCAGATATGAATGCACGTCCCCAATAAGAGCCACTGTTGATACCAAAAATTTCTATGCCTAAAAAATCAAGATGACAGGGAAGTATACTATATATCTATCATACTTTATAAATTTCCTTTGATTAAAAATAAAATAAATGAAAATGCATCTTATGTTTTTCATTTATTAAGTTAATTAATGCATAGTCATTTGAAATAAATAATAGTTTATTTTTAAAAACAATGAATGAAAATAAAATAGGTAGAGCAAAAAGGCGGTGATTGGGAGTTGAACACTCAACCTCTCAAGCCGACCTTTTTTCCTACCTATCTACCCTCCTACCCCCTAACCAGTTAGTGTATTTGTTTTCTTCGAGAGGAATAGGAGGAGATATTTATTTATCTTTGTTTCTATGTGCAAGTGAAGAATTATTACAACCCTTACACAGGGAGTAATTTATCCTTTAATCATTCTTCCTTTTGTAATAATGTGAATTTTATTTATTTTTATATTATTTATTTTTAATGTTAAAAAGGAAAAAGAATGGGGAGAGGGAGTAGAACCCTCGACCCATCCTTTATCCTACCTAAACTACCCAACCTACCCTAACCAATTGTCCTATGTTTTTCCTTGAGAATATTGGTAGTAATTAAGGTATAAATTTTAGAGTTTTTTATTCCCTTTTAATAATTTGAGAATAAATTATTAGGATATTGAGTTTCTTGTGCATGATATTTTTAAAAGAATTTTATTTTTTATGTGATTTGCTTTAGTTAAAATTTAGTTCCTAATTTACCTAAAGTGAAAAGTGTATTAAAATTAATTCATATTAAAAGGATTACTATGTTTTAGGCTTTGAAATATTATTAATTGATATTAATATTTAGTTTTCAAATACCTAAATATGATCTTGAAATCTTACCATAATTTTATTTTTAATTTTAAAATTAAACTTGTATGGTAAAATGAACTCAATTGATTACATGTTACCATATATAATCTTTTTGTAATCTTTTCAATTTAGGGAATAATAACTAATTGATTTGAAGTGTATTCTTGATTTTATTTTTTACCTTCATTTCAATTTATGTATTAGGGTTTGTATTTGAAATGCAAAATTATTTTATTACATAGACCCTAAAAGTGTTTTATAAAAGGATTGTAAGATTATTTTATACACTAGTAAATATTTATAAGATTTGGTTGTTATCTTAATGGGAATCTTTTTTATAAATATTAGGGTAAATACTCTCCTATTTCAAAGGAGTTATGAAACCTTTTTACCCTAATATTTTGGAGCATTTCTATCATTTTGTTTACTTTATCATATATTTGAGAGGACATTTTTTAAAAGGTAAATGTATTATAGTAGAATTCCAAGATTAAAAGTTATATTCCCATTTAATATTTTAGGTTATATATTATTAATACAATGTTTATGTTTGATAACCAAAATACTCATGGTTAATTATTTAATTTTTATGAGTAATTTTATTATCCAAATATTTGTATAATTATATCATGAGTTTATGTTTATTTGATATATATTATTAATTAATAATTAAAATCATTGGTATCTAATTGATAGTTTAATATAATGATTTTAATTTTAAAAATTTTATTGACTAAATATTTAACTTTAAATATTTTTGTGCAGGAGTTGGATTTGCGGATCACTATGCCCATTATCTGAAGATGATAACAAATTAGATTATTATTTTTTATAAAAAAAATGGGAAATATTTCCCAAATAACCATTATTATGAACTCCTTGGAAAGCAAATACTGCCTCCATTTCCTTAAGGCTTGGACTAGTGCATACATCTCAAGGTCATAAGAAGAATAATTCTTCTTAGCTTCACTCAACTTCTCTGAATGAAAAGCCTCTGGTCTACCCTCTTGGCTTAAAAAAGCCCCAATAGCCACATTTCTTGCATCACACTCTATGATAAATAGCTTCTCAAAGATTGAGAAAACTAAGATAGGTTGAGTGGCAATCCTTTTCTTCAACAATGCAAAAGTATTGTTATCTTTTGCATTCCAAACAAACTTAGTCTTCATGCCTCCTTTAATGGTGTCCAACGTAGGAGCACAAATAGAACTGAATTGCTTAATAAACTTCCTATAGTATTGAGCAAGGCCATGAAAATTTCTTACCTCTGTTGATGTCCTTGGAGTGGGCCAATTGAGAATGGCTTCAAATTTTCTAGTGTACATTTTCATATTGCCATGGGATATTACAAAACCAATGTATACTAGCTCTATCTTGATGAACTCACACTTCTCTAAGTTGATCATCAACTTCTCATCATGAAGCCTCTTGATAAGAGTCTCTAGGTGTTGGAGATGCTCCTCTTTTGTCTTTCTATAAATTAGTATATCAACAAGATATACCAGTACATATTTTCCAATGTAGTCATTAATAACTTCATTCATGAGCATCATGAATGTGGACGAGGCATTAGATAGTCCAAATGGCATGACAAGACATTCATACAAACCTTCATTGGTTTTGAAGGTTGTTTTCGACTCATCTCCCTCATGTATTCTTATTTGGTGATAACCACTCTTTAAGTCTATCTTAGTAAAGTAATTGGCTTCCCCTAGACAATCCATTAGGTCTTCAATCCTAGGGATAGGGAACATATAACTAATGGTTATCCTATTTGTGGCTCTTGAATCAGTACAAAGACTCCAAGTTCGTCCTTTTTTAGGTGTTAGGACTTTGGGTACATCACATGGGCTGATGCTCTTTCTTATAAGACCTTGACTTAAAAGCTCTTGGATTTGTCTAGCAATTTCCTCATTTTATTGAGGGGTCATCTTGTAGGATACCTTATTGGGAAGGGTAGCTCTTGGTATGAAGTCTATCCTATGACTTATAGCTCTTTTAGGGGGTAATTTTGATGGTTTTCCATCACTTACTATGTCTTTATAAGTCTACATCATGCTTTGTATCTCCTTAGGTAGCTTTGGATTCTTGGTTACCTTATTATCATTCACATCTCTTGGCCTTAACACTAGTGAAAAGAATACTCCTTATCCTTGTTCCATGACTTCTAATAACTCTTTCTCACCAACCATGAGTACATTAGGACCTGTTGTCTTCATCTATGCATCCTCTAATAGTGACTGAATTTTAAATGTCACATTATCCTTCTTGAAAGTATATGAGTTCTTCCCTCCATCATGAACAGCTTGGTGGTAAAATTTCCATGGTCTACCTAGGAGAAAGTGACATGAATACATAGGAAACAAATCACATAGGACCTTGCCCTTATACCTTCCAACTAAGAACTCAACCCAAGCTTGCTCATTCACCAAGACATGTTATCCTTTATTCAACCATGTGACATTGTATGGACTAGTGTGCAGTATCCTTGTCATGTTTAACTTGCTAACTACTTTAACTACTTCCTCTAACACAATTTTGTTAGTAGAACCTGAGTCAATCAGGACTTTACATACTTTCCCCATCATCTTACATTTTATCCTAAACAGGGACCTTCTCTAGCTTGGCTCTTTTTTAATCGGCTCTTTGATCAATGTTCTCCTCATCATGAGGTTTGCACCTTCCCCTGATCTTAGTCGTAGCTTAGGGTTTTTCACTCCTTCATTTGTCTCCTCATGAACAATATTGACTCTCTTATCACCTCCTTGAGAAGTACTACCCTTCTTTGGACACTTATAAGAAGCGTGCCCCATTTAGTCACAATGGTAGCATTTCATCTTGGCAAAATAGTTGCCTCTTCCTTGTCCACCACTTCTTCCTCTAAAGTTATAGTTTCATCCTCTACTAGATATTCCCTCTTGTTGCTTACTGTATTTTATTTCTCCTTGATCCTTTGACTCTAAACTCCTTCCACCATATCCAATTATTTTCCCTCTATTATCTATTCCTCTACCTCTACCTCTTAAGGTAATAGAATATTGCTTCTTTCTCAACTTGTCCTCTACCTTGACAGCAAGCTGATGGAATTTTTGAATGGTTTCAGGAGTCATAAGACTCATCTCATCTTGGATATTCCATTTGGGCCCATTAAGGTATCTTTCCACCTTTACTTTCTCATCCTCTACAACTCTAGATCTCATGCAAAGCTTTGGAAATCCTCGGTATATGATTTTACATCCAAGTCTTTTTTCCTAAGACTTTGCCTCTTCTTATGGAGTTGGATATCATAGCCCTCTAGCACATATGCCTCTCTGATTTTAGCCACCATTTCCTTCCATGTAGAAATTGGATTCTTAACTTCTTTCTCCCTATCATCTTGTAGAAACTTCTACCAAGTGAGAGGAGGACCTCTTAATCTAGCTTTGGATACTTTAACCTTTTGAGCCTCTATGATTCCATCACACTCAAATTGGTTCTCTATTCCTTCTATCCAATCTAGGACTACCTCAGGTTCCATCTTCCCATTGAAGATAGTAATGCCTTCCAATGCTTTTCCACTCAGGGCTTTCAATGCCTTCAAGAATGGTTCTTCAGCTAGTATTGGGTCTGGTTTAGGGACTTCATCTTGCGAAAGGATCTCCTTTTGTTTTCCATCTATCTGATCATTTTCTTCTTTATCTTTTACATCTACATCATCCACCTTTAGCTCTAATTGAGCCAATCTTTCCCGGAGAAGTTTATTCTCCTCCTCTTGGTCTTCCACCTTCTTGGCTAACTCAGCATTAGTCACCATTTTACTATCTGATTCAAATGATGTATTATCTCCTACTAATTTAGTAGGTTGCAACATTAACCACAAGCCTAATCAAAATAGGCTCTGACACCAATATGGTGTATGTTCTTCTAGGTGTGCTCACACAAATGCTAAGAGGACCTTGATTGTCTCCTTCCAAGAATCCTACTCTCCTCTAGGATCTTAATAGGCTTAGATGATCAATATAAAACCTTTCCAAACTCTTCTCTAAGAGTCAATATCTTTATGTTTAACCTTGAAGAACATTCACCTTAAAGTTATGCTTCAATGCTTTCCTACACTTAGAAGACTCCAAGTGCCATCTTTACACAGACTATCAAATTGATTATAGGGGAGCCAAAAACATTGAAAAAATTCATTATATTCCCATTTGGATCCATCTTGATAGATCTCTAATCCCTTTCCTATTTTGTTCAAGAACTAGCCTTGAGGAGGCCTAATTAGGCCTAGTTCCTTGTAGCGTTGACATGGTCTTTTCTCAATTTCTTGCCAAATTTTCTCAAAAGACTTACAAAAAAAATTCCACATTTGAGTACCCTTTTTGAAATTATGGAAGATTCAGAAGGTTTTGGGTTCCTAGGGTATCTATCCATAGGCTTCCTACAATATAGGGCCAATAGGGCTAATAGGCCTAGTTTTTAGGACTTTGTTGATTACTTGTTTGAATCACAACCAAATCGATTGATAAATCCTCAATCCTTCTAACATGGCATGATATCTTCATATGACATCTGGAACTATGTTTTTTGTGTACTATACTTCATTCCCCTATATGCAGTCTTGAAATTCTTCACTATCACACCCCTAACTGGGAACACTAAGCTCTCCTAGGGCATCACTCTAAAAATAGAAGCTCGACTCTCCCAACCACTTACCTCTAGATTAATACTATAAATTTTCTCCCCTAAATAATTCATCCAACTTTAGGAAGTTCTCATGGTTATATTTTATGGGTCCAGCCATAAGAAAACAAACTGGTCTGGACTGGGCCAGGAAACCCTCTAAACTCTAATCAATTTATTCAAGACACTAAAATAACTCTAAACTAGCTGCAAAAAGAATGAAAAAGTCTTAAAACTATTCTAACAACACAAAATCAAAGTATTCAATCCATATGAGTGCACTGTCACACAAGAATGCTAAGGTATCACACAAAACCAATATTGCAGAGCTACTTCTCTATTCACAAACTGGCTTATAATGATCTCTATCTCAAAATATGAGCCATAAGGTATCCTAAGATAATTCTTCCACCTTTCTAGGCCATTTTAGTTCATTTCTCACTCCTATCTTTTTGGGAATCCAATGTTTCCAAGTTGCATGCAACATTTGCAATTTATTGCAAATGTTGTCATGACAACTTTTGGCATCTTTTACATTCATTAGGCCAGCTAGAATATAGGACCTCTATGCTATGTAGTTTGATGAACTAACACCATTAATGAACTTAAAGAACCTTCTTTACATCCCTCATTAGTTTAGGACACATTAATAACCCAAATCTCAACTTTAGACTTCTAAGCCTAAACTAACCAAAAAAACTAATAATGACTAATTGGGGACCTTATTTCTAACACTAACTCACCTAGGCACATGACCTACTAAGTACTTAAATAAAACTCACAACTCTGACTTGGCTAATGTCAGATACAAGAAAAAATGACATAGAACTAGGAGGCTAGCCTAGGTTCTCCTGCACCACTACAAGATCAATCTTTTGAAGTAATTTATAGTTTCTTGGCTTGTGTGTTTGGGTATGGGACTAGGTACCCTAATTTAGTGGCTCACCATAGGTTTTGGGACCGACAATGGTTTTGAGATGATCCTATGGGTGAGTTGGTTAAAAAGTCATAACTTAATAACAAACTTGGGAAAGGGGGGTTTCAAAAGATAATGAAACACACACACAAATTTTAATCCACATAGTCATGTTTGAGTACCAAGACCATAAGTACCTTCCAGCACGAATCCCTATTCATAAAGGGGGGATCGAGGTTGCATGGTTTTGAAGAAGGATCCCAATATGTAGGATATGTGATGAAACTCACCTACATGGTATGCTAGAAACCTACCCTATGTGATTAGTATGATGATATCTTGTTATGTTTTATCTTTTGGTTTTCAAGTGTTGGTTTTATAAGCCTTAGGTTTCTTCATTCCTTATGAGTATCTTGGTTTTGTCTCTTAGCACGGGGGGTGGAGCTTCATATTTTTACATGGTTGGGTGGCAAATATCTTTTGATGTACTGTTCATGGTTTGTGTCTTGGATGTGTTTTAGATTCTTTATAGTGACTAATATTTCCTATGTGCATAATGTATTACATAAAATAAAGATGTAAAGTAATCTTTATATTTCTTTGGGCCATTCATGTAATTATTATTTTAATTGTATTCATTATTTTGATTTGAAAGAATAAATCAATGTTATAAGGGAGGGATAGTTTAAGGGTTCAAAGTGTTGTAATTTAAAAAGAAATCATGTAGCTTTTTGTTTTCTCTCTAATGTTGAAATGAAAAGAAATGTTTCATATTTAAAGGCTTAAATGTAAATTAAAACTGAATTTATTCAATGTGTAAAAGGAATGAAAAGGAATTAGGAAGTAAAGGATAATGTTAGGAAAGAAATATTACTTTCTTATCTTTCTCTTATAATCTCAAATCCAAAGTAAACGAAAAGGAAATGGAATTCAATTTGATCTGTAATGAAATGAAATGCTTTTATATTGGTAAATGAAATAAATAAGGGAACCCTAAGGAATTTATTTGTGAATGTAATAATGAAATGTTTTAATGTTAGGAAAGAAAATTTAGTTGTAATTTTAGGACAATAGACTTAATTACTTATGGGTTCCTTGGCAGTGATATTACATTTGGTATCAGATGCCTAGATTCTACATTAGGATCTTAGGGTCTATTTACATTTAAAACTTAAAATCTTCAAAACATTTAATACTCATTTGAATCTAGATAGCCAAAAATTATGCTGCACCACTCTTTCAGGATGCCTCCCATCACCCACAAAAGAGATAAGGATAGAGTTCAGGAATCTTCCTTGAGATCTTGCCTAGAGAGTTCCCATGGGGAATATGAGGGAGAACTTAATAAAGATAACCATAGGGATATGAGCCCTAGGAGAAGGAAACCTATGTCAAAATCTAAGGATAGGGATACTTCTCACATGAGGGACTTACTAAAGGTCAAGGTACTCCTTTTCTATGGAAAAGAAGGGGGATCTATAGTGGAAACTTGCTAGTTTGACCTTGAGAGATGTTTTTCTATTCACCCCTTTAGCAATAATATTAAGGCTAGATGTATCATTATGAATCTGAAAAAATTGCATGTACCTGGTGATGCATGGAGGAAGATAATCTTCAAGTCACCATTAACATTGTTTCTTGGGAACTATTCCTAGAGAGATTTAAGGATCGATTCATGTCTAATCAGTGGAGATAGGGAAGGGAAAATAATTTCACCACCTAAAACAAGACAAGATGACGGTGGAAGAATACGAAAGGAAATTCTATGAGCTTAAGCCTTTCTTAGGCTATAATGATGATGGCCCCATTCGAGTACAATATTTCATTAGAGGTTTGACTGGTCATCTATTAGGAGATATGGCATTCCTAGAACCCAATAATCTTTTGGATGCTATCACTAAGGCATTCCTAGTTGAAAGAAAGGTTAAAATAAAAAGTAGCTATTCTAGTGGCCAAACATTCAATGTTGGGTTAGGTTCTAAAGGAAACATTGACCAAGGAAATTCTAATTCCAAGAACCAACATTCATATTTTAAAGAAATTCAAAGTTTCAACAACCCCTAAACCGTAACAATTATGAGGCTCAACAAAGATTTCCTCCTCCACCATCACAAAATTCTTAGAATGTCAATAAAAGAGGTTATCAACAATCCAGTGCAACACTTGCTAATAATTTTAGAAGGAATATGGGGTGTTATTCTTGTGCACAACAAGGAAACATTGTAGTTCATTTCCGTTAGCGCACTAATTTCACCAATCAGAATTATGAAGTTTCAAAACCAATTGTGGGAGATGTTGTCTGATCTCACAGGGTGTTTGCTATAGTTGAGCA
Source organism: Chamaecyparis obtusa (assembly GCA_027943335.1). Taxonomy (NCBI): domain Eukaryota; kingdom Viridiplantae; phylum Streptophyta; class Pinopsida; order Cupressales; family Cupressaceae; genus Chamaecyparis; species Chamaecyparis obtusa. The sequence goes on along the minus strand of BSBK01012444.1, from coordinate 31,076 downwards.
TAGACAAGTTGATCATCAAAAGAATGTCATAGAAACTTAAGACTCATTAAAGGGTAAATCTATTTATATTCTCTTTGACTCAAGAGAAACTCACTCCTTCATATCCCCTTCTTTGATAGAAAGGTGTAGGCTAGTGTCGTAGGGAAAGGAGTTAAGTGGTAGGTAGGGCTAGCTTTTGGGGCCAAAATGACCACAAATTTGTGTGTTCAAGATTGCAACTTTGGATTAGGACCTTTCTCTACCAATGTCAATCTTCGAGTAATTCCTCTTGGATCATATGAAGTCATCCTAGGAATGGACTAGTTAGCAGCTCATGAAGCTAGTATAGATTGAAAAAAGAAGCTCATTCATTGCTTGGATGATTTGGGAAAGAAAACCACTATTATGGAAATCCAATGACTTATATCACTTCAAATGATATCAGCATTGCAACTTAAGAAATGCATGAGAATGGGAAGTCAACTTCTTGTAGTTGCATTTAATGACTTAGCTAACAAGGGAGATAGAGAAATAACACTTGAACACCCTTTACTTCAATAATTTGTGAATGTCTATCTAGCTAAGATACCTGTAATTCCTCCCAAAAGAGACATTGATTTTCACAGACTTGGTACCAGGAGCAGTACCCATCTCCAAATCTCATTATCATATGACCACTCAAGATTTGAGTGACTTAAAAGTTCAATTAGAAGAACTCTTGGAAAAAAGGTTTCATCAGACCAAGTGTGTCACCTTGGGGAGTTCTGGTTATCATTGTTAAGAAGAAGGATGGCTCTGCTAGGTTATGCATTGACTATCATTAGCTCAACAAAGTAACAATTAAGAATTGAGATCATTTCTCAAGAATTGATGATCTATTTTATCAAATGAAAGGAGCCAAATTATTTTCCAAGATCGATCTAAAGTTGGGCTATCATTAGCTAAGAATTCACAAAGATGACATTCACCAAACAAATTTTTGTACTAGGTATGGATATTATGAATTTATTGTAGTACCTTTTTGTATCCCCAATGAACCATTAGTATTCATGAGTCTTATGAATGGGGTATTCAAGACCTTCTTTCATAAGTTTTTTATAATTTTTCTAGATTATGTTTTGGCGTACTCTAAATTAGTGGAAGAACATGAGAAACATCTTTGACAAGTGTTACAATGCCTTTGCAAGAATTAGTTGTTTAAAAATATTGAGAAGTGTCAATTCTTCCAAACATAAGTTAATTATCTTGGTCAAGTTATCTCAGGAGAACTTATAGCACTTGATCCCACAAAAATTAAAGCTATAGTAGAATGGCCAACACCCACCAACGTCTCATAGAATCATAGTTTCATGGGTTTAGTTGGATACTATAGATGCTTTCTCCAAGGATTCTCTAGAATAGCTCATCTTATTACTTCCTTGAAAAGGAAGACAAATAACTTCATTTGGACTGAGAAATGTTCAGAATCTTTTCAGATCCTTAAGGATAAACTGACTAGTGCCCCAATTTTGATGGTACATGAGCTTGCTAAAAAAATTTTGGTGTGCACTGATGCCTCCCTAGAAGGCAGAGGAGAAGTTTTTATTCATGAAGGAAGAGTTATTACTTATGAGCCTGGGAATATTAAGGACCATGAGCTTAACTATTCTATGCATGATTTGGAGTTAGAAGTGTTGGCAATTTGGCTGAGCTGAGTACATAGCTGTTTTCATTATGGAAACATATGATCCACATGAAGAGTGCAAATGTTAGAGAGCAAGTATATCAGAGCAAATTGCAAATTTGTCTAAGTGTGAGACAATATTTTCACCAATGTACCTGAGGATAGTTTTTGTTTGTGACATTAACTGGAGTAAGTTCAGTGCTTTCACACTTGAACATAGACTCTATGATGTCTAATGATGACCCATCTTAGAGAGTAAGTTAGTATGGCATGCACAGAATTAGTTATGACAGTTTTACCGAAGACAGTGTTAAGCCGACATGACAGTTTTGAAGATAGGATTGGTAAAGAGTTAAGGGATTATTTTGTTTATCAAAATAATGTCTTAATAATATAAAGGGATGACATCATAGATGGTAAACCTCAGATAAACATATATGGAAGCCAACCATGTAAAGTTATTATGCTTCATAACTTGTATATATGTAATTGTAATTGTAAGAAGAAGAGATATGTGGTAATATTGTAATGATATGATGTGAATGTAAGAGAAGCGAAAAGATATTGATGCAAGAAGCATAAGGTTATGTACCTTAATCCATTTTGTAATCAATATACATTACTTTTTTGGGCAGTGGGCTCATATGGTAATCATATTTTGTATTGACAACTCCTAACAGGGTTGAGGCTTCTAACAAGGCCTATAGTCCCTTAATCAGGACTGATACACTATATGCTTGTAATAGACTCCTAACAGGGTCAATATCCTTAACAGGATACTTTTGATTAGTGGATCATTGTGGGTACCATCCCCACTGAGGTTTTCCCTTGGCTAGGATTTCCTCGAGAACATATCATGTGTTATGAGCTCTTTAGTTTTATTGCTATGCATGTTGTTTAGCTTCTTATGTTATGCATGTGTAAAGATAATCTGTTATATCCATATTTGGGCAAAAGATAAAGTTTGTAGAATACTGATTCACCCCCCCTCTTAGTATTCCCTATTTCTAACAATTGGTATCAGAGCTTAGTTACTTGAAAAAAATCATTCAAGGAAAGCCTAGCAGCTTGAGTAATATCTCTATGGATATGGATCAACTACAAAAGAATCTTGAAGAAGCTCTTGAAAAGATTGATATGCTTACTGATGAAAGAGACACTCTGAAAGGGAAATATGATGATGCAAAGAACCTCATTGAGAAACTGAAAATGAAGTTGGAAGATCTGAAATCTGAAAAGGAATATGAAATTCTTATTGAAGATTGTGATGACAATTTAGAAAAAGAAAATGTGATCGTTAAGCATGAACTAAAGATAGCAAAATTGAAATTAAGTTTGAAAGATGGAAATAGAAAGAATGAAGAAAATCTAAGATCTGAGAATGAAAATTTGAAGATTGAAAATGAAGAATGAAAATCTAAACTTGAGAAAGTCAATTTGCAGTATGTTGAACTTGAGAAATACAACAAGATTGTGAAAGGTGAACTGACTCAATCCAAACAACAACTTGAAAGGCTATATTAAAATAGTGAGAAGATCGATGAACAAGTATCTTTTGGGAAACCATCCTATGATAAGACTGGACTTGGATTTAACATATTTAGAACAAATGTTGAGAACAAGGAACTAGATCTGAAAAGATCTGAAAGTCTAGATGAGAAGAAGTCTAATGAGATCAACAAATCAAAAGAATCACCTAACCAAGAAGAATCACCCAAAGGTATGCAAAGAGAATTTAAAGGTAGATGTTTTGGTTGTAATACTATTGGACATATGAAGAAAGATTGCACAAGTAAGAAATTTAAACCTCTTAATGGTTATTGTTATAATTGTCATGGTTTTGGACATAGAGCTATTGAATGTAAAAAACCTAAAGTTATTGAAAAAAATTATGGTAGTAGAATGTTTAGGAATACTAAAAATGTAGATAAGAGACCTATTGAAGATATGAATAGAAGAAATGGAGTAGTATGTTATAGATGCAACAAGGTTGGACACATTTCTAGAAACTGCAGATCACAAATCAATTAGCAAGGACCAAGATATGGAAACAATGGAACTATTTGTCAGATATGCAACAAGATTGGACATACAACAAGATTTTGTAGAATGAACAATGGATTTTTTTATCCTAACCCTAACCCTAGAAATCATGAAAGAAGAAATGAAGATGCAAGAAACAGACATAAAGGTTGTTGTAGTAATGCAGATGAAGCGAAGTTTGTTAAAGGCACAGATCAAGGAGATATATTCAAAATTGAAGGTAATTAGAAAGGTGAAGTATCAAGTGGTAAGAATGAATCCTTACTTGACCTATCTGTAAGCACTTGATTTATGATAATTATAGTAGATTAGGAACTTAGAATTAGTGTAAAAGTAGATTTATGATGAACTAAGTTTTGCATAGTTAATGTAAGGTAGTTTATGATGTACTAATGTTATGGTTAAGAGCACAAAAGAAAATATTATGTTTTGCGAGATCGCAAGAAGTTTTAAGTTTTTGCAGGTTAACATAAACAACTTTTTGGAAAGAAGTGGCAAACAAATTGAATGCGATGTCAGACCTAAGTGAGATTGAAGTAATAAAAGTTTATGATCAATGTTATTTGATTATCAAGGCAAGTTGAAGTGTTTAGGAGAAAAAAGAGTAGTGATTGGAAGCATTTTGGAATGATTTGGTGAAGGATTTGAGCGTCGAATCTACGCAAGCCCTAGAATCACAAATTTGAGCTATTTTACTTGGCAGATCTTTGAATCAGTATAAAAAACTAGAAGCAATCATGGATGTATCTTTAATTCATAATGTCAGAGACAAAAATAGACCTAGAATGAAGAAGGAACTAGTAGAACCCTTGGAAGAAGGTAACCCTACTTTAGCATTATCATTCGTACCAGACAAAGTTTTGCATTTGGAGAATGTGAGAAGTTATCTTGGATGCAAGCTAGGAACCATCAGTGACAGTGATTTTACCAATGAATATTAGAAGATTTACAATCAAGATATGACATTGAAATAAGGATATGAACATTTTAAAGACAATGAGATTGTTAAGTATGCATTGTAGTATGAATTTGACAATGAAGAATGCACTAAGATTATTTTGAGCAGAATTCACAATGGAAAGTTTTGGCTAGAGAATAGAGTGATAGACATTATAGTTGACTTGATTCATGAAGTCACTGGACTATCTAAAACTGGTGCTATTCCTTTACATGAAAAGAATATGGAGAAAATAGTCACGGACAACACAAAATCAACCTATAATGGCAGAGGAATTATAATTAGCAAGATCAAACAACATGATGTTAGATATTTATGCAAGTACCTAACAACTAAGTTTTGTGCAAGTTCTAGAGAAGATGACATGGTAGCTAGAATGGTACACATAGCCTATTTAATGTGTATTGACAAGGTACTAGTTGATATGTGTGAAATTCTAAGAATATAATTGTTAGAAAACTTGGAGAAGATTAAGAAAACTAAGAATGCACAATTTAGATTTTCATCCTTAATCACATACATGTTTTTCCACCTATTGAGAAGATTTTCGTACACCATTGCAAATGATTGGAATGATGGTCAATCTACTATGGAAAGGATAAATAAAGTATATATGAAACATGTTATTGACAAAGTGAATGAGAGTGCTATGTTAGTGATGAAGACATTTCAAAAATTGGTAATCAACAGATCAAGGATTCCACAGTCTATTGTGGAGAAATATAAATATGATATATGTTTTATGGTTGACACTGACTTTACCTATATTGAAGCAGTGGAACCTAGAACTAAGATCATAGACCCTCTTGGCTATGAGATATCTAAGATAGAAATAGAAGAATATGTTGGTAGGTTACTTAATTGTAAGTTGGACACTCAGTGCAAAAGGTTTGGAACTTTTGAAGAGAATTTCAACTCTGCAAAAGCTATAATTGAGGAGAAGCAGTCTAAGAAGAGAGTTGACAACACTATAAAGAAAATATTGAAAGATTCAGGATTGACACAACATGAGTTTGAGATAGCAAAGAACACAATAGCAGCAATCAGAATGAGTGAACAGAAAGAAGTTTTGTCTACCCCACCAATTGCAGTACAAAAAAAAGAACCTCAAGTTAAGGTGAAAGTAGAGGAACTAGAGATGGAACAAGAAATGAGCAGACCTACTAGGTCTACCTGCTCCACTCCTAGCAGGAGAATGAAAGAAATTTCTATTGGACCTGGTAAGAGGTAGAAAGTTTTGGTGCCACTAGTTCCTAGGAAAATTACAATAGTTAAATTTGATGACACTACTTTGGTTAAGAAGAAAGCTTGGAAACCTAAAGTTGAAAAGCTTAATGAGTAGATTATTGAAAATGGAGACTTTACCAGAATGAATAAGTACTATAGTCTTTATGATTATTTAGACAGAATTAACTTGGAGAATGCAATTGTAAAGCACATGGTTTTGGAAAATAATAAGTTTGACACTATTCAGGGTTAGATACCTGATGACTTGTATAAAAAACTTGTAAATAGAAAGAAGAGAGCACAAGAAGAAGACACTTCTATCAGAGAGAATCTAGTAAGAAAGCTTTGTGATGTGAGAGATGATGCACACCTGAAGCAGATAGTGAAGGGCTTAAGAAACCACCTGAGAACCAAAAGGAGAACCATTCTAATTATGGGAGGTAGATATGAAGAAGTTAACTCTGATACAGAAGAAAACAATAATCAAGGTTATGGAAGAAATTGTTGGAGAACCATCAACTACAACAGATCAAGCAGGTAAAGTAGAACAAGAGGATATTTCTTTTCCTCCAACTATTAGCATTGAAGATGAATCAATGAATGTAGAAGGTACAAAGGTCACCTTGGATACTGATGACAATGTATTCAAGAATTTAGGAAACATTGTTGACAATTTGGCTCTTGATGAACTTGATACAAAAGTAGAGCAGACACAAAGCACTGTTGAAGAACCCAAAGCAATAGAGATTCAAGCACCTATTCCTATCAAAGAAGACATAAGTGTTACTCCTGAGACTGGAAAGAAGAAGGAAATTGGATCATTATTTGAGGATTTAGGAAAAGAAGTTGATGATGATGATCAGTTGGAACTGATCACTTCTTTAAATAAGATTATTGGCAAGAACAAGAAAGTGAAGAATCTTGAAGGGAGTCTAAAGGAGCTAACTGACAAGTTACAAAGCATTGTAACTACACAAATTACAGAGGCAGAACCTTTGGAGAAAGCTAAGAAGGTAATGAGCACTTTTGATGATGAATTCACTAATCTATCTGATATTGCAAAAGTGAGAGCTCAAGCAACTTATGAAGATGAAATTCTTTTGAATATTAGTTAGAATATCATGAATGATATTAATAGTCTTCATATTTGTATCAAGGACTTTTGAAAGCATTTGGGAACAGGAAAATCTTTGTACATACAGTGTACAAAATTAGAGACCTTAACAGTAGAAGAAGATCAGAAGATGAAGTTGAAAGAAGCAGAAATTCAGAATGAATGTAACCTTTCTAGCCCCAATGTGAAGGTATTAGATATTGAGAAGAAAGTTAGGAAGCTTTATGATGAAATTAGAGTTTTTCAAGATGAAAGGAATAGAAAAATGAGAAGATTTACTCTTTTGAGAGAGCACACTTCTATGAAGTTATGTTTAATTAAAGAACAGTTGGAAGAATGTCTTTTGGCAAAGGCATCTTTTCAGAAATTTAACTTTGAAAACCTTCAAGCATGTCAAATAGCAGCTTATGGACTGAGCACTTTACTCAATGTGGTAGATTCCATTAAGAAATCATGGGAGAAGGAGATAGAAGCAATGAAAGCTGATTTTGCAAATTATGTTGCAAGCCTACTGGCTTTGCAATAAGGAACTAAGGTATAATCTTTTTGTGACACAATTTTGTAGCCCTCCCTACTTTATTTTGTCACTGTTGTCCAAAGGAGAGAGATATAGAGTAGAAAATTGTTGTATATGATATGGATTGATACTCTTAGGAGGATTATTATATTAGAAATTATATTTTGAGGATCTATATGTTATACTTTGGCAAATTTTGAGACAATTTTGAGATTTTGAGTTGTACACTTAGCCAATTTTCTCATATGTTGCCACCAATGACAAAAGGGGAGATTGTTGGCAATTTGGCTAAGCTGGGTACATAGTGTTAGTGTTATTTTTCCCCAAACATCATCTTGGCATCAGGATTGAAAGGGCTAGTGTCAAATTCACTCAACACTCCAAATCTGATAGAAAAAAGGGCCAACTAACAAGGATCAAAGAGAGATCCTTCTACACTTTGAGCTCCACATCACTCAGGCAAGTGTACCTCATCTACACACTCATACAACTTGTGTCACACTATAGGCCTGCAGGTCACTGATTGTGGAATGGTTCTCAAACTCCTAGGTATCCTGTACCTCAATGAAGCCAATATCTCATGCAATAGCCCTACTTGCATGGAGTGAGTATGAGAACTAGAGATCTATCTTAACAACATGAAACAAAAAAGGTGGGACAAAAAGGAAATGATTTTAAATGGATTTGAACAGACCCCTGAGATACCCTAAGTCCTTGATAGACCAGTGCCTTATCCAATAGGCCACAAAGTCAAATACCTTACTGCAAGAGAGAGCTATGAAACAAGAACACAATATGCTCAATGTGTTGATGCCTGACATCAATCACACACCATGACCAAACCTCAACTTAACACCCATTTGTGCATTCAAGTAAGTTATTACCCATCAAAGGATTTTAACCCTCCCCTTAGAAGAGACCTATGAATAGATATTACATTGACCAGCATCCACTGGAAGACAAGCATGACCTATCCTTGATATTTCAGCTCATACATACAAGAATTCTAACCCTCAACCACTTATCTCTGTGAAGACAACTCCACTTGCAAACATTTAGGCAATGCAAATAGACAAATCAAACACCCTTGATGTATGATTAATGGACTCAGAATTCAAATGGAGATAGCTCGGTAACAGTAAGAATATATTCACTTATCATACATAAGACATCTATTACAACATGTACTATATTCTCTAAACTAGGAAGGAGAGAAGAACACTCAATATGCAGAGAAAAGGAGAAATCTACAAGAAAAGGACCCTTCACTGGAACTGACAAAATTTAGAACCCATACATAGTAAAAAAATTGACACTTTATACCACTAGCTACCATGGGAACCCAAAATGGGTTGCAACAAGCTACAGATAGCTAGGGCATAGCCTTTACCAACCAAGCCAATTGGAAATAGTCAAAATTTATTACAGGGGTAGGAAACTAAGCAACCTGCAAAAGCCTCGAGCCAAGATTGCAATCATTCCTTACATGGTACAAATCCTTGCAAACAATCACCAAGCACCCTGGACCACACTAGAGTGGCAAGAAAATCACTTTTTACCAGTTCCAATCACTTCTGCATTGAATTTCAGTCCTTTCTATCACTGGAAATCCTCAGACAATTCAAATTTGAATCTCAATGGCCACCATGCAATTCACGGGCCTTAAGTTTCTTGACCATTCACCCTTAGTCGTGCAACTGGGCATTCACAATTTGACCACCATAGGAAATCAGGCCTCAAATTATGCTTGGTCACATGATCACAAGGCACCAAACTAACCTTTGCGATCATGCGACTGCGGTCTCCTTAACCGTGCAATGCCATCACAAACCTTCTAGAAAAGTCTTTGGCCGCACTACTTTCACAACTCCACAACTCCGTAAATGACAACATCTGATGGTTAGTCACATGATCGCATAGCCTGTAGATGGGCTATGCGAACATGAGACAACCAACAAATCATAACCACTAACCAGCCTTGTCACTGCCGCGTCACCACTCCCCACCAAAAAGGATGCACACCACCGACAACACAAGACAACGGGCCCACATCTCCAACTCCACAATAGCACAACTAGACCGTTGTCTCATGATCGCATGTCATGGAAATGGCCCCTTGTGATCATCTGACAAGGCCCTTAGACCACCACAGGAAAACTCACCGGCTGATAGAACACTACCACCGCTTAAACCCAGGCCTGCCACACTACACGTGGATGAATGAAAACCTGCCAAAACAAAATAGTGTGGCACATAGAAAAAAACATTTGGCAAATAGGACCCACTAAAGAACTACCGCCTGATAAAAGTAACATCAAAGATCGGTGTAAGATCGCAAAGGTCTGACAAATCTCTTGCGAACTTACACCCACCATTCATCTTCTGACATCGTCAGGGCCCGCTGAGCCTTCAAAAATTTAGGTGCCACCATCCACATCGGACTTGCCTAGTTGAGGGAACGCCAGCAAATACGGAACTAGCGTGAGGTTGAAAACACACAATGTTTTCGATGAAAGAGGACCAAAAACATACAAAGCTTCCGACACGTCAATAGATAAGTGCACAAAGTAGGAAGCACAGGGTCAAAAACAATGCAGGTTATCGATAAAGGATCGAAAACCTCATGGATTTTTGAAAACACTATGGGTTTTCGACACTGTGGTAGAAATTTAAAAATGCTTCCCACGGACCCTAGGGCTTGAAAATCTTACTAGGTTTTGCACATTAGCAGATGTGACCTGGGATGAAGCAAGGTGACACATAAAGAGCACAAGGCAGGACACTCAACAAACACATTGTAGGGAATAGGCCAATTTCACAGGATTTTTGCTATGACAGAAAATTGGCCTAAGAGTGGCTCTGGTTGGGGATGCATGCCTCCTGCAAGCATGGCAAGAATTTAGAATCATTGGGAGAAGTAGACCACACCCAGACAAAACAATTAGGACCTCTCCCCACCTTAAAGCCTAAAAATTCATAGACTGGCCCCTCACAAAAACTTGGCACCACAACACAGGATATACAAAATATACATGAGTAACATCTGGATGCCAAAGGAGTGCCATCATTTCCTCTATCAAAAACCTAGTTTCTGTTCAGAAAAACAAACAAAGGTCTGAAACCTTTTCCACATGCACAATGATAGAAAACACTATCAGGAACAGACTGTAGAGCAACTCTGGATTTACCATCACCAATGCCTTCCTTCACATGTTCCCCCACAAACTCACTATTTGGAAAACATGCATCATCAAAATCATCATGGATTGAAACATATGAAAGAGGACAAGAAACCCATACCTGCTCTTCCTGGCTGCAATCATCCAGCTCATCTTTAATGCACTCTTGCATATCCTAAGAAAATAAACTATACTCACTTTCACTTACCTTAGCTAAGGCCACTAAAACAAACTCCTATATCAGGTTACTTGAGTTTATCAAGTCTGATTTCTCTTGATAAATCACACCTTTATCCTCATAGGGATGATTCACATGATCAACATCATGAACTAGATTATCACCATTATTTTCACTTCTTGGCAGTAGAAGAAAAACATTGTCCCAATGTAATGAATCTTCATCAATAGAGCAACATTCATCCTGCATTACCTTTCTTTCAACTGGCCTCATTTGTGAGGGAGACTCTAGATCAACTGTATGTGAAGCTTTAAGTGTAGAAGGTGAGTAATCCTCAACAAATTCCATCCTCTAAGCACATTCCTCAAATAGTGGGTTAGAAACAACATGGAATTGTTTCTCATAGTAATTCAGACAAAGCTCCAACTGGTTCTCACTAGTGTACTCATCAAATAACTCATTGGTAACCCCACTATATATGTCTTTATTTCCATCATCATACACATCTTCAAAAGAAGAAGAGAATTCTGAATTTGAATCAGAACATGACTCACCATCACTGCTATCAACATATGAATAATCAGTGTTGTACATATCAGAAGAACCATCCCATGGATTTCCCCACAAGTCCTCAACATCTGAGACTTTGTAATTAGCATCACTCTCATTACTTTCTTCTTCCCATGTTGTATCTAACTCATATGAAGACACCTCTCCATCACTGCCTTCATCACCTTCACTTGAGTAACCACTTTCAGCACTATGTTCTTCTAACTGTGACTGATATGCAAATGAATCATATTCCTTACCTTGTGTAGCAACTTCAAACTCATCATTAGAGACATAACTTTCAGCCTCTTCATTTTCATAGGACTGAGATATAGAAGCAACAATTTCATGTCTAGGAACATCAGTGGCATTATAATTATAATCAATATTACAAGGATTGTCTATGGTAACTAATTCACAACTCAAAGCACTAGCACATTGCTCAATCCTTTCAGGGTCTGGAATATATCTCACTGTTGTAGCATCCTGAATACATGTCTCATCAGTAGTGAAAGACTCAACAACATTTATACACATATTCTGATTTCACATCTCAACTTGATTATAAACCACAGCAGAAGTGTTGATACACTGATTTGGGACTATAGTATTAGCACTACATTCTTCTTTTCTTTCATACTCATTATACCGATAGACACTCATGGAAAAATGACCTCTGGTCAATCCATATTTCAAATTGTTTTCAATATCCATTGCAGTTACAAATACCTGATATAATGTCGTAGGTTCTTTATCCCTCAACAAGTAATTCATTTTCTTATCAAATGCATCATAATAGATACATACACACACTTGGTCATTAGGTCTATAACCTTCAGGGTTTTCATTCAAAACTTTTTCAAATCTAATACTGAACTGAGGGACAAGTTCATCTTTCTCAATATGAATCTTTAAAAGCTTATCATAAGAATCAGATATGCTTACCCTTTCTCCAAACTACTCCATGAATGCCGAATGCATCTCACTCTAGGATGAAATAGAACATGCCGGCAGGAAAGAAAACTAGTCTCTAACATCACCCTCAAGAGTCTGAACAAACAATTTCATCCAAAGGTCTTCATGGAAAACCTCAAAATCATTCATCACATCAGTAAAGCTTTGAACATGTTTTCTTGTTAACTAATACTGGTTCCTATTAAACTTAGGCAAGTATCCTCTGATTTTATCAGGGATCTTATTAGGGAAACCAGGTATGCCATCATAACAAAATGGCACATATCCTCTGAAAAAAGAAACCCTATGAACATCCATCACTGGCTACAACTGTTGCACATCTACTTAAAAATCTTCAAGACCAATGATAGGAAATCTATACTTGAATTGAACCTTCTTTTGTCACTGAATCTTTCCTACATACTTCATGCTTATATGTCCTTTCTTTAATGACAAGACCATTTGATATAGACCATGCATATACATAAATTTTTTGATGGAGAATACCTGGATCACCCTGCTAAATATTGCTACCTTCTTCTTATCTGACTGAAGTCCCAACAAAACTTCACAATTTAGGTTCTTTCTAGCATAGAGTCGCCACCTCTCTTCAGAGGACACAAATTTTACTGACCTGTCTTGAAACACCAATAGACTCTGAGCACTCCCATAGAAAAGCCACACATAAATCAATCAACAAATCCAAGTAGCACACTTGGAAATTTGAAAAGCAATTCTTAGATTGGAAAATGTATAAGACTCTTCCCCAAACTGAATACAACAAGACTCTGGGATACTCTTATCAGTAAACATGCTTCATTTCCCCAGCAGAGTCACCATCTTGTTGGTGTTCTTTTTCCCCAAAGGTCAGCTTGGCATTAGGATTGACAGGGCTAGTGTCACATTCACTCAACACTCCAAATCTGATAGGAAAAAGGGCCAACTGACAAGGATCAAAGAGAGATCCTTCTACACTTTGAGCTCCACATCACTTAGGTAGGTGTACCACATCTACACACTCATAGAACTTGTGTCACACTACAGGCCTACAGGTCACTGACTATGGAATGGTTCTCAAACTCCTAGGTATCATGTACCTCAATGAAGCCAATATCTAATGCAATAGCCCTACTTGCATGGAGTGAGTATGAAAACCAGAGATCTATCCTAACAACATGAAAGGGAAAAGGTGGGACAGAAAGGAAATGATTTGAAATTGATTTGAAGGGACCCCTAAGATACCCTAAGTCCCTGATAGACCAGTGCCTTATCAAATAGGCCACAAAGTCAAATACCTTACTGCAAGAGATAGCTATGAAATAAGAACACAATATGCTGAATGTGTTCATGCCTGACATCAATCACAAACCATGACCAAACCTCAACTTAACACCCATCTGTGCATTCAAGCATGTTATTACCCATCAAAAGATTTTAACCCACCCCTTAGAAGAGACCTATGAATAGATAATACATTGACCAGCATCCACTAGAAGACAAGCATGACCTATCCTTGATATTTCAGCTCATACATACAAGAATACTAACCCTGAACCAGTTATCTCTATGAAGACAACTCCACTTGCAAACACTTAGGCAATGCAAACAGACAAATCAAACACCCTTGATGTATGATTAATGGACTCAGAATTCAAATGGAGATAGCTCGGTAGCAGTAAGAATATATTCACTTCTCATACATAAGACAAATCTATTACAACATGCATTGTATTCTCTGAACCAGCAAGGAGAGAAGAACACTCAATATTTAGAGAAAAGGAGAAATCTATAGGAAAAGGACCCTTCACTAGAACTGACAAAATTTAGAACCCATACATAGTCAAAAAATTGACACTTTATACCACTAGCTACCATGGGAACCCAAAACAGGTTGCAACAAGCTACAGAAAGCTAGGGTATATCCTTTACCAACGAAGCCAATTAGATACAGTGAAAATTTATTGCAGGGCCAGGAAACCAAGCAACCTGCAAAAGCCTCGAGCCAAGATTGTAATCATTCCTTACATGGTACAGATCCCTGGAAACAATCACCAAGCACCCTGGACCACACTAGAGTGGCAAGAAAATCACTTTTTACTAGTTCCAATCACTTCTGCATTGAATTTCAATCCTTTCTATCACTGGAAATCCTCAAACAATTCAAATTTGAATCTCAACGGCCACCATGCAATTCATGGGTCTTAAGTTTCTTGACCATTCACCCTTAGTTGTGCAACCGCGCATTTACAATTTGATCACCACAGGAAATCGGGCCTCAAATCATGCTTCATTGCATGATCGCAAGGCACCAAACTCACCTTTGCAATCATGCGATCGTGGTCTCCTTAACCATGCAATGCCATCATAATCCTTCCAGAAAAGTCTTTGGCCGCACTACTTTCACAACTTCTCAACTCCGCAATGACAACATCCGACGGTTAGTCGCATGATCGCATAGCCTAGAGACGGGTTATGCGAACATGCAACAAGCAACAAACCGTAACCGCTAACCAGCCTTCTCACCACCACATCATCACTCCCCACCAAAAATGATGCACACCACCGGCAACACAAGACAACTGGCCCACATCTCCAAATCCACAACAGTGCAACCAGACCATTGTCAAATGATCGCATGCCGTGGAAATGGCCCCTTGCGATCATGCGACAAGGCCCTTAGACCGCCACAGGAAAACTCACCAGCTGATAGAACACTGCCACAGCTTAAACCTAGGCCCGCCACACTACACATAGATGAATGAAAACCTGCCAACACAAAACAATGGGGCACATAAAAAAAAACATTTGGAAAATAGGACCCACCGAAGAACTGCGGCCTGAGAAAAGTAACATCAATGGCTGGCATAAGATCGCAAAGGTCTGACAAATCTCTTGCAAACTTACACCCACCGTTCATCTTCTGACATCATCAAGGCCCACTGAGCCTTCAAAAATTTAGGTCCCACCATCCACATTGGACTTGCGCAGTTGAGGGAATGCCAGCAAATAGGGAACTAGAGTGAGGTCGAAAACACAATGTTTTTGACGAAAGAGGACCGAAAACATAGAAAGTTTTTGACATGTCAATAGATAAGCACACAAAGTAGGAAGCACAGGGTTGAAAACAATGTAGGTTATTGATAAAGGATCGAAAACATCATGGATTTTTGAAAACACTGTGTGTTTTCGACACTATGGTAGAAATTTAAAAATGCTTCCCGTGGACCCAAGGTCTTAAAAATCTTACTGGGTTTTGCACATTAGCAAACATGACCTGGGCTGAAGCAAGGTGACACATAAAGAGCATAGGGTAGGACACTTGACAAACACATTTCTATGACAAAAAATTGGCCTAACAGTGGCTCTGGTTGGGGATGCATGCCTCCTGCAGGCATGACAAGAATTCAGAATCACTAGGAGAAGTAGACCACACCCAAACAAAACAATTAGGACTTCTCCCCACCTTAAAATCCAAAAATTCATAGACTGGCTCCTCACAAAAACTTGGCACCACAACATAGGATATACAAAATATACATGAGCAACATTTGGATGCCAAAGGAGTGCCATCCTTTTCTCTATCAAAAACTTGGTTTCTGCTCACAAAAACAAACAAATGTCTAAAACCTTTTCCACATGCACAATGATATAAAACACTGTTAGGAATAGACTGCAGAGAAACTCTGGATTTACCATCACCAATGCCTTCCTTCACATGTTCCCCCACAAACTCACTATTTGGAAAACATGCATCATCAAAATCATCATGGATTGAAACTTATGAAAGAGGACAAGAAACTGATACCTGCTCTTCTTGGCTATAATCATCTAGCTCATCTTTAATGCACTCTTGCATATCTTAAGAAAAGCAACTATACTCACTTTCACTTACCTCAGTTGAGGCCACTGAAACACACTCGTATATCAGGTTACTCGGGTTTATCAAGTCTGATTTCTCTTGATAAATCACACCTTTATCCTCATAGGGATGATTCACATGATCAACATCATGAACTGGATTATCACCATTATTCTCACTGCTTGGCGGTAGAAGAAAAACATTATCCCAATGTAATGAATCTTCATCAACAGAGCAACATTCATCCTACATTACCTTTCTTTCAACTAGCCTCATTTGTGAGGGAGACTCCAGATCAACTGTATGTGAAGCTTTAAGTGCAGAAGGTGAGTAATCCTCAACAAATTCCATCCTCTAAGCACATTCCTCAAATAGTGGGTTAGAAACAACATGGAATTGTTTCTCATAGTAATTCAGACAAAGCTCCAACTGGTTCTCACTAGTGTACTCATCAAATACCTCATTGGTAACCCCGCTATATATGTCTTTATTTCCATCATCATACACATCTTCAAAAGAAGAAGAGAATTTTGAATCTGAATCAGAACATGACTCACCATCACTGTTGTCAACATATGAATAATCAGTGTTGTACTCATCAGAAGAACCATCCCATGGATTTCCCCACAAGTCGTCAACCTCTGAAACTTTGTAATCAACATCACTCTCATTACTTTCTTCTTCCCATGTTGCATCTAACTCATATGAAGATACCTCTCCATCACTGCCTTCATCACCCTCACTTGAGTAACCACTTTCAGCACTATGTTCTTCTGACTACGACTGATATGCAAATGAATCATATTCCTTACCTTGTGTAGCAACTTCAAACTCATCATTAGAGACATAACTTTTAGCCTCTTCATTTTCATAGGACTAAGATATAGAAGCAACAATTTCATGTCTAGGAACATCAGTGGCATTATATTTATAATCAATATTACAAGGATTGACTGCGGTAACTAAGTCACAACTCAAAGCACCAGCACATTGTTCAATCCTTTCAGGGTCTAGAATATATCTCACTGTTGTAGCATCTTGAATATATGTCTCATCAGTTACAAAAGACTCAACAACATTTATACACATTCTGATTTGACATCTCAACCTGATTACAAACCATAGTAAAAGTGTTGATACACTGATTTGGGACTGTAGTATTAGCACTACATTCTTCTTTTCTTTCATACTCGTTATACCGACAGACACTCATCGAAAAATGACCTCTGGTCAATCCATATTTCAAATTTTTTAAAATATCCATTGCTGTTACAAATGCCTGATATAATGTCCTAGGTTCTTTATCCCTCAACAAGTAATTGATTTTGTTATCAACTGCATCATAATAGATACTTAACACACTTGGTCATTAGGTCTATAACCTTCAGAGATTTCATTCAAAACTTTTGCAAATCTGATACTGAACTGAGGGACAAGTTCATCTTTCTCAATATGAATCTTTAAAAGCTTATCATAAGAATTAGATATGCTTACCATTTTTGCAAACTGCTCCATGAAGGCCGAATGCATCTCACTCTAGGATGAAATAGAACATGCCGGCAGGAAAGAAAACCAGTCTCTAACATCACCCTCAAGAGTCTTAAGAAACAATTTCATCCAAAGGTCTTCATGGAAAACCTCAAAATCATTCATCACATTAGTAAAGCTTTGAACATGTTTTCTTGCTGACTAATACTAGTTCCTATTAAACTTAGACAAGTATCCCCTAATTTTATCAGTGATCTTATTAGGGAAACTAGGTATGCCATCATAACAAAATGGCACATATCCTCTGACAAAAGAAACCCTATGAACATCCATCACTGGCTACAATTGTTGCACATCTACTTGAAAATCTTCAAGACCAATGACAGGAAATCTATACTTGAATTGAACCTTCTTTTGTCACTGAATCTTTCCTACATACTTCATGCTTATATGTCTTTTCTTTAATGACAAGACCATTTGATAAGGAGCATGCATATGCATACAATTTTTGATGGAGAATACCCGGATCACCCTGCTGAATGTTGCTGCCTTCTTCTTATCTGACTGAAGTCCCAAAAAAACTTCACAATTCAAGTTCTTTCTAGCATAGAGTCACCACCTCTCTTCAGAGGACACAAATTTTACTGACCTATATCAAAATACCAATAGACTCTAAGCACTCCCATAGAAAACCAACACATAAATCAATCAGCAAATCCAAGTAGCACACTTGCAAATCTGAAAAGCAATTCTCAGATTGGAAAATGTACAAGACTCTTCAACAAACTAAATACAACAAGACTCTAGTATACTCTTATCAGTAAACTTATTTTATTTCCCTAGCGGAATCACCATCTTCTTGGTGTTCTTTTTCCCCAAAGGTCATCTTGGCATCAGGATTGATAGGGCTAGTGTCACATTCACTCAACACTCCAAATTTGATAGGAAAAAGGTCCAACTAACAAGGATCAAAGAGAGATCCTTCTACACTTTGAGCTCCACATCACTCAGGTGGGTGTACCTCATTTGCACACTCATACAACTTGTGTCACACTACAGGCCTATAGGTCACTGACTATGGAATGGTTCTCAAACTCCTAGGTATCCTGTACCTCAATGAAGCCAATATCTCATGCAATAGCCCTACTTGCATGGAGTGAGTATGAAAACCAGTGATCTATCCTAACAACATGAAAGGGAAAAAGTGGGATAGAAAGGCAATGATTTTAAATGGATTTGAAGGGACCCTTGAGATACCGTAAGTCCCTGATAGACCAGTGCCTTATCCAATAGGCCACAGAGTCAAATACCTTAGTGTAAGAGATAGCTATGAAATAAGAACACAATATGCTCAATGTGTTGATGCCTGACATCAATCACACACCATGACCAAACCTCAACTTAACACCCATCTGTGCATTCAAGCATGTTATTACCCATCAAAGGATTTTAACCCTGTCCTTAGAAGAGACCTATGAATAGATAATACATTGACCAGCATCCACTGGAAGACAAGCATGAACTATCCTTGATATTCCATCTCATACATACAAGAATACTAACCTTGAACTAGTTATCTCTGTGAAGACAACTCTACTTGCAAACACTTAGGCAATGCAGACAGACAAATCAAACACCCTTGATGTATGATTAATGGACTCATAATTCAAATGGAGATAGCTCGGTAATAGTAAGAATATATTCACTTCTCATACATAAGATAAATCTATTACAACATGCACTGTATTCTCTGAACTAGCAAGGAGAGAAGAACACTCTATATGCAGAGAAAAGGAGAAATCTATAGGAAAAGGACCCTTCACTGGAACTGACAAAATTCAGAACCCATACATAGTCAAAAAATTGACAGTTTATACCACTAGTTGCAATGGGAACCCAAAATGGGTTGCAACAAGCTACAGATAGCTAGGGCATAGCCTTTACCAACCAAGCCAATTGGAAATGGTCAAAAAATTTTGTAGGGGTAGGAAACCAAGCAACCTGCAAAAGCCTCTAGCCAAGATTGTAATCATTCCTTACATGGTATAGATCCATGCAAACAATCACCAAGCACCCTGGACAACACTGGAGTGGCAAGAAAATCACTTTTTACCAATTCCAATCACTTCTGCATTGAATTTTAGTCCTTTCTATCACTAGAAATCCTCAAACAATTCAAATTTGAATCTCAACGGCCACCATGCAATCCGCCGGCCTTAACTTTCTTGACCATTCACCCTTAGTCGTGCAAGCACGCATTCACAATTTGACCACCAGAGGAAATCAGGCCTCAAATTATGCTTGGTCGCATGATCGCAAGGCACCAAACTAACTTTTGCGATCATGCGACCGTGGTCTCCTTAACTGTGCAATGCCATCACAAACCTTCCAAAAAAGTCTTCGGTGGTACTACTTTCACAACTCCGCAACTCCACAAATGACAACATCCGGTGGTTAGTCGGATGATTGCATAGCCCGGAGATGGGCTATGCAAACATGTGACAACTAGAAAACTGTAACTGCTAACCAGCCTTGTGACTGCTGCATCACCGCTCCCCATAAAAAAGGACACGTACCACTGGCAACACAAGAAAATGGGCCCACATCTCCAACTCCACAATAGTGCAACGAGACCATTGTTGCATGATCACATGCCATGGAAATGGCCCCTTGCGATCATGCGACAAGGCCCTTAGACTGCCACTGAAAAACTCACCAGCCAATAGAACACTACCACTGCTTAAACCCAGGCCCGCCACACTACACATGAATGAATGAAAACCCACCAACATAGAACAGCATGGCACATAAAAAAAACATTTGGCAAATAGGACCCACCAAAGAACTACTGCCTGAGAAAAGTAATATCAATGGCCGACAGATGATTGCAAAGGTTTGACAAATCTCTTGTGAACTTACACCCACTGTTCATCTTCTGACATCGTCAGGGCCCGCTGAGCCTTTAGAAATTCAAGTCCCACCATCCACATCAAACTTGCACAATTGAGGGAATGCCAGCAAATAGGGAACTAGCATGAAGTTGAAAACACAATGTTTTCGATGAAAGAGGACCAAAAACATACAAAGCTTCCGACACGTCAATAGATAAGCACACAAAGCAAGAAGCACAGGGTTGAAAACAACGCAGGTTATCAGTAAGGGATCAAAAACATCATGGATTTTTGAAAACACTATGGGTTTTTGACACTATGGTAGAAATTTAAAAATGCTTCCTGCGGACCCTAGGGCTTGAAAATCTTACTGGGTTTTGCACATTAGCAGACACGACCTGGGCTGAAGCAAGGTGACACATAAAGATCACAAGGCAGGACACTTGACAAACACATTGTAGGGAACATGCCAATTTCACAAGATTTTTGCTATGACAAAAAATTGGCCTAACACATAGATGTTGTCATTATGGAAACATATGATCCACATGAGGAGCACAAAGGTCAGAGAGCAAATATAGCAGAGTGCATTGCAAATTTTTCTAAGTGTGACAACATTTTCACCAATGTAACCGAGGATAGTTTTTGTTTGTGACATTGACTAGAGAAAGTTCAGTGCTTGCGCACTTGAACATAGACTCTATGATGTCTAATGATGACCCATATCAGAGCACAAGTTAGTACGACATGTACAAAATTAGTTATGACAATTTTACCAAAGATAGTGTTAAGCTGACAGGATAATTTTGAAGACAAGATTGGTAAAGAGTTAAGGGATTATTTTGTTTATCAAAATAATGTCTTAACAATATAAAGGGACAACATCCTAGATGTTAACCCTTAGATAAACATATATGGAAGCTGACCATGTAAATTTATTATCCTTAATAACTTTTATATATGTAATTGTAATTGTAAGAAGAAGAAGAGATATGTGGTAATATTGTAATGATATGATGTGAAAGTAAGTGCAGTGAAAAGATATTGATGCAAGAAGCATAAGGTTATGTACCTTAATCCATTTTGTAATCAGTATACATTGTACATTACTTGTTTGGGCAGTGGGCTCATCTAGTAATTAGATTTTGTATTGACAACTCCTAATAGGGTTGAGGCTTCTAACAAGGCCTATAGTCCCTTAATCAGGACTAATACACCATATGCTTGTAATAGACTCCTAATAGGGTCAATATCCTTAATAGGATACTTTTGATTAGTGGATCTTTGTGGGTACCATCCCCACTGGGGTTTTCTCTTGGCTAGGGTTTCCTCGAGAACATATCATGTTTTATGAGTTCTTTAGTTTTATTGCTATACATGTTGTTTAGCTTCTTATGTTATGCATGTGTAAATATAATCTGTTATATCCATATTTGGGCAAAAGATAAAGTTTGTAGAATACTAATTCACCCCCCCCTCTCAGTATTCCCTATTTCTAACAAGAAGTTATAGTTCAGGCCTTGAATCATTGTAGACACTTCTTGTTGGGGCATCATTTTGACTTACACACAGATCACCAATGCCTTCAATACATATTTACATAACCAATTATCAACTCTAGATAGTGCCAATGGATGGAATTCCTTTTTGAATATGATTTTGAGGTCAAATATATCCAATGTAAAGAGACTGTGGTAGATGATTCTTTGAGAAGAAGAAGACATGAGTTATCCATGATCTCCCTTTCTACTAATTTAAGAAGTCAGATTTTGCAAGAACTTCCTTCAAATACTTTGTATCAAGAATTTAAGGCTGAAATTGAGTTAGGAAGGGCCTTAGAAGGAAGGTTATAAGGTTATTCCTTAGATTTAGATGGATTATTGAGGCAACAAGGCCAGATCTATGTACCTCTTTCAAGCAATCTTTAGAAATTTATCATGGTGGAAGTGCATTGCACTCCCTATTTGACTAGTCTAGGAGTTAAGAAGATGTATTTAAATCTATGACAATTATACTTTTGGTCTAGTATGAAGAGGGGTATAGAATATTTTGTGCCTATTTTTTGTAATGTTAGAGGGTCAAGGCCCAGCATCATCACCCAGGAGGCCTCCTTCAACCACATTTGATCCTTGAATGGAAATGATATACGATATCTATGGATTTTATTGTGGGACTCCCAGTCACTTATCAGAGACATGGTGCTATCATGGTCACGGTGGATATGTTAACTATGGTAACAAATTTTTCTCCTATGCAGTCATCCTATACCACCACCTCAATAACTAGAGTCTTCCTGAAGGATATATTCAGGTTGTACCATGTTCTTAGAAAGGTTAGCTTTGATAGGGAGCCAATGTTCAATTCTAGGTTTTGGATGTCATTAAAAAATTCCTTAGAGAATCACCTAAATTTCAGTTTGGCATATCAGCTAGAGATTGATGGTTAGACAAAGAAATTTAGTTAGGTGCTTGAGGAAATTATTAGAATGTATGTGATGGACAGATAGACCCATTGGGAGAATTATTTATACCTTGTTGAGATTTTATACAAAATGGTTATCATAGTTCTACAGGGATGTCCCCTTTTCAGGCTCTTTGTGGTCATCCTTGTCATACACCTCTGAGTTGGGATTTATTATGGAAAAAAGTATTAATTAGAATAGAGTTGTTATAGGATATCTAGAAGTAGGTGTTAGGAATGGGAACACTGAGAGGGGGGGGTGAATTAGTGTTCATTGTATTTTAACTTTTCACTTTAATCTGAATACTAAATTATAAATGCTTAAGTACTAAATTAAACATTCACATCAACATGAAACATGAAATCAACAAATAACACCATTATGGTTATGGGGAAATCCAAATAGGTAAAAACCCTGGTGGGACTTGATACCCACTAATATTTTGCACTAGTGTTTTGTGATCCTTGTTAGAAGATCATTTACCCTGTTAGGAGTAGCTTTACAATGATTTTAGTACATTAGACCTTGTTAAGGGTCAGACCCTATTAGGAGTCTTTTACAATGATCCCTATTAGGGGAGTGGACTTACTGTCCTAGAGCTCACTGCTCAAATGATGAAAGCTACAATTTTCTAAGAACAGATACACACTATATCTGCTGGTGAACTGTTGCTATGACATTGCTTGTCAGATCAGTTCATTTGGTGTGTTGATGCTTTAACCTCTAGAAAAGCTCTAATACATCATATGATCTCTTCATATACCTCTGTTATGCTTCACATAACTTTTATATAACTTCCATACTGAATGCAATGGGCACACCTTATATTTATGCGCTCATAACAATTATACAATTAGGTCGGCCCTATAAGTAATTACAAATAACGCTTCCAAATGAATTGGCTTAAGCATGCTTACAATTATATATATACATATGTCAAAAACCTAAATATAGTGGGTGCATAGCCTCTACAACATTAATTTAAAATTGCAAACCAAAATAGTCATTGTCGGCTCTATGCTCTGTTCTCTACTAGCACACACTGGCTGTGCAACTTCAACTGACTGTAACTTTCACATCTTTGCATATCTACTTATGCACTCTTAGACTAAGCATAATTATAGTCTAACAATATTAAATTCTAGGGGGCATACCTTAATTCATCTGTACGCATGGGCGCAGGTGCTCTGAGCTACAAGAACTTTGTATGTTGTCCAGTCTTCAACACTTAACTGATTTTTTATCTTTACACTTGGTGCGCTGACTCCAAACTACTTTATGAATTTGTTTTCATAATGAAAACACTATAGCTAGTCATATAATTTAGTATAGACAACTTTCCAACAATCTCCCCCTTTTTCATTGATGGCAACAAAGGAATATGGACAAGTCTCTAACTAATCCTTTACACAAAAACATTTTGTCTTCTATAGATTTACATACTCTTATATCTCCCTATACATATATATAATCCACATTCTATACAACTCCCCATTTGACATTAATGAAAAAGGTGCATCAAAAAATTTATCTACATACACTTACTGAGGGAAAACATCAGGATATGCAATCTTCAGTTTCAGGATCTTCTTCTTCCAAGAGGTTATCAGAGAATTGACTATCTATAGATGGGTGCATAATGCATATTGAAGCTTCTCCATCTTCTCCAATTCTATGCTTGGACCTTGATCATATGTTATCATGGTCACATAAATCTCCTTTGTGTTTTGATTGAGAATGTCTAGTGAGGGCGCAAGAGTGTTCCTCCATTGAGTCTGTCTAGACTTGATTTGCTCCATTTCTTTCTCTGCCTTCTCAATTATGTCCAAATGAGCTTGATAAAAATTGTTGCACATGTTTGCATTAGTGGCTATGTCTAGCACTGAAATATTCACCTTCTCAATCATTGCCCCTGCATTTTTTATCTTCTTAAGATGGGCATCAGTGAACTTATCCTGATCCATGGATTCTGCAATGACTTTCCTTCCTTGATGTGAAAAATCCTTCAATGATGCCTAACCAGACTTAAGAGAGTTCAAGTATAGTGAAAAATTATTCATTAGTGCATTGAGTCTCTTCTTTAAGTATTTCTCCTCTGCCACTATGGCTGTAGATTCTTCTAGGCTTGAGAAAATTACTTTGAACTGAGAGATGACTGTGCTCTCATCATCAACTGAATGTACATTTACCATTTTCTTATCTTCTGGCAGAAAACTATTCAAAATATTTAATGATTCTACTAGGAGAGGATTCCTCATTACTTGCTTCTCCTTCACCTTCTCCATAGCTAGGACGCTGAACTTAATCAGGTCTTCTTCCTTCCAGGAGTCCAAATTGCCAGTGTTTGGTGTCAAAATTGACAACAATGCTAAGGAGGGACTGATGGGAGTGATGTCCATCACCACTTGCTTCATCTTGACCAAATCAACACAAGATTCATCTTTCTTTTCTACCTCTACTCCTTTATTTTATTCTTCTTTCTCATTAGATATATTTTCTATGATTACTTTTTCTTACTGAGTGGGAGGGATATTGTTGCATAAGATTTCTGCTTCCTCAGTCATGACAAATGCTTCCTCAAACTTGTCCAAATCCTTATCAGTGGCCACCATGGTTATTTCCACATTATCTATGATAATTGTGCAATCTTTGGGTGATTCTATCATACGTGTAGACTGGTCTACTTCTGTTTGAGTTTCTGCTATGTGCACTAAATCTTGAGGACCTGTCATTGGTACATTAGTGGGTTCTGCCACTATATTCACCTTGATGGGTGCATGAGTGATGGGCATAGTAGGTGGTTTGATCTATTGTTCCAACAATACCTTCTCAAAGGCCTTCTCTACTTCCTTTTTTATCAACTCACAATATTTGTTCATAATGTGAAGAATTCTCATCTTTGTTCTTAGGTGTGGCTTTACAAAATTCACTATCAAATCTATTTCTTCTTTAGAACATACATGCAGAGTGTCTTCTAGCACTTTTTCCCTAATCCTTAGGTCTTCTTCATTTGCTTGTCTTTTAAGGTTTTCTAGAATGTCCCATACATTATCTAGTATTTTGTTTTCAACTCAAGAACTATCTTTCTGAACTTTATCATATGTTTGATAATCATACCATGAATTTCAGACTTATCAATCTCACTATATGATTCATAGAACTTCCCTATTTGATCAATCCTTCCCTCATCAACAATTCTTGCATATAGAACTTTTAGGCTAGGTCTAAATCCTGCCTGAGGAGGTGCTTGAGTGTTTTTATTTCTCCTTAATGCTCATGAGGATGGATGACTAGTGCTTGCTTCTTTCTTCCTCTTGAATAAAGGCTTATACTCCAGCGGAGTATCTTTGGGCATAGAAGGAGTATTGTCTTCTTTATCTTTATGACTGACATCTTTTTCATCTTGGGATCTTCTTGTTCTTCTGCTCTACTCTTCAATTCTAGGGCAATCTTCTCATCCCTTGCTTTATCAAGGTCTACTTGTGATACACCATCTATTCTTAGGATCTCTGATGTGACCTTTGCAACCTTTCTCTTTGTTGCAACACTCTTCAGCTTAGAATCAACTTCTCTAGTCTTTTCTTCATAGGTTCCCCACCTAGGTTCATTGGCATCCTTAGGGGCTGATAGTAGTAGCTATGCATAAGCTTCAAGAACTTGTTCTTCAACCTCATACCCAAGTGGATGATTCCACTTAGTCCTAGGTTCCACAGCTTCCATACATGTAGTATCAATTTCCACCTTGAAGCATATTGTATCCTTATACTTCTCTATAATACTTTCAAGAATCCTGTACCTCATCTCTATCCTTTCTCTAAAGGTCTTCAATTACAAGGTAATGAAATCTCTAAGTGTGCTTTCAGTGCATGCTTTGTTTGATACCTATGGCATGGTAGGAATGGACTTGTCTAGATACAAGTCCGACACTTTACCAACTATATGAAGGTACATATGGATGATAAGGGACCCAAACCTGAATACCTTAGTCTTGTCATTTTTTATAGCCCTAATGTTGTCTATCAACTATGCGTGCAAGATCTCACACAAGTTGAACTCTCCATCTTCTTGCACAAGATGGATGGCTGCTAGAATAGTGCCTACAGACACATTATTCACCTTGCTGGTGTGATGAAACCTATAACCAAGTATCATTGACATTAATTTAATGTTTGACTACTCTATAGGCTCAATGGTCATGCCACACTTATCACTTCTTGATTTACACACTTGCTCCACCATTTTCCTCACATCCTTACCCATAAGAAGGATAGCGCCTATCTTAGAAAGGCCTATCATTTCATGAATTAGGTCTCCTATGATTCTTACTGGTACATCTCCAACCCAAAACAAATCATCACAGATTCTTCTTAACAATATCTTTATCCATTCTTCCTCATAGAACTCATATGTCATGGCATATTCAACAATGGGGTGATCATTCCATTTTGTGTATTCATCCATGAACATTTTATCTAGTTTCAACATTGTGTCCATGTGCGCCCTTAACCTATCCAGTCTAATAGGTTCCTTCTTACAATAAATGTAAGCCCTTATGTCTTCTACATGCATGACACCCATCGGTGTGTGGGAAAATTCACCCTCTAAATCATCTAGGGTTTATTTAAATGGGTGCCTTTTGAAAACATACCGCTTTTGCTCAACAACATCAAAAAAAATAGGAGTGGCCATGACTTACTTGATATTTTCTTTCCAAATGAGCTCTAAGATTTTTTGATGGTTTTCGAATCAACACAATGAGCTAGGGTTTCTCCAATCAATGAAATGCACTGCAATTACTGATAGCTCAATCTCCAAATCTTCACAACAACTTCCAAGGCTTAATCTTCTCTCCAATCACTCTAAGTATGATTGCAATGAGTGAATAAACAACTTCATGTATACTTAAAGTAAGAAATATGCCATTAATGCTACTCACGTAAACTAGGTTGTTACTTCAAATTTTCAAACTTGAGTTCTGCTAACAATCAACATGTGTGCTCTTGCACAAAGGTTTCTATACACTCCAAAAGCTTAAGTCTAAAGGTGCATACTCTAAGGATGAGTATACCAGCCATGCAGGGGTCTAGGAATAAATTAGCTCCCCCTATGACCCTGAGGGCCATTCATGTAGATGTAGAGGGTGCATCCACTGGGGATGCATCCAATACATTACCATCAACATTTTATTTCTTTCCATTTGACCAAATCACGCTCACATCTTTTGATGCCTTCACAAACTTGACTTCTGCTTCAGGATCCAAAACTAGTTCTTCAGCCTTTTTAGGGCTTTCCTGACCTTGCATCCTTGATCTACAAAACTTTGAGATATGTCTAGACTTGTTATAGGTGTGAAAAATCATTAGAGGTCCATTATTCCTTGGTGCATTGACATGAGTCACCATTTTGCATGTTCTGGCTGAGTGACCATTATAGTTACATATCTAACAAGTAACATTTTGAGAGCTTCTTGCATTGGTCTGATTTTGATTTATTTGATTATGTTGAATCCTATTCTTCTTACTAGTCCTACAATTTATTGCTCTATGACCAAATCTATTACATGTATAATAGTAACCATTAAAAGGTTTTACCTCTGTACAGTTCCTTGCAATGTGTCCATGCTTGTTACATGTAAAATACATGTGTTCTACAGGCTTTCTCTCATTTTTAGGAGGACTACCATTGTCTTTGGTTTGATTTTCAGTCTTCTCAATATCAGTAGATTCTTTTTGTGTCTCCTTTCTTGCTCACATCTTATCAATTTGATTTTATACTTCATTGTATCCAATACAGCTAGTGTCTCCTTTGACTCTTCTTGCATACAACTGAGATTCTATCAAATCAGAATTGGCGTGCAATTTTTCAATGTGGTTATTTGCATCTTTCAATTTAGACTCCAATCTTGCTTTGCAATTCTTCAAATCCAAGATTTCCAAATTTGCTTCCCTTAACTCTTCATTGAGTTGAAGGTTCTCCTTTACTTTTTCATTGTAGACATCTTGATTGCTCATTAGTTTGTCATCAAGTTCTTCAAGCTGACTCACTAAGGATGCATTTTCTTCATTCAACTTCTTGACTTTTTCTTCAAGATCACTATTAGACCGTTCCTTCAAATCCTTTCTTAGTTTCTTGATAACTAATTGAGTATCACTCACTTTTTCTTTTAGTTTTTCAATTTCTCTTTCTGTGTTGTCTAGGTCTTCAAGAGTTGCTTCAAGATTCTTCTTCAAATATTATTTTTCCATGATCTCCTCAAGTGGTTAAACTTCTTTGCTGAGGACCAGAGCTCTGATACCAATTGTTAGGAATGGGAACATTGAGAGGGGAGGGGGGGGGTTGAATCAATGTTCACTGTATTTTAACTTTTCACTTTAACCTGAATACTAAATTACAAATGCTTAAAGTACTGAATTAAACATTCAGATAAACATGAAATATGAAATCAACACATGACACCAATATGATTACGGAGAAACCCAAATAGGTAAAAACCTTGGTGGGACTTTATACCCACTAATATTTTGCACTAGTGTTTTGTGATCCTTGTTAGAAGATCCTTTACCCTGTTAGGAGTAGCTTTACAATGCTTTTAGTACAGTAGACCTTGTTAAGAGTCAGACCCTATTAGGAGTCTTTTACAATGATCCCTGTTAGGGGAGTGGACTCACTGTCCTAGAGCTCACTACTCAAATGATGAAGGCTACAACCTTCTGAGATTAGATACACACTATATCTGCTGGTGAATTATTGCTGTGACACTACTTGTCAAATCAGTTCCTTTGGTGTGTTGATGCATTGACCTCTAGAAAAGCTCTAATACATCATATGCTCTTTTTGCATACCTTTTCTCTACTTTAGATAACTTTTATATAACTTTCATACCGAATACAATGGGTGCACCTTATATTTATGCGCTCATACCAATTATATAATTAGGTCAGCCCTATAAATAATTACAAATAACGCTTCTAAATGAATTGTCTTAAGCATGCTTAAAATTATGCATATACATATGTCAGCAACCTAAATACAATGGGTGCATAGCCTCTAGAACATTAATTTACAATCGCAAACCAAAATAGTCACTATTGGCTCTATGCTATGTTCTCTGCTGGCACACACTGGTTGTAACTTTCACATCTTTTCATATCTACTTATGCGCTCTTAGACTAAGCATAAGTATAGTCTAAAAATATTAACTTCTAGGGCGCATACCTTAATTCATCCATACGCATGGGCGTAGGTGCTCTGAGCTGTAGGAACTTTGTATGTTGTCCAATCTAAAACACTTAACTGATTTCTAATCTTCACACTTGGTGCACTAACTTCAAACTACTATATGACTTTGTTGCCATAATGACAACACTATATCTAGTCATATACTTCAGTATATACAACTTGCCAATAGTAGGATCAGAGGATCAGAGAGCATCTTCTGATAACTTATGATAGGTAGCAGAAGTATGTTGATGCTCACATGATCGATAGGGAGTTTTCTATTAGAGATAATGTATTTTTGAGAGTTCTCCAACATAAGAGCCCTATTTGTTACAAAAAAAGGTTCTAAGTTGGCACAAAGATTTGTGGGTCCATTTGAGATCCTTCAGAGGATAGGACCAGTTGCTTACCAACTGGCCCTACTATCCATCCTCACATGTGTGCATGATGTGTTTCACATATCCATTCTTAGAGAGCATATTCCTTATTTAACTCATTTTTCAGATTGGAATACTTTACAGGTATAGGACATTCAATTGGCTTTCGAGCCAGTGTGTATACTCTAGCAGTGGACTTCAACCCTTAGGGGTAATAGCATAGAGAAGGGAAGGGTCCTATGGGACCCTAGCGATGAAACCTCCACCAAATGGCATGATGAAAGGAAACTCAGATCTTCATATCCATACTTGTTTGTATGCTTCCAGGAGTAAACCTAATCCTAGGGGAAGAGACTGTAATGATGAGACATTTGAGAATATCTATATAGTTAGTTAATATAGAGATATATATACATATACA